>JAUBNY010000452.1:2060670-2076688 GCA_032275445.1 Crypturellus soui | reverse complement strand
TGCGTTTCCCCAGCTCTCCTGGACGGGCGGAATGTTGGGGATTTTTGCTTGCATTCACACTTTCCTCTGAACCCCTCATTACAGGACTGTCCCCCTCCTTACTTCAGCAGCAACCAGCGGCTGGTGGGACCTCAGCATGGAGTGTCGCGGCTGGAGAGCGCTGCTGAGAATCCCGGTCTGCAGGTGACCTTGGTCTTCCCTCACGGGAGCTGGGCACAGGGAAAATGGTTGCAAAGATCCTGAGGACTTTGGAAAGAGGCTTTTGTTATGATCACCTGGGAAGCTTTTAGGGACTACAGTAGCTAGAGCAACTTTGAGAAGTGCTGCCTGGCTATTATGGCTGTTTGAGGATGCCACAAGTTACTACATCTTACTGCCGTGGGGTGTTTGGGCACTCAGTGACACACAGATCCTGGGTCTTGCATCATGAGGCTGCGGTGCAATTACCCCCAAGATCAGGCTCCAGGGAGGGTGCAGGTTCCCTCTTTCAGGACCCAAGGAAGGGTGCTCAAAAGTCCAGATATAACTTTAGGTGACAATGGACTATGAACTTCCAACGAAGACGGAGATCGGTGCACTGAGGTTTCTCTTCTGGGCTGGGTCTTTCTAGCGAGATGAACTATTCTGCGTTGGACCCCCGAGCAGCTACCAGCTCCCTGCCTGGGAAGAGCCTCGCTTGCCAAGTTACGAGAGCGTGCGGAAGAAAGATCGCCAGCGGGAAATCCACCAGATGATCGCTGAGAGGTTTGGGCTGTGGGCAGACCCTTCCCAGGAGGTAGGTGTCCTATGCCCAAGGCTGTTCTGGCAGGGGCTCAGGAATGGTCGTCTTCTGCTCTGTATCTGTCTTGCTTCAGCAGTTTCTAGTAGCGGAGGACTCTGTTCTCTGCAGTTGTCTTTCTCTGATAGCCTTTATCTGTGGCAAAGGCACAGAGTGTTCCTGGGGGCGCCGGTTGCGTACATCTGTGCTGGTTAATGATTGATCCCTCCCGGCGCATTTGCAGCGGTGCCTGTGCAGGAGGAAGGGCAGAGCTGCTGATGAAAGGGCAGGTCCTCCAGATCATCTTCTCGGCAGAAGACCAAACTGGGAATGTTATTTTTAGATCTGTAAGGCTTCCAAGGTCTCTTGCTCTTTTCTCCCTCTGGGCACCTGTGACAGGCCCCTCACTGTTACCTTGAAATGCTGGTGGCTTATTTACAAGCAGGAGCCAGTTACAATGTCTGAGACTCACACTTCTCCCAACAGAACAAAGCAAGTGCATCTGCCAAGACTCCTGCAGAACACAAAGGCCTTATTGGCCACAGCAGAATAGAAACATTTGAAATCTGTAGCAGGGCACTAAACAGCTCAACCATTTACCTACATTTTGCTGCATCAAAATGCTTGTCATGGTCAGCACTCCACTGCTTGGCACTTGCTCTTTTGGCAGTCGGTACTTGGCGTTGTAACCAGTGACACCTGCCCTGATACCCCAAGCACTAAAAGCATAGCAAAGCAAGGCCCAGATCCCGCAAAAATAATGAGCTAGGTATGTAAAATGTAAAAATCTAAGCCCAAGTGCCTTGCCTAGAAGAGGATGGACAGAATGATCATATTTACAGTTAGGAGGGGTGATTGCAGCACTGACTGGTGTTAGCACAGCAGGGAAAGTGGGAGCTCTTCTGCAGCATCCCTGGTGCCACTGCTGTCATCCTCTGCAGGGAGAGAGAGAAAACTAGTCCAGCTCTTCCAAAATACAAAGTAACTACAGCTCAGAATTTCCCTTTTGCTGCTCTATAGTGAGACACCCTATCAAAACCTGGATAGAAAGTCTGGTTTCTAGTTGCTTATATGAACAACTGTACAACAATTTATACTTAGTCAAAAGAAAGCAAGCAACAATCCTCTTTCAACAATTTTTTTTTGGCCTTTGTAATGAATAATTACAAGCCCTTGAAGTGGGATAGAGAAGAACAGCAGTTTGGCATAAATTGTGAAGCAGCAGTAGGTGGAAAACACTGTAGCTGCTCCAGTAGACTTTTGCCCTGGCTCACTACAAACTGGTGCTAAGTGCTAATCTTTCAGGTGTTCATTTAGGCATTAGCACTTTGAGGATTAGAGAAATTTAATTTAATGGATGTGGTGGTTATTATGCCTGATCTAGGAAGAGGTGGGATAACTTCTTTTGTTATTCTGATCAGCTGTAATACCCTTCCTCTCACTTTTACAGATGCCACCTCCCTACGAGCATGCCCTAAGGCATCCTCCAGCTCTCTCAGGAACAGGAATAAGCTCGGAGGCCTTGGACAGACTTGGAATGCCAGTCCCTTTCCAGGACCCTGTCTACTACCAAACTCAAAGGAATACAGCAGTGTAAACTCAACCTCACAACAGTCCAGCTTCCTGTGGTGTCAATGACAGAAGTGCCTGTGACATTGTCCTTGTCTACAGGGATCAACTAAACCAGGGAACTTCACCCAGATTTGCAACCAGCCATGAAACACACAGGCAAGTTGGACCCAGCCAGTGAAGACATCCATCCTGCAGCACAGGGATAAAAGCAGAGCCACCACCAAATACTCCTCTTTGTCCAGAATAACCAGGGATGGCTGCTTGCTGTTCTCTGGCAAATGTGCTGTTACCAGAGCTACTTTGTTCAACATGGGGAGCAAAGAAAAGGCTCGGCCAGAGCCTACTCGGCCAGAGCCTGTTGAGGCAGCTGAGTGCACCTCTGTGAGGCTGTGGCAAGTACTGCCAAGTGTACCAAGTATTAGACTTCAGAAGGTGGTCATCTTCTACTACTTCACTTATTTCTTAGATTATAAATGGTTTTCTGTATCTGGTGGGAATCCTGACCTGAGAGAAACAGAATGAATCTGCATCACAGCATCGCTCCATGCTCTCAGAGCAATGTTCCTCTGGGAGTTGGAGCAATTTTGTATGAACGTAAGATTCAGATGTCCAAGAGATTCTGGATTGAAGATACAGGAGCTTGTGTTACTTACAGTACTGTACGCAGAAACAAACGATGAACTGTGTGACTGGACATGCAACTAGGAAAGGAGGGAAGCATAGAGGGAACAGCTGATGGTCTCCAAGAAGGACATAAAGGAGCAACTGTGGAAATATGTGGTTTGCCCAGCTTACGTGGTCTTTCTTTGCAGAGCAGCCAATCTAGCAATGTTGACACTGGTGGTGTTACACCACCAATTTTGATACTATTTTCTACTTCAAAACAAATGTTTTAAAACTTGTTTATAAAGCTGTAGATAAAGTGAGATGAGTTTGGCCACCAGGCATTTGGGCTCCTGTCTCTCAGAACAACATAAGCAGTCATGGAATGACTCAGAAAAAATAAAAGGTTAGCCTGGATTATGACTTTGATACACCTCATGGCCTCCAGCTGCTGAGTTTCAAATACCATCCCAGACTTGTGCATGTTAGCAGGGACTCTAAAATTAGTCATGAATTAGCTTTAGGAATGTAAGTTACCTCCTGAGGCTAGTAAATGAAACACTTTCAGGCATGGAATTGGAGTTAATCAGTGAGGTGAGTTAGTTATTAAGAAAAACCATTGTCCTGGCTTCTACAGTTAGGTGCTAGTTGAAGAGCATCTGTCCTCTTCTGCAATATCTAGAACTAAGACACAAAACAGTAATGTCTAAAAGTGATTAAAACTTAACAGGACATTATTAGTATGAAAAGACCCAATGTGTGATTTTTTTTTTTTTGAAGTTAACTAATTCAAAGAAACAATGGAGCAGGTTCTTCAGAGAAAGACAGCTGCATCAATAAGCATAAACAACACATATTCTGTGAATAATAATAAAAAGGTAGCATTTATTAAACCCTCTTATAAATGCCTGCAAGTGATTCCAGTGCCCAAGTACTGAGTATGTGTGCTTTAGAAGCAAGAATAGTCCTATACCAGTAGCTTCCAAGCTGAAATAAATATTCTACTGGACACATGATGTCCCAAGGTGCCAGACCAGCTAGTGATCTGTCCCAGCAGTTCCTCTCCCCCTCTTCTTTCTATGTGGTGTAGGAAGATCAAAGCATATCCACCAGTTTGAAGCTTCCCACTTCTGTGGTAGGAACAACACTGATGAAGGTTTTGTAAAGAACTGCTCCTTTAGGCAGCTGACAGATGACCTCCCTGCTCTCACTGCTGCGTGGCAGAGGGACATAGACCTCTTTGGTGTATCTCACAATCCCATCCTCCAGGGCGTAAAGTGTCTTGTTTCGGCCCATCCCCACCTGCAAGAGGACAAGTGTGCCCTTAGAAAATAAAAGTTGGAAGTGCATCACTAAAGCAGATCTAATCATCAGTCTGCCTTGTATCATATTCTGGCTTCAAAAGCTGCTGCTTTGTGTTGTAGAATGGGGAAAAGAAAATGGCATCCAGCAAATGGCAGGTAATGTTTCTCATTACAAATAAGGACATACTCATTCCACCCTGAAGTACAAGAGCCCAGCTAGGTTAGAGAAGATATTTGAGATATTCATAACATTCATAACTCTCAGTCCTTTCCCAAGTCATATAAGCATAGATACAACTCTAAGCAGGGTGTGTGACTAAGAAGTAGCAGGTAATGAGAGCAAATCTCAGCATTATATGCAATATTGGGGAGGAAATTAAGAAGCAGTTTGCAAGAGAAGCATTGACTATGGGACCCTGTTGTGGGCTGCTGTTTTCTCAAGAACTGAGGAAGAAAGAGAAACAACTTACATAAGCCCCTGGATGCCAGCATATCAGCCGCTGTGTAGCCAAAATGTTGCCTGCGTGCACAAAGGTACCTGCAACAGAGTTACACAGTCAGACAGCAGAGGAATGGAGCTTCCTCTAGCCTTGGAGATGGTGGAACACAAGCAGTTTTAGGACTTAACAAAACCAGTTTTCTGTGAGAGTTCATAAGGAGAAATTACTTCAAATTCTAAAAGCATCTAAACAAAAAAAAAATACACTACTGGTAAGAAATAGAGGGCAATTGATGCACAATGGCAAAAAGCAATTCTAATCCTTGAAAAGATTACTTGGAGGGTACAGGGCATTTTCTGTTTTCTAAAATAATGTATTACCTTTTAAGTCGATTTGTTGTCATCGGCAAACCTACTAATTTTTAAGCACTCAGCTGCAGGAATCTGTACTTTGGCTTTGGTTAAGCCTCCAAATTCTCTCCTTTGTAAATATCTAAAATGTGCAGCTTTTGAAAGCAGCATGGGGTGAAAGTGCATGCGAGTTACCAGGTGCCCCACAGCGAACCCCTCCTACCAGGCTCTCAGGAGAGAGCTGAATTCAGAATCGAGGTATATTTTCTATAGGCAACTTCAGCCTGCTGCAGGGAGGCTGACTCACCCTGCCCTCCTGCTGGGGCCGGTGCAATCGTGATGTTGAGGTTTGCTGAACACTCACCCCAGTAGCCGGGGATGCCTGGGGAGAGCCCATTGCAACACAGGGCTGTAAAGGCACCTGATTAATGCTCTTACCTTCTACTTTTTTTACTCCGTAGCGTTTCCCGGGGCTGCGGCCACCTAAGTTTTTGGAGCTGCCCCCAGCTTTCTTAGAAGCACATCTCACAGCAAGCAGGGTCGTCTGCGGCACAGCTAGAACTAGATTAGGAGCAAGAACAACAAAGAGGAAAATCTCAACTGAAAAAAAATGCAATACTCTTCATCAGCCAGTATAAATGTCTAAGCTAAAGGCAAAAGAAAGAAAATTCTTACTATAAAGTTACACTGGGTTAGAACACCATGGATTACATCTTTTGCAAAGAGGCCACCTTTCAAGAAACACTAAGAATAAGATTCTCAGCCATGATGTTAGAAGACATATACAAATTCATATTTCAGTAATGCCTCATAAATCTATGAGCTACTGAAGTTACTGGTTGTGATGGATTGGCTGTATATAGTCTTGAGAAAAGATCAATTGATCTGTGTTCTGATCTCCTCTTCAATTGCATTGACTTTATTTAAATAGTCTCATCTGTAAGGCTACAAAATGTTAAGACTCCCATTAAGGAAAATATAAAAGTTTTTACCACTCTAAATAAAAACTAATTTATGCAACTCTTTGGGTTATAATCAGGACAAGTCATAGAAAAAGAAAGCAGTTATTACAGTAGCCAATGTCTCTGGAATACAAAATATCATTCACAATAGAGTTCTTTTTTTAAAAAGGACAAATTGAGTAAATAAAGCAACTTTTTTTTGGGAGGTGGGGGGAAAGGAGGGAGAAGTCAGCAGCCATACCTATTTTTTTCTAAATCTCTCTATTTAATTTCTTCATTAGCAGGTTATTAATCAAGAGTAGCTATCACAACACTCTTGTTTCATTACTCAAAGTAGAAGCACTGAAGTAATTTAATCTTAATTAAATTACCCTAGATAGTGAGCTAAAACAGAGAGGAGTGAAGTAGCTCTACAAGAATGGTTAACTTCAATGTTGACACTCCTTAAGTACAAAAAAGAATCTTAGAGGTAACAAATTACAGAGAAAGAAGTAAAGATGAATGGGGTCTACAGAAATTTATAGACATAAATTCTATGAATTTAGAATCTAGTTAAGTTGTATCTATGAAAGAAACAATATGCTGTTGGCTAGTTATATTTTGTGTTGTGTGAAAAAGAATGGCTAATGAAAAGTAAATCTCACTGCATCATACAAGAGGAGGAAGCAGTTCATCCACAGAGTGAAACACCAAGATATGGAGTTTGCAGTTTGATAAAAGCCACCCTGAAAACCAACATTTAATGACGCTGCCCTGCACGCTGGAATTACAGCAATATTCCTGCCTGGAACACTTATGCATAACTCCAGGGATTTCTCAGCCTCATGGTACTGCATCGCAGAGGAAAGGAAGCCCCGCTGCCTTGCTGCTTGATCTCTACACTGTGTTTTTGAAATGCGCTTTTCCAAAATAGACTTTTTTTTTTTTTGCCCTTGAGGACAGTGACCGAGCTGCTGCGAGCCTCCACCCTTGCAGGGGCTTGGGGGGAAACAGAAGGGACGGGGCGCAACGCAAAGCGGTCGATGAAGACCCCCCCCGCCTCGGGCAGCCCCGCTCCGCTCGCCGCCTCCCGCTCCGCGTCGCCTCACGCTTCACTCACAGAGCCCCCTCAGCGCCGCCATTTTGTCCCCGGGTACTGACGTCACCGTCCCCTCCCAGCGCACGCGGGTGGCGGCGTTAGCTGCGCCCTGAGGTAAAACCGTTGGTGATGGCGGAGGGGAGCGACGAGGAGGTGTTGCCTGTTTTCGCCTTCCTACAGACACCGCTTTCGCAGCGCTCCTCGCCCCCCGGTTCGAGGGCGGGGAGGGAGGCTGCTTGCCCAGGTGCGGCGGCGGTGGTGGTGCTGAGCAGTGAGAGCGAAAGTGAGGAAGAGGTCGTCCCGCTGGCAGAGAGGCTGCAGGCAAGGCTGCAGGGTAGTGGGCTCTGCCAAAAGAGCGTTGGGGTTTTCCAGGCTCTGCAGGGGGATGCTGCAAGGGGGGCTGAGGGAACAGTGCGCTGCCAGAGCTCTACCCAGTTGGCTGCTGATATAGGGCAGTCTCTTTCAAAGTCCCCTGAGGTCCTGAAGGAGCTGTCACCCTCTGGAGAAGTGTCCCAGAGTAGCCAAAATGGTGATGGATGCAGTTCTGGGACATCACCTTTGTGCCTGCAAAAAGACTGTTTGTCTGATTCGGCAGCCCAAAGTAGGAGGTTTGCAGGTAAAGAAGCAAGTGCAGGAGCATCTGTGCCTCCAAAGAGGTCAAAATACAGTCAGAAGGAAAGAGAGGCAGCCTCGCAGGCTGCATGGCAGAGGAGAAAGGAGCGTGAAATACAGAAGAGGCAGCAGGAGCAGGAAAAAGAAAGGAAGAAGGCCCTTGCCAAGATGTTGAAAGCTCAGCGACCAGGGGAGTGCAAGAAATACATAACAGTGGTGCTAGATCAAGGTACTTTTCCTCACATTGTGCATCTTTCTTGGATTAGCTCTCAGCTCTTTGTGGAAGTCTGATGCATGCATCAATTTCAGTTCTCTTCCAGGTAGAAGGTGGTGAACAGGTCCTCAGCACTCTGCAGTCTAAGAATTACACCTGTGTGGTTGAGAGTCAGGCTGTTCCATGCGGCATCACTTGGAGGAGACGGTCTGTGTTGCCTCAGGTGTGGGAACAAAGTCTTTATACTCTTACCTTTTGTTTCCTTTCCTCTTTGCACTCAACAGCAGCAGTCATTAGCATGTCTTCCAAACTGCTTCCCACCTCAGAGTGAGAACAGCAGTTTGAGTGAGTGGTTATACAAAAAACTACTCGTCTGTTTTGTGTTTCCATGTCTGTACAGACTGGTGAAGAAAATGAATGGACAGAAGAACCAAATATCCTGGTTCTGCTTCCCTTGGAGGAGTTTTTGTCCATGGTTCACAACTACAAACAGGTGAGACTGCTTACAATTTTCTTTTTTGCATTCTCTAAATAAACCTTGCTAAAAGGGTGGTATTTGTCATCTCTTTTCATGACAGAAAAGTCTTAATGTGGGAAGGAAGTGATGGCTGCAGTAAACTAAATGGGTTTAGAAGTACTGGATCAAAAACAAGGTTGTGCAACACAAAGCTAGTAGCAGGTGCAAGCTGTCTCTTCTAATTACATTTTTAAATAGATTTTTGAGGTAACATTGTCCTGGTACATATTGACAGATCAAGGATGATTTTTAGAAATTTAGGAAAAATCCTTATTCAAAAGTCTGCAAATAGTCAGCATTGACAGTCTTTTCAAATTGACAAGAATAGAATCCCCTTTTCTGCTATGTTGGAAGGGGACTTGAGACACACACAGGTGTCTGTGCTTGTCAGCAGACTCAGTGACCTTCCAAAGCAGGAAACTAAACCTTGATCCTGTAGGAGATGTGTGAGCAGATCTTTTCATCTGCAAAGATTTGGTTGCAGAATTGGGCCCATGGGTTGTTCTGTCCTATAACTAGTTTATCCTGTCCAAGCAAAGTGTTTTAACTTTTTCTTCTACTTTTTTTTTTCTTTTTTTTTTTTTTCTTCCTGTTGCTCTTTGCAGGAGGCTCAGGGTTGCACAGAAGGACAGAAGGAGACATTACAGAGCTTTGTTGCTCATGTGATGGAGAAGATGCCTGGGAAGATACTGGCACTGGCAGTAGTTGGAGTAGAGAGTTATTTTAGGTTAGTCTCCCTTCCTCCTTTCTTCTTTTTTTTTCCCCACCCTGCAAAGGTTTTGTGTTATCTCTGGCATTGAAAACTATCATAGGTATTTTCATTAATTCCTTCTAGCAAAGACTAGAACATAAAATGTATTCCTACCCAGAACTCTCTCTGTTTTATAAGAACAGAAACAAAGGTCCACCTGGCCTGTCACCATAAGTGACCAACACCAAATATGCAGGGTAGAGCATGGGGAAGAGGCAGACAGTGTAGCACTATACTTTCTTTTAACACTTTCCTAGCTCCCCAAAATTTGCTGCTGTGAAATTTTCTTAATCAGATACAAAGTTTATATATTTAATAGTCCTTGACAGTTTCCTCTGTTTGGCACCTCCTAGGTAGGGGTGGTGGTACTGACTTCTTGGATATTTCACAGCAGCCCAATCTTCTGTGCTGTTTGTGCTGACATGAACTCCTCACCTTGTCTTCCTCCTCTTAGATCTCTCGGAACTCAGTCAAAAAAGAGGCTGTGGCCAGAAGCAGTGAATGGAGACCAAGTAGAGGATAAGGGAAAACAAAGGAAAGCTAAGGATTCTGGTCCAGATGTGTCCAGGCTGGATGTGGAAGATGTAAGTACCTTTAGAACATGCATGCAGTACTTGTCTCTGTTCCTGTCTGCCACTGAGTGAACATTTGATCCAGTCGTGCTTTTTCTTCACTGAGGAGCTAAGACAGCTGAAGTGGCACCAAACTGCTGGGAACAGTGCGCCCCTAAACACCCAAGTGCCTCAAGCTGGCCGCTCACAATAGGGAGAGTGTGGATGGCCTTGTCCTGTAGCAGATGCAGTGAATCCTTATTTTGTTTCAGATAAGAGTGGAGTTTGATAGGATAGGAGGATGAATTGTTCAATTATTGTTTCCCCTGTTGTTTACAGGCATTAGTGGATTTGCTGTTAGAGACAAACGTCCAAGTCAGATTTGCTGAGAACCTGGAGGAGCTCGCGGAGTTTGTCAGTATGTTCACTAAAGCAGTAGCTGAAGCACCGTACAAGTGAGCAGACAGATGAGTCTTTAATATCTTTTTGGGAGAGGTTTACTTTTCAGGATTACTGGAAGGGAATAACAGATATAGAGCTGTACTGAGATGAAACACTTGATAATGCTTTTTAAAGGAACAGGCAATGCAGAGCAACTATTGAGCTGCTTCCTCAAAATCAGATTAGTTCTTAGAAACAGAGGTCATGTCTTGGGTGGGTTGAGGACAGACCTTGATTTTGAGTTGAACTCTGACTTTGACAAGTAAAGGTTCTGTGCTGAGTCTGCCTTCAGAAGTGCGAAGGGAATGCAAATAAGTTGGGGTTCTTACAGCACCAGTTTTTATTCCTCAGTATGTAACCAAGGCAGACACTAGTGAGAATTAACCATTTAGCTGCTTGCCTTGATAAAGACAGCAGCACAGTATGCAGTGGTAGCTTGGAAAACCATTTGTGTAGCATTCCTGTCCCAGCAGCTCCTATATTTCGTATCTCAGGCATGAAAGGAGTCTCTAAAAATGGCATGTAAAACATTCTGTTATCTTTAAGAGCCTGCAAGTGCATTCTTTTCCCCATTGCGTATTGCATATTGGTTTTACTGGAATTACTTCCAAGTACAGGGCTGGTTCTTAACACAAGAACAGCAACAGCACCCTTAACACAAGAAAATTGATAATGTCCGTAGAGAAAATACGACCACATTTTCAGCACTTACTTCAATGCCAATGATATTTATAACAGTGCAGAGTGATAAGTGGTCTTCTATCTTTCTGTCTATATGCCAAAAGATGAAAGAGTAAGATTTTTGTTTCATAGCTTCATTGTCTCATTCATCTTCCCATCCTTTGTTCTCCATAGGCGAGAGCGGGAAAATACTGTATTCTCCTTCTGCATAGAGAATGAGGGGTGCAGAGGTGTGAAGGTGGATTCCACCGGTAAGGGACTTTTAGAAGTTTGGAAAAGGCAGATACAGCAGTTCAACCGGGTCAGCCCTGCTATGGCTGAAGCTATTGTGTCTGCATACCCTTCTCCTCAGCTTCTGGTTCAGGTAAGGATGATTCACAAATACTAAGCACTGTGCATACAACCAACTAATATAAGGAGTGGGAGAAATCTTTTAATTGGTATTAGTTCTGATACAATAAATTCCATATGAACTGTTCAATAAGGTACTGAAGAAACTGATTTATTTGCACCTATTGCTTTGGTTTTCTAGAACATGTTGGTTAGTACTGAGGAACTCACTAGTTAAGCTGACATGCTTGCTCCTTCCTATTGCAATTGTATGCTTATCTTAAGCGAGTCTGTTCTCTTTTAATAAAGTAGAATAGGTTCTGTATCTGCCTCTAATCTCACATTTGAAATCTGAGAGACCAGGTGAAAAATGAGTGCAAATTGTGAAAGAGCAGTCACAGGTGCTTAGCTTTGGATTTTTTTTTTTTTTTTTTTTAAATGGATGCAAGTGGATGCTACCACCATTCCTTTATACTACTTTTAGGCCTACAGCAAATGTTCCTCAGAGGAGGAGAAGGAAAACATGCTGGCTAATATCGTTGTGCACCGTGGTGATGGTGTGACAGCCACCAAGCGGCGCATTGGGCCAGAACTCTCCAGACGAATCTACCTGCAGATGACTTCCCATGATCCTGATCTCTGTTTGGATTTCACTGAGTAACCCAGGGGAATGAGAATTTTTCTGGTTGCCTGGATTAAATATTCATCTTCCTTCTGAGAAGTGCTTCAGTAATAAATGGAGTTATGATTCCTAGTTTAAAGACTTAAAAACTCTTTTAAATCTTTATCATGGTAGCAGAAAGTTGATTAAAATTGCTAATGGATGGAGTTTACAAAAGGAAGACAGCGAATATCTCCCAAGGGACCCTGATTTTGACACGGCTACAATACCCTTCCAGTTTGTAAAGAGCTGCATCCTTTTCCTAGGAGATAAATTGTCTTGTATAGTATCATCCATTACTTCTTAAGATGCAGTCTTGACTCAAGACAGATATGTTTTCTAAAGAAACTATATTTTTCTACTCATACCGTAAACTGAAAGTAGTTACCTTTGCTCTCCAGTGTGAAAAAATCTTAATGGAAGACACAACATGTTGCTGCACCATCATCTGCTGTGGCGAGACGAAAGAACTTTATCTCATAAAATAACCCTGTTTCTGTTTTCCACTGTGGCAGATGGGAATGAGTAAGACTAATTTTCAGATATAAATTCAGACTGTCCTGATTCAGTCTCCAGACAGCTTAATCTGTAGAGGGTCTTGCAATCTGATTATATGGGCTGGAATTATGAGGTCTAAACAGTTGGCAGAAAAATCTTGCTTTTAATTAGATTGGGGAACGTGCTTGACTGTCCCTGAAGCCATCAGCACTTATGTGCATACAGCTGAGGTCTTTCACTACGAAAGTACTTACTGAGATGAATGCTGAGAGTAAATTAAACTGCATACAATGAATGGAATCTACCTACTGGAATTGTCCTAACTTGGATGAAAAAATGTCTAACAAATACTCCATCTTACACACTGAACAGGTATCTTTGCCTTGCCATGCTTTTGACTTGAATTAGTAAGTCTTAATAGGTTGATATTTGCTAACTTCGCTAACTTAAGCAGCACTGTCTCCTAGATGGTGCATGCAGCAGAAGATTCTTGCCAGATGGTGTTTGTGCCAAGAGGAAATGTTGCTTTGAATGTTGTTTGTCATGTTCAGACACTTCTGGATACTAAGCAAGAACCATTTTAAGGATGTGATAAGTTGGGTATCAACAGGAAAGACTACAGCTGTTTCCAGGAAGCTTAAAAAGAAATACATCTAAGCAAAGAGATGCACTGGTCTTTCCCTTTAGCTTAAATTCTTGCTGCTGCTTTTCTTCCTAATGTAGTTCAGAAGCTACTGCCTTATCCTTAGACTAAGCAAGGGTGAAGGGTTACTGCTTCTGTGAAATGATATACATTTTCAATCATAGTAGTGCTATTGACAGCAATAATTGGGAGCGATTCTGATTACTAATGTATGCACATCTTGGTGGAGGCTGCTGGTGGTTATTTTCTGGAACCTGCTCTTAGACCATTATATGTACAAATACTTCCAATACATTTTAGCACTCAATTCTTTCAAGGTTATGAAAAGCTTCTATTTGTTTTTCCCTGCACCTAAACTGTAAATAATTTATGTGACAAGCAGTGGGCAAAGACCTATAACTGAGTTCTTTAGATACACAGGCTGCACATCCCAGCCCGAGGTGAAGCCCGTTTCTACCAGACTGCCTTAGTATGTGATGCTGCACCAGTGCCACCCAGTGTTGCACAGTGCTGCTACAACTAGAAACAGAGAATGGGCATCACCCACTGACTTTCTGCAATCTCTCAAATATCCTATTTTTACACCCAAAAGCCAATCTGTAGAATTAGAAGTCTTTCTTAAACTACAGCTGCCTTGTTGACACTGGATGGCTAAAGATAATGGTTACTGTACTTAGCCAGGAAGCATTTTATAGTGGTTCCCTTAAAAAAAAAAAAAAATTAAATTAAAGCAAAATAAGCCTGTTCTACATTAGCAACATAAACATCCAATCCAGACAAATTGCTGCGAAAATTGTTATATTGAAAATTTTCAGCTCCTTTCAATAGTACATCAGCTTCTTCACTCCAACACACAGATGCACAGCCATCCTACAGCCTTGTAATTGGTCCTGGAGTAGGCCTACATGTATTATCCCCATAAAGCCATATAGCCAATTTTAGCATGAATACAAATGACAAGAAATGGATATGCACTAAAAAACTTTCCACCTCCCTTACAGAGCTATAGATATGTAAATAACCAGAGGCATTTCCCCACCCACTCCTGTTAATTGGCAGCTTTCCACATATTACAATCTAGCCAGAAAATCTTCTGGAGGTAAGAAGTGTTAACAAGTTTAAGTTAATGTGGGCAAACACCGGGAATTACAGGCCAGCTGAGAAACATGCACAGCAAAGATGATCTGAACAGCAATTCTGCTCTGTGTGGAGTGGACCAGCAAATCAATGCTGACTGATTAAAAGCAGTTTCATCAGAACACAATTCCATAGGAATTCTGGCTGTGTAGATGGTGGAAGGAGATGCTGACAAAGCAAGTGCCCATCCAGGAGAATCACTGCCGTGAGTTCCGGTGGAGCAAATTTTGCAGGCTTTTGTGGTTTTGCAGAGCAGCTACCACATCCTCATAGAGAGTGTTCACACTGATGCAGAGAGGTTGATGCTGCAGCTCCGTCAGCTTGCAGACCGCCAAGGTACAGAGGATGCAGAACAGCACAAAGAGCAGGACTCTCAACACTGAGCGAGACCAGGAGTGCTTGTGCCTTGGTGGTTGAGGTGGACGGGAGCTGGAGGGCGGCTCTGCAACAAAAACAATTCCATGAGAGAGATGTGAGGAGTGAATCACAAGTATCTCTGAACAATCTACATTGTGGAAAACAGAAGCTAAAGATGCTATGGCTTGTGCTATAGCTGTCCTTTGTCATGAATTCTCATCCCTTACATGTCAGTAAGTAAATGCAGAGGATCTATCCCTCTAGAATCAAAGTTTCAGGTTGATTTCCGTGGAAATGAGTAGGGTGTGAGGGACCTCTACTGCCCAAATTCTGTTTTGCACATATATCTCAGTTCATTCAAAAAGAACTGAATGGAGGGAAGTTCTGCTTAGGAACAGCTGGAGAATTTTCTATATCTTGTAGTTCATCCATTAGTCAAAGATACTGAAATGTTGTCTTTTTTTTTTCCTCCAGCTGTTTACCTGTTAGATTTCTAACAAATTCTACTACTGTGCTGTTTCCCCACCACTCTGACCATTTCCCACCATCAGAATCTGATGAAGATTGATGTAGCCTCTAAGGTAGTGCTCTTGTTCCTTCTCTTCCACTTGTTCTTCCTATGCTGTGCTCAAGTTCCAAATTAAAATATTAAATTGCAGTCTCTATAAAATGCTTGGACCCACTGTGGATGCAACTTACTTCGAGTCTGAACAGTTTCTTTTTTAGTTTGTTTTTCCATCTCCTGCTTTGCAGCTCTCTGAGCATCATACTGTCGTCTTCTGCGTTCCTTTTCTTCTGCCTTCTCTCGCTTCCGCAGCTCCCTCTGTTGAGCCTCCCTTGCTCGCTGTTCTGCTTCACGTTTCTTCTCCATTTCTGAAGATTTATTAATCTTTTATTAATTAATTTATTAATCTATTATTTAAGATTTCTTTTTTCTCTTTGTGTGAATGATTATCATTGCCTTGTTCTTTACTACATGCTTACCTCTTCCCCACTGTAATAGGGAAACAATCAAGTAAGTACCCTGGATTATTTTTCTAAAATACTACGTACCTTTCACCTTGCTCCCTATGGTTTAGGCTTCACTTAAAGTCCTATGTTCTTCCTTCATACCTTTTTTACGTAACCAATAGCACACTTCCCCTAGGGAACTGAACTATTTTCCAGGCAAGAAACCACAGTTATCCCAAACTGTCTTTCTCCCTCCTTCCCCAAGACTCTTTGGGTCCTCAGAACTGTGATAGTTACAGATACTTTTTAGATGGCCATGAATGTGTTTGGGAATGGAACAGAGATCAGGATCAGTTCTCAACAGAGAGTACATAACCTCTACACCTACCTCGCTCTGCTTGGAGCTTCCGTTGCCTTTCTCGATCCTGCTCAGACTGGATTGCTCTCATATGCTGCAGTACCTTCAAGGTTCAAGAAAACAATATGAGTTGAATGCAGGAGGTTCTTTGCATACTCATTGCAAAACAGAACAGTTAGAGTGGAGCTGAAAACGGGCAGAAGATGCTCAGCAGAGACGGGTTACTAATCTATTTGCACACAGATGACTT
>JAUBNY010000452.1:2042469-2056872 GCA_032275445.1 Crypturellus soui | reverse complement strand
TTATGTGAATGTGTTTGGCTCTGATGTCAGGGAGACACCAATTCGGGGTCCAAAACCAATGTCCTTGTTCCTATGCTCCGTTGCGGTAGACATGGGATAGAAACCCAGTAAAATGCCTCTTTTTATGGAATTCTACCTTATGTTCAGGCAGATGGGAGAAAAATCAGCAGAGCTGCAAAATGTGGAGCCATGGGCCAGTGCATAGGTCAGCCTGGAGCCAGGAACAGTCAGTATTTCAGGCCGGTGCTCCTTGGTGAATGCTCGTGTGGTGTTTAGAAGGTGTAGGCAGTTTTCTGGCATCCAGCCGACGCACCAGCCTTTTCCTGAGGATTCAGTAGCTTTTCGCAGTGGTTGCGGGCGATGCCCAGAAAGGGCGCCTGTCCTTTCACACCGCGAGTGTCGCCGCTGTCCCTCGGTGCGGGCACTGCTGCACTGAGGCAGCTGGGAGAGCTGAGCGCTGCGGTGCTGCTGCGGGCTCAGACGCTGCCGTGTCCCCGGCAGCGCTGGTCCCCCGGGAGTAGCCCCTCGGTTCCCCTCTCCGGAGCGGGACGTGGGCAGGGGGAGACTTGAGGCGGTCAGTGATTCCCAGAGCTCGGGCATCGCGCAACGGGGGGCAGGGGAAAGAGGGGCTCCCGGTGGCGGTGGCCTGGACGGGGAGCCCGAGCCGCCCCTCCGTGTCAGCCGGGGACGCGGCGGCTCTGGGCCGCGCAGCCCCCGGGGCGGGCAGAGAGCGGCGGAGGCTCCGTGCCGCCTCCCGCCGGGCGCGCTCCGCCCCCGCCGCCGCCCCGGGCCGTATAGGGCGGCGCGGGGTCGCCCCGCGCTCCGGCTCCGCTGCTCTCGCCGCTCCCATGGCCGTCGCCGTGCGGCTGCTCGCGCTGCTCCGCCGCCCGCTGCTGCCGCGCGGGGCGCGGGGCCCCCGGCACGGCAGGTAGCGCCGGGGCTCCGGGGCGGGGGGGAGCCGGGGGGCTGCAGGGATCGGAGCCCTCTGTGATGAGACGTGAGGCTGCGGGAGCGTCGTGGGACACCCCGTGGAATGGGGACTGTGTGTGATGGGAGGCTGAGGGTGACGCACCCGGAGCTCTGGGGGTTGTGGAGCTCAGCGAGCGGAGGCTGCAGGGAGCAGAGGCTGCAGGAGCAGGCGGGGGGCTACAGGGGACAGAGGCTGCGTGCGGTGCGTGGAGGCTGTAGGGAGTGCAGGCTATATGGGCTGGGGGACTATCCGGGAGAGGCCATGGGAAAAGGAGATAGGGGATTTTGGGGACAGGGATTGGAGGGCTATGGGGAACAGAGGCTGTGTGTGATGGGATGGGTACTATAGGGACAGGAGACACAGGCCTGTGGGTGAGGATGGAGAATATGGGTGCATGGGGTAGTGGTGTGAGTGCCCCATGCAAGGATGCCAAAGCCAGCCTATGTGCTTTGCTCCTTGCATATGTTGCTGCTCCTTGGCTCCCATAAAATCCCTCTCAGATGATGGGACATGGGCTGCATCCGTCGCTCTGCCCCCAGGCCTGGTAGGACAGGGCCGAGCGCCAAGGACAATTCCCGTGCATTGTACAGACGGGATACAAACGTGTGCCCTGGGCTGACCTCCCCATGCAGGACAGCTTTGTCCCCATCACAGTCATCTAAAATGCGGTGAATTGCTTTTCCGTGCACCCTTGCTGCTTGTGCTTGCGTTCTTGTCTCAGCAGCGTCACTGTCCCCGCTGTAGCCACGCAGGGGCTCCCAGGAGTGATGTGGGGCCCTGGGCTGGGAGCAGCTCTGGGGTGCTGAGGAGCTACAGAGCTCCAGGGATGCAGCCAGCAAATTGCCTTGGCTTTTCCGACGGAGCCACTTGGGAGAAGCTGGTGGGTAAGGACAGTAGTAGAAAAATGTAACTTTGGAGGATTAACTGGCATTCCAGGATTGCTCCATGTATGGTTTCCAGGGAGCAACTCAGCAAGCACTATAAGGAGCAAATCCTCTTTTTTTATATGCAGTGTCTAGGTGCTTATTTTCAGCTGGGGTTGAGATGAGGAGTGCGATAGTTGATGTCCATATGAAGCCAAGATTGCAGGCTGCAAATCTGTTCTTATGAAATTGTATCAAGAAATGTTAAATCTGTTCTGGTTTGGACTCCAGCCCAGAAGTGTAAGAAATCGAGGAGGAGAAACACAAAATTTTAATTTACATTTAAAAATCAAATCAGTGAAGGAGTGGAAGGGAAGAGGGGTGGGTTACTAAACTCTTGCTCTTTTTATTACTAAAAAGTTTCTTAAACTTTTCTTAAACAAGCGGCTCCTCCTTTTGGCAGGAGTGCGAAAGGGAAAAAGGGCATAGTGGAGAAAAAAACAAATTTTAGGGGAATCCAGCGTCTGAAAGGTCTGGTAAAGCTCTGGTAAATCTACCACTTCCTCAAACCAAAGCTAAATATATATTTTGTAATGAAAATTTGGTTAACCCTTTATTTGCTTTAAAGAGTAAAGCAAAGGCAGAGATAAGGCTGAGCAGGGTTAGTTTCTGCCACCTTTTTTACTGCAGTGGTGTTTTAGGAAAGACTCAAAGCTTGTTGCTTGAGGGCATGAGGGCCAGGTAGACTTTCCTGAGCAAAGGGAGTTGCTTGAGGAGCCTGTGAACTTCTCCTAATGAGAATTCCGTAGCCAGGCTCCTTCCCAAGCCGTGGGTGGGCAGGTCCTTTTGCACATGTGAAGAGGGCACAGGTCAGGTCAGTGTCCTCTAGAGCTGCAAAACTGGAGCCTTCTCATGCACTTGCTGTAGAGGGACAGCAGGTTACACTGATGCCTCCCATTCCCTGCAGCCTGGGGCATTGCCCTGGGCTTTTCTCCTTTCTATAGTGACAAATACAAAAATAAAAGTTGAAAATAAAGCTAGCTATCTTAAATCAGCTAGTATAGAGTGGTAGCTGGGGCGGTTCAGAGATAAATACACAGAGTTCCTAGGGTTATTCAAGAGTGCTTGTTACAAGTCTATTGCTTTCTGCTTGTCCCCATCAGGCAGGAGCAGTTCCTGGGCCGCTAAGGAGTCGTCTGCCTTCCTTTCTCTAGAGACCAGCAGGGAGTTGCTTTTGTTTTCCCCAGGTCTCTGGTGTTTCTCTGTTCAGTTACACTGGCTGCTCTGGCAAAACTTAGGTTTTTACCATGGCTAGGAAATGTGCTTGCATGCAGTTCAGCCTTTCTGTATCACAAGACTAGAATTCAGGGAGGTCTGGTTGGAGGACAGCTGTGAATTCTGCTACTTAATGTACTTGAAGAAACCATCTACGCAAACACTTTGAGAAGAGTTAGTGCAGGAGCTGTCCTAGGCCCTCATTTCAAAGGTGCTGGTGTCCTCGTTTAGAGGTGTGAACACTTGGGACTTTTGAAATAACCTATGCATGTTCTTGTGCAAGGGGGAACTATCAGTCTTTCATAGAGGTGTTGGAGTGCAGCATCACAGGGCTTCCTAAAGAAATCTTTTGCTATTCTTTCATCCCCACATACGAGGATAGGGAGGATACCACGGCCACAAAGACAGGAGGTGGATCTGTCCCTGGGTTCTGGATTTGCATGTGTTGAGGATCAAGCCCTTAGACTTACCTGCATGAGAGACTTCATGTGGAACCACGTGAGGATCTCTTGTATTGTCCAAGGAAAAGCCCTCATGCATTTATGTTGAACTGGCTCCTGTGAGGTCAGTGAAACACTGACTCAACTCTTCGAGCCTGGAAAACTCTTCAAGCCTGGAAAACATTGAGAGTAAAACTAGAAAGCACGAACAGTCTGGCTGTTCTGCCAAGCCATGACCGTGTCAAGTATTGCCCCTTGCTTTGGCAGTGGCAGTGGGTTGTTGTGCAAGTACGTCTTGAGAGAAAGAAGATTAATTGCAGGATGCTGGCAGAGAGCAGTGGCCTGGGGGGTCTGGATTAAGATTTAATTTTCTCACAATTTTTTCCTCCTCTCTTTAGTCTCGTCTTGCTTTTTTAGCAGCCACGTGGTACGGGAATTGTGCCAGACCAAATTTTTTACCCATTAGTTGCGGTTCCCTTGGGCCTGAGTCCCCATAGGGGCTGTGCAGGACACAAAACATTTCCTTGCTCCTCAGGCAGCAACGTGCTGAGGCTGCTTAGCCCTCGGTGACCTCCAAGAGTGGCACTTGGGCAAAGTGGCTCTTGTGTAACTAGGTCAGCAGTTGCTCCCTGACAGCTTCAGCCTTCCCTTCTCAAACCCTGTAATAAACTTGGTGTGGGAGGAAGCAGACATTTTTTTTTCTTTCTTCCCAAGTTGGTTGATAGCGAGAAGTATGCAGGATTTGCTGAAACTGGTGGACCTGGCCTTTGCTTCAGAGGAGTGAGCACGCACCACTCTCTGCCAGACACCTTTGCAGGGTTGGTGGCATTGCCCATTTCCTCACCTGCCTGGGCGCTGATGCCAGTGTGAATGACTGAAACAGCGTCTCCAGAGCCCCCTTCCAGCCGCTTGTCTGGCCCGTTTCCAGTAGTGTAGGACCATGGCACTGCAGGACTGCAGTGGGTTTTGTGGCTTTAGCAGGGGCATTCTTCCTTCCCTTGGGTTAGGAAGAGCTTTTTCAATCATTCTAAAAAGACTTTTCTTCTGCAGAGTGTTATTTCATCTCCTAGTTTATTTACTTGCCTTGCCCAGAAACTTTCAAACAATAAAAGATAATTCTGTTTAACATCAATGTTTTTGTGCTCTCTCTCCTCTCTCTCTGGCAATACTCGGTGTAAATTACCCTCTGAGACTGATATAATAAGTGACTGCATGAATAGAAGGAGTGGGAGTCGCACAGCCTTCCACCATCTGCTGAAAAGGAGTGGGGAAAGAAGGTCGGGTCATCTGCTCAGCTCTTAGAGCAAAACTCCCTCTCAGCAGGTGAAAACTTGCTCTCTGTTTATCACAAGGCAGAACTTGGCCCTTTAGAGCAAGTAGCAACTTGATGCTAGTTTTTGTTCCTTACTGGCAGGAGAGCTAATCTTTTGTGGTACTTGTCACTAAGACTTTGCAGAATATTAATCCCATAATGAATGGAAGAAAGATGGAGTTCAGGCCGGGATCATTTTTTACTGTGGGAGCTTGGATCCCCCTCTGTCGTACCGTGGGTCTGCATGTGATAAGTCATCTTCTGAGTGAACGCAGCTCGCAAGTGATGCTTAATCCTGGTCTGTTCTTAAGTAAAGAACAGAGAAGCTGGGGATGTGGAAGAAAGTGGGGAGAAGGCAGAGGGCTGCAGTCTGGCAGTGCTGGCCTGTTTGAGCAGAGAAGGGACTGGGACAGCACGAGTGAAGAGAGCAACTGGGGAGAAGAACTACAACCCTGGGAGCACTGAGAGCTGCGTTGCAAAGGGAGGCTGCAGCTCTTTCACTGAGCAAGATATCCAATGATCTGACTTGAGTGAAAGCTTTCATGATTTTAAAATGTTTTTCCCCACTGTCTTGCTCACAACCTGTCCTTGCTGTTTTAACCCTGTCAGTTTCCTCCCCAGTTTGGCCTCAAATACAATTTCTTTGAACTCCTCCCAAGCACTCCTGTGGTACCATTTCTGCCTATGTTTTTCACCCTCCTGAGAAGTCTGCTCTGCTCTTCTTCCATAGTGCCTCAATGTGTGTCTCCTCCACCTTGTAACCTGCTTTGCTGGCCCTGTGCTTCTTTCTCTCTGGTAGCTCCTTGTTTTACTGTTGCTGCCTTTGGTGCTATAAAGTCTTTGCAGTCTAACTTAGAGCCAGTAAAGCATATAGTGCACAATCAGTGTTGTATACACAGACCATTGCCCTGCAAGTGCTTCTCAATTGCAGCTCAGCTTCTTTGAACTCTCTTCTTAACAGCTTTTACTTGGTGAGATTAGAACCTCCTATTCCCTGCAAGTCTTTTTAGAGACAGATAAAATGCCGGCTTTATTTTAACCTTCTTTTCCGGTGTCCCAGGCATCTAATCTTTTCAGTGCAGAGAACTAGGGAGTTTCCCTAAAAAAAAGTGCTTTTATTGTGTACTTTCCAAGCTCTCTGCACCTTCTATCACTGCAGAAAGACCAGGAACAATTGCAATCTCACAGATTGATCTCACTAGCTAGAAATGGAGGTCTTGCCTGGTCTGCTTGGAGGGAAGTGGCAGAGAGTTGCCAGCCTCTGGGGCTGCCTGTGTTGCTGGGTAATGTGGATGTGTCCACATTAAGTGGACATTTTACACATTAAGCGGGTAAGCGCTAGAGATCCTTTGGGGTTACGGGTGGAGTCTGTCTGCTCCAGGGCTCTCTGGGGCTTTCAAGGTGCTTTTGGAGTCCTGCTGGTCTTGACCTGCTGAGGAGGATGCCTGTGGTTCCCACCAGCGCGCTTGAGTCCTGAGGAAGCTCGTTGATGTTGTCGTGGTTTGTCACCAGCCTTCCTGGCAGGGCAGCATTGCTAGTGAAGCGTTCCTGGCATGTATAGGTAAAGGAGAGCACACATCTGTCCCTGTGTGTATTGTAAGTTCTTTGGGGAGTGCGTAGTGACACCAGCTCTGATGTCTGTGAGTGCTGGAGGGTAGGTCCTGTCCCATGTAGGATGCACGGAGCCACCCTCCTCAGTTCAATGTGCTGTCCAGTAGGAAGGGTGGTTGCGCTCGGTTGTGGTCATGTTTCTGTGGATGCAGGTTGTAGGACTTCAGCTTGGTGAGTGTAGGAGATCTCAGTGTCTTCTCATCTCCAGAGGACGGTCCCTTTCTTCAGGGTGCTGACACGGTGCTCAGGCTTCTGGTGGAGAGTGCCAAGCCAGGTAACTCAGCACGGTTTGAAGCTTCTGGCTGCGTTGGTGTCTGGTTGTAATATCTGCTGCTGAAACACTTGCTGCAGTGATGCAAACTAACACCTGCTGCCTTCAGGTGTCTGCCCTGCTTATGCCACCTGGGAGTGAGACATTGCTTCTGGAGGAAACTCCTTCTCTTTGTTTCCCCATTCAGCTTGCCATTTTACAGTGAAGTCTTAATTCTGGTTGCATCTCAAGATAGAGAATTTGCAACAAGAACAGCATAAGATGAGGCTGCAGTGATGACCCAGAGGTGAATTGTCAGGGGGGTTGAGTCACGTGCATTATTGCTGGTGCTGTGGGCAGACCGATAATCCCTCCAGCCTGGCAGGATTGTATTGGTTGGTTATATTAAAAATATACTGTCTTGTAACCAGACTGTTGATCTGAAGCTTGTGGCCTGGGAATGGCATTTGGATCTTATGATGCAGTGCAGCAAAGTCATTAAGGTAAGACAGGATGGCGTCCTAAATAAGAAGTCAAGATAAAGTGGGATGGTCACCTGAGGAATGGGTCTGGGCCAGCAGAGATCCTTTCTGGCATCTGTCTCACAGCTGCTTCTTCTCTTTTACAGTGCCCTGCACACCAGGATCTCCTCTACAGCCCATAAAGTGACCAGCAGCTATGTCCAAGGCACCTTAGATGTTCCTCTTCTCAACAAAACTGTGGGCCAGTGCCTGGATGAGACGGCCCAGCAATTTCCTGACCGCGATGCCTTTGTGTTCTGCCGGGATGGGGTTCGGAAAACATTTGCTCAATTCAAAGAGGAAGTGAGTGCCAAGTTTGCTTGTCGCATACCGCATACCAAGGGGTAACAACAGTAGTAGGCATAAGCCAAAGAGTCCAAAGTGAATTCATCAGTTACCTGAGCAAGCAGTTAGGCTCCTAGTATCTGGACTCTCACTCTGGTTCTGAGCACCTTGAGTGAACATCTGGGTGTGGGCTGCCTTGTCTTCCTTATGATTGCGAAGACGGCAGGAGAAGACAGAGTATATGCAAAGTGTTTGCATAGAATAGTAAAGACTCACGGGACCTGAATATGTAGAGGTTTATAGTTCTTGTGCAAGTGAAACTGTAAATGAAGTTATGGATTTGATCCCAAAAGAGTATACACGAACGTGTGGGTATATCTATGCATATATCGGTATGCGTTCACGTACAAATGAATATATGCTTATGTGTATTCTGAATGGAGGAAGAATATTTCAAATAAACCAGATGGAAAACTTCTATTAATCAAGACCATAATAAGGTCTTGATAGATAGAATTGGTTTGTGGTTTTTTGTTTGTTTTGGTTTTAGATTTACTAGCTTTTTGTTTAAATCCATGCAGATAGATAAAATTAGCAGAGTTCACCGTAATTTAAAAAAGTAAACTGTAACTCAGAAGAAAGCTGGAGAATAGCTATTCCTTGAACTTATATTTCCTACAAGGTGGATATTGTAATGAGAATTTCCTAAACTCATTTGACAAAATAATGAGAAAATGTAAGAACCATCCAGAAAACCTTGCAATGCTCATACTTGTGCACACACATGCAAAATCTTACATCTTGCAAAATAAAATAGTAATACTAATGTAGTGGCTAAATTCAAATTCATGAGGATAGGAACCCAAATCTATATCGGTCAAAAATCTCTGCATACTATTCCCTTCATCGGAGATGTTTCAGAACTAAGCAATGTTTGCAGAATGGAGGCAAACTCGTCTTTGTACATAGGCCAAAGACACAAATAAAGCTTAGTCCTATTTCGAGTTTAATGAGAAGCAAGATATTAAATAGCCCTTCACTGGTTAAGAATTTATTAGCAAATCCTTGTAGGTGTTTGCCTATCATGATTCCTTCCTGGTTTTCTTTATTGCTCTGAGTTTGCTACTTTTATGCTTTCATTCAACTTGCTGAATAGAGACCAGTCTGTTCTGTCACTCAGAAACCCTGTTCTTCAGAAAATGATCATGCTGCAGCAATAAGCCGACAGACTGTGCTGTAGAGGTACATTCAGTTTCAGTTGTTAAGATCGTATTTTTCTCCCCGAAAGTATTGCTAAAAATGTCTCTCCCCTGATGATCCCCTGTTTGTGAGCTTCCTGCCAAGCCAGGCATTTGTCCTATGTTTTACAGGTAGACCAGGCAGCAGCTGGACTTCTGGCTGTTGGCCTGAAGAAAGGAGACCGCCTGGGCGTGTGGTGTCCCAATAAATACGAGTGGGTTCTCATGCAGTTTGCCACGGCTCAGGCAGGAATCATCCTGGTAAGGAAATTTGCTATATCTGAGTGTGTGGGTTTGTGGGTCTTTAGCTGTAGGTTGGGAAACGATTCTGTGTAGGCAAGGATATAAATAGAGATTCTGGAGAATAAAATTTTTTGACTGTAGTCCAGCAAAATGTTACTGAAGTCAATATTTAAGCAAGACTTGTGTAGCCCTCCAAGTCTTCATCTTGCAATACGTAGGAAAGCAGAGACAGAGCTGAGATGAAAGAGCAGCAAGAAATTGGTTGCTGTGAAGTGTCTTCAGCCACTGATGACAGATCTTAGCCTACAGGCTATGGCCATTTTTATGTAATATGCTGACCTCAATTGCTTCATGATGCAAAATGCTCATTTAATAATCTGCTCCAAGCTGCATATACCGAAAAGCCGTTTTTCCTGTGATAATTTCACCTGGCAACTCAGTGAAATGTCACTTGTTTGGACAGCGCCCTGTGGGAAGGAGTCTGCTTTATCTCCTAGGATATTTTCTTAATCCTTTTTCATCTCAATGTCCGATAAGAAACATTGATAGAGTGGATGTGCATGGCTCAATGTAAACCTGATTGTGTAACTCAGCCCCTGGACCAAAACTGTTTCTGCTGAAAGCTGCACTGGAGGGAACTGGTATTTTGCTTGTTGTCCATTAGGAAATCCAGCTTGCCCTTGAGTTCTGGATGTCTTTGGTTTCACAGATTAAATGTCTGCCTGGGAAAAAGGAGACTTGGTTTCTCTTATCTCTCTTGCAGTTCTTTGTCTCATGCAAATCTCTTCCTTTTTTTTTAATATTATTTTCACTCTTCTGTGCAGAAATGGTATTTAGCAAATGTTTCTTGTGGTGGTGACCTCTTAGTTCTGCATGTCAGACATGGAGAGAGGTTTTTAGTGCAGCTTGTTCCTGGGAGAGCTTCTCTTGCAATATGTGTTGGTAGAGAATCTTTTCAAGGCAACATTAACTCTGATTAATCCTCTATTTTTTCTCTATTTAGGTATCTGTGAATCCAGCGTATCAGGCTGCTGAGCTGGAGTTTGTGATCAGGAAGGTTTGTATGGTTCTGTTTATGCAACTTGATTCATCGAGAACACTGAGAAGCAGCGCTCTGCTAAAGGCAGAGGATAGTTGGGGCATGATACAGAGAGATGAACTCCTGCTTAAGTGCTTGGGCACATCACAGGGAGTGGGGGCAGATGACTGGAGAACAAGGACCAGGGAGCACCACCACACAGTGACCAAGTGTGATAAACTACACTTAAATGGTCACTTTTGGTGCCATTTCCAACAGCTGCTACTCTACCGCTTGACAGAGAGGCTTCATTCTTCATGTTCTGCTCTCTGACAGAAATCATTCACTGCCAATACTATGCCAAAAATAGTCATACCTGCCAGTAATCATTTACTGGGGGAAGAGAAAACCACAGGAGCTAAATATTTACCCCAGAGGTTGATGGCCAGGACAGCAGAGACTATGTAGAAGAACAGTATGACTACAATAATTTTGGGCAACACATATTTTAGATCAATTCTAACTTGTCCATACTCATAACTTGACTCTGGACATATCAGTCTCTTCTGGAGTGAGACCACAAAGAGCTGCTCCCTGCAAGAGCCAGGCTGGGCCATGCTGCCTTCCCTGAAGCCTGGAACAAAAATCACAATCTTCAGTTTTACTCTTGAAAATGGAAAGGAGGAAGGCTCAAAGTGCCACCCTACTAGCAGCTAAATTTCTCCTCCCCAGATACATCCTACAGATACATTTGTTGGCCTGGCACAAATCCGAGGTTTTGGCTGCTGTTTGACATCTTACTGCTGTCTGATCAATACTGCCTGCGTTGCTCCTGAATACCTGTCTGGGTTTCTGAGCTCAGTGGCAATGTGCAGAGCACAGATCAATTAGAACTGGTGCAGAATTTTTACTCTAGTAATGAGGAATTCAGGCTACTAAACACTTAGCCCCAGGATTAATTTTTAGTCATTAAGAGGCTTATCTGGTTGCTCAGCTTTAAATCAAAAGTTAATATTGAAGAACTGGAACTGCATCTGGGTCCTTCAGCACCATCCTTATTTGTGTTTTAGTTAGACCGAAATCTCAGTTTCTAGCAACTGAGATTTTTCTTTTGCATCAGGACCTCTGGAACTTGGTTATTGGGCTGCAGTTTGAACTCTCATTTCACCCTTCAATTAATTCTTGTACTGCAGTCTCCCCGTTGCCTCTCCTATCTCCATACATTAAAACCAAAACTGCTTTCTCTTCCTGTCATGGTGTCTCCCTGCTTCTCATACAAGGTGGACAAGGCTCAGATATCCCACAGTCAAAATGAAGGTGGTGACGTCCACCTGTGCCTAGGATAGCTGGTAAAGGACAGGCTTCATGCTGATGTTACACTTGCTGTTTGTGTTTGGAATACAAGTCATTTATTCATGACTTTCATTTGGTACATCACTCTTGAGATAGCACTAGTTGGCTTTTCTTTCAGTGAGATTTGGATTTTGTTCTGATTTTCATGTTTTTATGTTAGATTTTTTTCCTGGTTTTGTGCTCTGGTGTAAATGTAGGGTAACCCCACTAAAGCTGCTGCTTGCTGATGGGGTATGAGCCAAGGACTGCATGTGCTTCAGGTTCCTTGGGTATTGCACGTGACTTTTCCATGCTTGCTCCATGGTGTTCTTGAATTATCTTGTAGCTTTGGCACTGGGATCTCTGTTTTTATCTCATCCCTTCTTTTTCTCAGGTGATCGTATTTACTTATTGCACAACTAAAACCTTCAGGCTTTCAGGTTGTGCCTGCTGGACCTGCCAGCCTGGCCAACCCCAGGCTTACAGCAGCAGCTTCCCTCCCTCTGCTACACACAGCACTAAATCCTGAATATTCATTCCTCTATTCCTGCTGTTATATTTCCAGGCCTTTGCATAAGCAAAGGCATCATGGCTTTTGTATTACAGGTCCTTTGAAGAAAGGTCTATTGCCAGTCAGGTTGGCACCATGTAGAAAATGCCTTGGCTAGAGAACCGTTTCTCATGTAACAACTGCCTTGCAAACTCCTCTCCTCAGACAGCATCTGTTTTGCAACGCTAGTTAAATCGGAATCATAATCTGAAGTGACTAACAGTGAAAAGTTTAAGCCCCAAATATCCCAGAACTGACATATTCTCCAGAGTTTCTGGCAGATGGTTCCAGGAAACAGAGCAAATGTTTGTCTTTCCTCCTAACAAACCCCAGAGGATACTTAGAAATAATTTACCGTTGTAGCCTTGGTCTTTTTATTTCACGGACTTTGGGAAAATAAAGACAACAAATGAGTGACTCATTTCTGTAAATAGTTTATATGACAAGAATGCACTTTTAGAAGATGAAAGCAATTTGCAAATCTGGATCAAATTCAGCATATCAGCTCTGCTGAGAAGTCTAAAGAAACCTTTGGAATAATTAGCATGCTTTGTTTTAGTATTACATAAATGAATAGTTGAATGAAAAATGTTTTACTTTTCAGAATTGCTAACACTCTTGGAAGAGGTTGAAAACACTTAGAAAGTTGTACTTAAAAAAAAAAAAAAGGCTTGACTTGTCATGAGAGCAGGCTTTAGTTTTCCTCATTTTGCTGAGGTTCCACAAACATTCCCATTTCAGATAATTCAAATTAGAAACTTTTCCATATATATATATTTTTTCTGACTGGCCTTTGTGTTAGCACTGGGGCTCTCTGAATGGCTGTGCCCTATGGCTCCTGCAGGGTAGGTGTTAAAAAGATTAGCCTGGAGAGAGTCCATTGCATCACAAGTTCATGGACACGAGTCTCGGGAAAATTTCCCATGAAATGTTTGCGTTCCTGTGCCAGCATGGCATGAGTGCCAGTGCTGGAGGCTGCTCTAAGCACAAACCCTGTGTGACTTCTGTTGAATTTCTATCTCCCTTCGCAGGTTGGCTGTAAGGCACTGATGTTTCCCACTCAATTCAAAACACAGAAATACTATGATATCCTAAAGCAGGCATGTCCTGAGTTAGAGAAATCCAGCCCAGGGGGAATAAAGAGCAAAAGGTGAGTTAGAAACTTCTGTTATCTTTTCTCTGATCTCCTGGCTGAGTCCTGCCTTGGGTCCCCTTGGTGCCTATCGCAGGTCCCTAGTGGAGGAGGGACCCTTGCAGATCCCTCTGTATTTAGGATCTTATCCCCTGACAAGGGAAGCTTGCAGTCTCTTTGTGGACCTAGGGCCAAAAAGGATGTGGGTAACTGCTCCTCAGGCCCAGGGTCTACTGGAGATGCTGTATCAGGCAGTGCCAATGCACTTCCTAGAGCTCTGGTAAACCCAGCCCCTCCTGCTCCTGCAGCACAGACCCCCAGCTGCTGCCTGATACATCTGGGCGTCACTGTTCTTTCCCTGCTTGGGATTTAGCCATCCGTCAAAGGGGCCTTCAAGGGTGTTCAGCTCAGCTGAACATTTTGGATGTAAGCACACTGTGCTGCACACAATTCCTCCCCTGTAACACAGATTCTGGATTTGAGGATAGAGGAAAGAGGAATCCTTGGATGTTTGTGCCTTGTGTGAACTGTCAAAATCTGCTTTTTGTTGTGTTAGGTAGTTGGGTTTCATCTGAGGAGAACAGGTTTGCAGCCTGGCGGGTTTGTCCTCACCAGTGCACAGCTGGCCAGGCAATTCACTGCTTGAACTTTTTATCACTGTCAATGTTTTTCTTTTTACTAGGCTGCCTGACTTATCCGTTGTCATTATGGTGGACTCCAAGCTGCCTGGCACCTTCCACATGAGCGAGGTGATGCAGGCTGGGGACAGCAGCCACATCAAGCAGCTAAGAGCCCTGCAGCAGACCCTGTCCTGCAATGAGCCCATCAACATCCAGTTCACTTCAGTAGGTGCTCCTGGGCCTTGGGCTTGGGTCTTGGAGCATTGGACAGTGGTGCAGAGCATCCCTTTGCCTTCTGCCTCCTGAGACCAATCTTGGTTCCATTTAATTTCAACTCTCTGATGTAGGGTGGAAAAAGTATTTTAGGATTTCTCCCTTACATCTACCATTCATTGCCAAGGGCAAATGAAGACAGGAAAGTATTACATGGAGGGGGAATAAAAAAAGACAAAGATTCCCAGATCTGAATGGAGAATAAAGTGCAAGATCACCAGAATCTTTGCCTGGGAAATTATGCCAAAGAACCACGTACCTCATCCTTGGAATGGATGGTATTATCTATATAGCTATGTTGTATCTTTGCCTTCCAGGGGACAACGGGAAGACCTAAAGGAGCCACCCTGTCTCACAGAAACATAGTGAATAATGCAAATCTGATCGGCCTGAGACTGGGCATCTCCAAGCAGGTGGGTGTTTTGGTGAGAATGTGGGACTGGGTGTGCGCTCTAGTGAGACCAACTATG
>JAUBNY010000452.1:2001331-2014091 GCA_032275445.1 Crypturellus soui | reverse complement strand
CTCTGCCCTGTGCCTCGCACGCCCATCCCCGTGCATTACACAGCTCTGCCCTGTGCCTCGCACGCCCGTCCCTGTGCATTACACAGCTCTGCTCTGGGCCTTGCACACCCGTCCCCGTGCATTACACAGCTCTGCTCTGGGCCTTGCACACCCGTCCTCATGCCTCGTGTGCCTCACTCTGTATTGCACAGATCTGCCCCATGCATTCGACATCCATTGGTGTGCCTTGCACACCCATCCGTGTATACTGCATATCTGTCCCCGTGCCTTGCACACCCATCCCTGTATATTGCATAGCTCTGCTCTGTGCCTTGCATACCCGTCCCTGTGCCTTGCACACCCATCCCTGTGCATTGCACACCCGTCCCCGTGCACTGCACAACTCTGCCCTGCTCATTGCACACCCGTCCGCATGCATTGCACATCCATCCCTGTGCCTTGCACGCCCGTCCCCGCTCCTTGCACGCCCGTCCCCGCGACCCGCTCGGCGCCTCAGCGCGTCCCACCGCCCTCGCGCACTGCGCACGCGCAGCCCCTCTGCACGGGGCGGGGCTTACTGGCCGGCGCACGGGGGCAGCCCCACCCCCCGGAAGCGGCTCGGGGGCCGCTCTAGGCACGCGGCGCCGCCTCGCTGGTGCGGTTGCCATGGCGCCGCGGCCTGCGCCATGCTGCCGCCGCCGCCGCCCGGGCGCAGCTCGCGGAGGGAGCTGCGGGGCCGCCGCGGGGCCGCGCTCTCCGCCGCCGACTCGGCCGCGGCCGCCAAGAAGGAGCCGCGCGTCAAGAGCCCCGCGGGTAGGGGCCGCCCGGGCCCGGGGCTGCGCCGTGGGGGGGGCCTGGGGCCCCGCGACCTGGGCCCCGCCGTGAAGGCCCCGCGGCCTCGGCCCGGGGATCTCCCCCATGTGCACCGAGTGTATCGCAGGCAGTTATAAGTACCTGCTTCTCAGCACAGTTGATATATTTATTTATTTACCCTTTAAATGTAAAGGTGGCATGTTGTGCCTCCCCCAAAAAAGTTGTCAGAGCTGAAAGGACTCTGGAGTTGTGGGAGAAACCGAGCTGGTAGGAGGTTGCCTTCAGCTGGTTCCCTGCATTGCGTTTGGCCCTGCTGGTGACAAACCCTGCAGCAGTCGCTAAATGGCTCCAAAGGTCTTCTTGCTGTGTAGGGTGTACTGAGCAGTTGGTCATTTTTTATACATATAATTGAGATTTGTTTGGTGGCTGTAATGCATTACACCTCTGCATTGAAACTGTGCTGGTGTTTGCAACCAGACTAGGAAACTTCTGGAGTTCATTCTTCTGCACAGCCTGCACTGTTTACGTGTGATTCATCACCCCTTATCTAGTGCAAAGAGTAGAAGAAGGTTAATCCCAGTGATTTTGAAGGTCTTTTCCAAACGTAATGATTCTATGGTTCTGTGGTTCACCTTGGTTCTTCTCAGGAGGTGGTTGTCCAGGGGATGCTGAATTTGATTCTTCCATGAGGAAGTAGTTCAGCTTAAAATGACTGAAAGCCAGACTGAAAGAAGACAGGAGTTCTGTGGGGCACTGAGGAAGAGGCCCTTTGACTTATGTTTCAGACAAGAAGAAGGTAAAAACACTTGAAGCGACCTCGCCAATAATTGCAGAAGAGCCTGAGCCTGTTCCGTGTGTGCTGCAAGGAGATGAAATCCAAGCACTTGCGATTAAGGAGGAGGATCTGGAGAAAGTAGGTATCTTTACATGGCAGAAACAGCTACATTCGCCGGAGCTTGGCTTTTGTTGTGTAAATTTAACAGAGGATCCTGAACATTTATTAGAATCAAAACAGTCCCATTGGAATTCATTCAATTTTTTCTGTCCTGCTCTTTGTGACTTGTCAGATCATCAGACTCAGTTCCTAAATAAAAAGGAATACAAAATGATCCTTTAAAAGAGAAGAACCAGTCACATGTCCCTTCAAAATTACATTTCCAATGTTTTTAGCCCACAAGAGGCATCTGTTGTTTAGTAACTATCCCCCGTGTGAGTATGAGAGTTTGTCAGGAAGAAATGCAGCAGAAATTTTTTGAGAAAAGCATTTAAAACTCTTCCAATGCCCCAGTTTTATGGCAGCCAAGAGGATTAAGATAGTAATTGAATGGGTGTCTATACCATCCTTTAACACATCTATTACAGATGGAGCTGCCCAGACTATGTCATGTAGTTTCTGTGCTAATCCACAGAGGATCTGAAGGAATGGAGGTGGGTCAGTGTCTGCCTAATTACAAGGTGATTGTTTTTTGCAGCTCCATCCTCCACGCCTTCCCTCTGATGATGAGAGAATTCCAGTTAGGAAATTCCTTGTTCGAAAACGTCAACCCAAAGACACACAGAAGAAAACACAACTCACAGTAGCGTATCCTGCTATTCCAGAGGCCTCTGGGAAACCACTGAGTTTTTTTGGTAGGATTATGCTTCATGTCACACCTTCCACTTTCAGTTTTGCCAAACCTATCTTTAGTGACCCAACTCTGGCTTTTTATTTTGTAGGATCGGGACAATTTGGCGATGGCCATGAAGAGCTTCTCTCGCATCACATTTTAGGAAGTCTCCAGGAGTTCAAGAGGGAAGCTTTAGCCAGAGGAAACACTCAGGTTGGTTTGTAAAGTGATGTAAATGCTGCCATGCAACACTTTGCTAGAGGTGAAGTGTGTACAGCACCTTTTGATTTACCTCAGCCCCTGTCAGGAACAGGTCAGGCCTGAGCGGTGGTTTTCCCAGCCTCATGATGCCATGCCTCAGAGAAACTGCACCAGCAGGTTCAGGTGCCCTGTCATGGAAGAAAGAGTGACAGAAGCTTCCTCTTCCGTTTGTGCTGCTGCTGCCAGCGTCAGGCCGGCGTGGGAAGAGCTGGTGATGCAACAGCACCATTGCCTGAGTCCACTTACTCAGACAGACCTCCAGCGTGTGTGCGCTCCCAGTGCACAGTTTCTGTTCCCTTAGAGTGATTAGGCAAAGGCACTGCCAATTTGAACGATTCTTTTCTCTTCCTCTCTCCCATTTTTATCACAGGAAGGTTAATCTAATATTTTCTTCTTCAGATAGCAGAATTTATTGAGGATTCTCCTCAAGACATATTTGCAGTGGCTTTGAAGGAGAAATGGGGAAGAGAGAAGAAAAAGGTTGAGCAAACCCCACCATTGCAGCACAAAGCTCTCCAGAACTGGGATCGCCATATGGGAATCAGGAAAAAGCAAGAGAAATACCTGGGAAGTGAGTAAAGCTGACACCTCATTGTGTGACATTCAGTGTGGAAATGGGGGAACTGGATGGCATCACAAGTTGTAACGCTCAGAGCAGAGTGAGGTTGATGCTGTTGCAATCTACCCCCGTGCTCCCCGAGCTCCCTGTGCTGCTGGAGCCTCTGGAAAATCATGGAGACTGCAGGGCAGAGAGCCAGTGGCTCTGGCTGCGGGTCGGGCGGGAGATTTGGTGAGGGCAGTTCCAGGGGAAGTTACAAGCGAGCAATAGTAATGGCAAGGGCAGTACTGATGATCTGGCCTTCTTTATTTTTAGAAATTCTGCGGAAGCCAGAGAATGAGCTGTTGATGAACATCTCAGACGATTACAGGCAAATCCAGGAAGAACGTGACCTCATTGACCGTAGTCTTCCTGCCCTGTTCCCTGGGAAGGTGAGAGCCTCGCTTCCTCTGGATCCTGCTTACGCTGCACTTGGGAAAGGGCTAAGCTGCTACTGCTGTGAATAATATCTCCAAAGAGCTGTCATTAGATGTTTATCAAAGTCCCTCTACATTTTTCAGCATAGAATGTAAATAAAGCTTCTAACAATTTAAAAAATAAAAATGTCACCTGTGCTATTCCTGCTAGTTAGAGGAAAGCACTGCTGTGTTTTGACCCCTCACTAATGAACTGCAGTTTGTGGGCAAGTGCCACGTCTTGGTTCTTACCATGGGCTGACACACGGTGAGGAGCTGCCTTAGGGATGTGCTGGAAATACTGTCCCAGGGCAAGAAAGATCTGATGGCTTCAGGCTTGTATTTTAGGGATGCTCATTGAGAAAGGTGTGTGGGTAGGTCAGGAGGATAATGGGCATATCCTATGGTTAAATTTGTATATCTCTAGCACTTTCAAAAGATATGCATCTATGTGATGCATTATTTTATATCATTAGGCCTTCATCTAGCCATTATTTCCCTTGTATTAGGTCAGAGGAGGTCTTTTTGATGCTGTTTAATGTAAATTTTGGCTTATTCTGCAGAGAGTGATTAATTTATGGACTTTTAAAATATCCCTATAAACAGGGTGAGACATTTTCTCCTTTTTAGCATCTAATCCCTGGGAAAGTAACAGGCAGGCTGGATGTATCTGAAAGCATCAGTAGGAGGGTTTTTTTTTCTGCACTAGGGCTACCGAAGAGGGAGCGAGTTCTGGAGCCAACCCGATCGTATCGGAGATGAGCTCACGGGCCTCATGATGACACTGACTCAAAGGGAACGTGGCTACCCAGAGCCAGTCACTCATGTGGGGAAACCTCGGACTGTCCGCCGGGAAACGGGTGAGGGAGCGTCCGAGCGGTGATGCTGCAGAAAGGGGCTGTGAGTGTGCAGCAACAGAATGACATAGCAGCTCCTGTTAGTAGAGAAGCTCACATTACTATTTCCCTTTTGGTAGCTGCAGCACAAGGTACTTCCCAGTCATCCTCAGCTGGGCCCCCAGTCACTACAGAGGAGTTTACTACATGGAAGACTGAGTTACTGCAACTTCTGTGACTCGCCTGGGGTATTGCTACAAAACAGCTCGTCCTAGTGGGCATGAATCTTTAAAGCAGTGTGAGATCAAAGTTTGGCAGAGGGTGGAGAATAAATAGGTGTTTGAGTGTGTAGACAGTGAGCTCTTGTATGGGTGTTTCCACAGGTTTGAAGTCTCCAAAGACGGCCACCTTCCGCCTAACCTGGGATAAGAGTCTTTTCCTGAAACATCGGCGGCAGGAACTAAAATCCATCCTAGAAGAGCTGGATTTTTATGAACCAGTAAGACAGGAGGCACAAACATATTGTTTGTATTGCTCTTATCTTCTCACAGGCTATAGAATAGTGTACAATTGACTAGGGACTGGATTAGAAGAAGGTTTAAAAGTCTAGAATTTAGCCATGCAGTACTTATCCTGGAAGCTTTTGCATTCCAGAGGGGAGTCACAGACATGAAAGGAATGTCTAGCCTCCTAAAATGATACGTGGAATGGGCTAGGTGCCTCAGAATATGACCCCAGAACAGCAGTATGCAGCTGCCAATACATAGGCAATAAATAAATAAATAAATAAAAATTTTAATTTAGTGCTTTTAATTTAGTGCTTGGAGCAGAAAACATTTCTACCCACCTGGAGATGCACATCCAAAATCTTTTCAAGACAGATAGCCCCTTCTCTTAAAAAACAATAACAACAACAACAAAAACCCTGGTCTTTTCTTTCTGAAACCCTGTAGTGGGATGAGAAGGATGTGAAGAGGGAGCTTTTCCGAGTTTGCAGAATTTGTAGTGGGAATGCAGTCAGCCGTGATTCTCAGAAGACCCCTTCTTGTCTCTTCATCTAGAAACAGTCATAGGAACAGGATACTTAAACTTCACTTTAGTTATTTGTGATTGAATTGGTACTATTTTCACTTCCTTTCTGTATAAAAGGGAAAATTACAAGTTGGTGACTTTTTTATGTCTGTGTGTGTTCAGGATTTGGATGGACTGGAGGTGATTGGTAAAGGCCAGCCTTTCACCTCCGTTTCAACACAGCCTCTTCCACATCCCACCACCTCTGAAGAGTCTGAGAAGCTGTAAGTTGTATTTCACAATAAAAATAAGGACTTTTGGATATGCAACATCAGTCTGTAAGGGTGTCCTTAGCTTTGCTTCTCTGGAATGGAGAGGAGTCTCAGCTCGGGACTGATAAAAGGCCTGTTTTAACTTTAAAATCACCAGATTTAGGGAGATAGCAGTTCCTTTGTGTCTTGGGGCCTAGTGATTAAAAAACAAAAATCAAGAAGAAAGTGGGTGGTTTTTTTTTTGTTTTTTTTTTTTTAATTTTAAAGGCTCTTCTTCCAGTCCAAATTATCACCATCTGGTTTTCTTGCCTATCTGTGCCCCCTGAACTGCAGCATGGCACAGCCCTAAGGTCATTTCTCCTTGCTCAGTCACGTGCCCTCAGCTTTCCCTAGGCAGGTATCGTTCTTGTTCTTCTTTGTATTGTTCCGGCTGTCCTGCCCTTCTTAAGGTGACAAATGTGTAACTGGAGTTTGTTTACCTACGGGAACTCGATCTGCAGGGCTTTGTTCTTAAAGGGAGGACTGTGCAGAATCACTAGTCAGTTATTTCTTGCTTGGTGGCAGCCCTGTGATTCTTCCCTATCTTAAAATGAATTTTGCTCTCAAAACACTGTTATTTTGTTTAGCAGTGACCCCTTTACAGACTATCCCAGTGCGGTTCCCGAATCAATCCTGGGTCCATCTTTAGATTTCTGTGGCCAGCCTGCTCGTTGGATCGATGGTACTGCTTCTTGCAAGGTAAAGGTGCACTTTTTAATGTCTAATCAAGCTAAGCCTGCTTTAGTTCCCAAGTCACAGCTGAGTATCACTCCCGGGGCAGAGAATGAGCAATTTATTCTGAGCATAATGGAGTATCCCTGTGTTTGCTCTGGAGGGATCTCAAAGCACAAGCAGTTCCTCCGTGGTGAGAAGCTCAGATTCGTGGGCTCTGTATAATGACCGCTTGCTTGGACCTGCTTTACAGGTTCTCCTACCCAAGGTTCAACCCTACATTTGTGGTGTTACTCAGGCGAGATAAATCTTGCCAGATAGAACAGAAATTGTTATCTCTGTCCTTTTCTCTTCCTTGTAGGATGAGGTTGGCATTGCTGCCCGGCTCACCTTCGAGATCGTCGCTGGTGAAAGAGCTGAGAGCTCCCTGATAGTGAGCAATGATGGCACAACTGCCATCTGGTACAGCTGGAGGAGGCTTCCTCAGCAAATTCCCATCCGAGAAACAAAGAAGAGAATACAGTATTTTTACTTTAATACCAGACCAGGTAGGAGAACTGCTGATCCCTGAGACCTTTGTACACATACCAGGGAGCACACGCTCAGAAGTTGCTGACTCTGACCTTGCAGAGCAAGCAACTGCTGGTGATTCTCCTTAGAAAATTGTACTGGGCTTCAGAGCTGACTAGCACCTGAAAGGTGTGTGCGGCCAATCCATTTCAAGGGGTTTAAGGAAAAGGATTTCGATCCTACTCTGAATGTGAGTGAGTGGAATGTCTAACAGGGAATCCCTTTCTCATTGCAAACTGCATTATCTGCCCGTGAGAGTGCTGAGCTCGCTGTGAAAGGAGCATGCAGTGATTAAAGAAAACAGTTCAGTACCACGGCAAATGGGAGTAAATCTGGAAGGAGAAATAAATGGATGAAGTATGATAAAGAGCAAAGCTGTGGGAAAACATCAGGGTGTTTGGCAAGCAATTGGGTTAACCAGGTAGTTTCTTATAGACTTGCATCTTTTCTTTGTGTTTGCAGATGTAATTTTGCCTGGAGAAATTAGGAAGTTTTCAGTTTTGTTCAAGTCAGAGAAAGCAGGAATTTTCAGTGAGTCCTGGGAATTTAGGACACATCCTCTGTTATTAGGAGGAGCTCTGCTGCAGGTGTCCCTTTGGGGAATTGCTGTGTATGAGGATAAATCGGCTGACCTCAGAGAGAAACTGGAGGTAACCAAGCAAGTAACTGGGTGACACTGGGCTTTGAACTTACTGTGCAAATAGAGGGTAAGGAAGGGAGTGGATGACGTGGTATTTTTATTACCATGCAATTAGGGCCAGGTGAACATCTGCATATACTTAATCAGGTGTACTAGATAAAATGGAAGAACAGCTCCAAAGTCTATTGTAGTATTGTTAATAAGGATGTGATTTTTATCTCCTAAATTACTTACGTTGGTCCTTTTAAAAAATGCTTTTTCCTTTGTTACTGATTTTCCTTGGTTACTAGTGGGGATGGGATTATGTCATACAATTCAGTAACTGTTAAGCTAGAAATTGAAAATTACACCGTGCTTTGAAAAGTATAGTTTTGTTTGCATGATTTTTGCAGTATTTCTTTGGAAAGCTGGTATAAGTATTGCTTTGTTTGGTGGGGTTTGCAGTTATTCTTGTTGTAGCTCTGTGTAATGTATATATTTTTACTAGTGTGGGTGTTATGTTCATGCATTTGTACGTGGAATGGGGATTCAAACATGTTGTGCTTGTTGTGGTGCCTCAGACTGACCTGGCTGCTCGAGAAGGGGCTGTTATAGTAGAAGAAACCCTGAAGGAACTTCTTGACCGGGTTCGGACCCCAGAGCGCCTTCCGTCTCCTGTGGATGCCTATGTCACAGAGGAGGAGTTATTCCACGAGAGGAATCCAGAGGTGAAGTTGTGTATCTGTTAGGTTGTACAGCTGCAACAGCAGGGAAGGAGGACTTGCAGGGCTGGTGTATCCATGAGTTTCTGTATGCTGGCAGAGTCAACCATGGTGGCTTTAAGAATTAAGCTTGTCGAGGAAAGTCGTAACTCATTTGTCTCTTTTCCTTTTTCCCTTATGTTACCAAAGTTGCATTATCAGCATCAAGTGGTAAAACAACTCCATAAACTGTGGAGACAGCACATGGAGGTTCCTTCAGCCTTTGAGGAGGAAATACCCTCAGGCCAGAAGAGCTCTGTGGAGGACATGGCATATGAGAAGAGTATCTCAGAGGCTCTCCCTGCCCAGAAGAGCTCCACACAGGTGGTTCTAGGTCAGAACATTCTTGAGGCAGCTTCGAGTCAGATGTTGAAGGAAGAAGAACCAAACCAGTCAGGATGGAACCTTTCCCTCAAGGACTTCAAGGAGGTGGTTGCCCCTCTTCCCTCTAGCTCTGTGGTTAATGGCTAAGTTAATGGTGTTTTTGTTTTCCTTACAAATAGCCTGGCACACTCCAGTGTGAGCCCACCCAAAGGTCTCCTTGCAATGTGCTTTGTGTTAGGCATAATTTATTATGTGTGTCACAAAGTGTTTTGTCTCTGCTGACCACACCCTGGTGTTCTTGTAAAGAGATTCCCGGGAGAGACTTGGAGGGCTGTTGTGTGAAGAAGAAAAGAGAACTAGACAATATAATAGATATTTTCAGTTTGTCGCCATTAGCTTTCTCTCATCCTAGAACTGCATGTGGGAAAAGAGGGAGCAGGCTAATCCTACAGCCTCCTGTAACTTCTCCAAAGGCTCTTCTCCTTGAAGAGTCCTTCCTATTCATCAGAGCACTCATGACAGGCTGTGGATAAAATACAGACCTCCCTAGATTAAAGCAAGGGTAGTTTGGACTCTGTCAGCACACTTTTTCTGAAGTGCTCTCTTGAAAACTTCTCATCTGCCTTTTTTTAAGTAATTCTTACTTGGAGTCCTTTAAATTCATTAGGATCCCTTTTCTCCAGCACAAGGGCTGACTGTACCTCGGAAGTTACAAAGGGGTGTATTGTGGTAAAAGTATCTCTGGGGGATTTGGGATTGCTTCCCACATCTTGGATCACATATACACATTGGCCGCATCCCAGCCGCACAGCAGGCTCCACCTGGGTGTGTAAATGTGCTGTATGCCCAGGTGTGCAGGCAGACAGCCGTGCTCTGCTCCGGTGGGTTCAGCTCTGCTGGGAACGGCTGGGAATGACGGCTGAGACGTGTTCCATGGACCTTGTGTTTTCTCTCACATCAGGCTCTACAGTCAATCCCCGAGGAGGAGCAGCGAGAAGAAGCACTGAACCAGCTCAATAAGGCAGCCCTAGAGCTTTGTGTTGAACAAAAGCAAACTCAGCTGGATCTTCTGCATCAAACTTGGTGTGTTCCCTTTGCAAGATAAACCTTGTACATGTCTTCTATGCTCAATACCCTTAGCAAGCTCCACTGCAAGCTTTGTGAGTCAGAGAGCAGATAATTATATGTGGTCTAGAAGTCTTCTCTACACTGTGTTTTTATACATTAATCGTAGCAGCTGTCTAGGTCCCAGATACCACTTTATTCTGGAGATAAATCTCAAATATTAAATTCCTGTAATTTTGGGAAGTATGCAGGATTATTTGTGGTAAGAATACTCTAAACTATATTTATAAAACCATTGGGTAAGTTTCTCTACCATTATACTCAGATTACAGTATTCTCAGTCTGTCTGTCTTTTTTCCCTGGAGCTTTAACACTGTAACCATGAGAGTCTCTAGTCCTTTCTATATAGGTGGAGGCATATATCCCTTGTTATGTAGAGAGAACAGATTGCTGCAGATTTACCAACATGTATGTGTCATGCTGCAGAGAAGGAGACCTAGTTTCACAGTAATGTAACCCATGGCGTATGTTACTGTTATTACGTTATGGACCAATTATTATTGGTCCATATAAGCTCATTGGCTTGCAAAACATCAAGACCTTTGAGGTTCCAAGCTCTGGAGAGTAATTTAGCCTCTCTTTACACAGCTTTTTAAATATTGGCTGTTATTTTATCAGGTTAGTTGGACAGAGCAGTAGCTCTTAGCTGTAAGGTGCTTTCATTGATGGGCAGTGGGTGAAGTAAGACAGCCCTGCCTCTCCCTTTCAACCCCATGAGTTTTGCTGTGTTTTCCCTCTTCTATTTTTGATTCTTTTGCTTCTCAGTCTGCAGTTGTGGCGTGAAACAGTTGATGGTCTGGTAAGCTGCTCTGTAATGTTGAGGTGCCTGCTTGGCTTGCCTGAAAAGGACCCCTGCGCAGACATCATTCCAGAGGAACCAGGTGAAGGGTAATTTTAGCCTGGTAACCAGTTCCTATAGACTCTTAGAAACCCCCGAAATGGGGTGAATTTCAGTTGAATGGCAACTTTAGCAGTTCCCTCTCAAGGTTCTATCAGAAATCTATCAGAAAAAAATATATATATCTTGCATGATGCTAACTTCAATTGTAATATGGTATCATAAAAACAAATAGGTCTTTTATTTTAGATAGATGTAGTTCTAGTTCTTGCACAAACTAAGCCCTCCCCAGTCTCATTGTTAGCTATTTTACAAGCTTGTTCTGCTAAATGCTTTAGACCTGTTCAGTCCTTGTTTGAACAAAGTACTTTTCAAAGTCAGGGTTTTGTCAGTGTATAAATAAATACAGATAAGTAAAAAGAGGAAATAATGAATACTGAAATAATGTAGTTGGATTCATGGTTGTAGTGAGTTTGTCTTTCTAAATAGGAAAATGTTGCTTTTGGACAAATTGGAATTCTTTCTTTTGTAGTGGAAGTGCAGCTACTTGTAAAAGGAGAAAAGGAAGACAAGATAACTTCTAGGAAAGAAGAGAGAAGATCAACTGGTAGTAGGGATAAAGAAGACAAAAAAAGATCAAAGACAGGGAAAGAGAAAGAGGTATGTGTCAGGATGCAGATTGAAAACTGCACTTTGGGTTCTGGGGAGAGCCTGATACCTTCCAAGACTTTATATTCTGAATTTGAGCTCCCTTCCTGCCTTTGGAAAGAGGTGCTGTTTCCGAGGTGCATCTTGCTGTGCTTTAGGTTTTCTCTTTTTTGTGTGTGTCTGCCTCTGAATAGGAACGTCCAAGCAGCAGGAAAATAAAAGATGAGAAAAGGCTAAAATCTTCCAATATATCACTGGAGATACCACAACCTGTGGAAACTGAACTTGCAGAGCCAGTAGAACTTAAGCAGGAGCCAGTGGACCCTATTTTGTTTGGGAAATACCAGGAAAAACTTTATATTGAAGTGAGTCTCGCCAAGGCTTATATCTGTCTTTGTTTCTTGTTCTGTGCTTGTAAGCTTATGATGAAGCTAGGTGGAAAGGGAAACATTTTGTTAACTTTGGAAAGCTGATGGATTCTGTAGCAAGGTAAGTGCGAAATACAAGGTATGATGTCCTTTATTCCAGCCTGAAATCTGTTAACATAAATCCAGCCTCGTGCGGGATTTCTATCTATCTGGGATGTCTTCAGCAGACTCTTGAGGGATCAGCAGAATTAATTGTATCCCGGATAATGTTAAGCACACTTTATAGCCAGAAAAGTTATTACTGGAGCTAAAATCTGTTAGCAAGTAGCAACTTTTATGGGACACTGCGCGTGCCTGTATGTGCATGTGCTCCCGTGCAAGAGGTCAAGTCTCTGTTTTGACAGTCTTGTCATCAAGGTTTCTTAGTTGCAGTTTCACTGTTATTATTGTCTGTTAATTTCTGCTGCAGGTTTATGGGCTGCTGGAATCAATGGTGGACAAAATGGTTATTTTATTTGAGGATCTAAAGGAAAAAGGTGCTGTAAAGCAGGAGAGAGGAGTATTTTCTCTCTAGAAATAAATTGTAACTTTAATAAATAACCTTGTCTACATGGACTAAGTAGAGATTCTTTCTTATCAGAATGCTTACAAATACTGGGGTGCCTCTTTGCTGACATGTTGAGATGGGAGACTTGCTAGATCATCCATTACTCTGCAGGGAACACTTACCAGCAAGAAACCAAGCCGTGAGATACAGCAGCCTGAAAACAAGACTCCAGAATGCTGGTTATTTCTGCTTAGAGAGGAGAATTCAAAAGTACCCGTCAACAAAAGACAGGATTTTTGGTGGTGGTGGGTTTTATTTATTTTTTTAAGTAGGCAGGTACAGATTGTGGGCTGATGGGCAAGAATGCAGCATTAGCCAGTCCTCCCTAATCCTACAGCATCACCCTGTGAAGGAGTGAGGAAGGATCCCAGTGAAAATGGGCTGTCCCCACAGGCT
>JAUBNY010000452.1:1936969-1953788 GCA_032275445.1 Crypturellus soui | reverse complement strand
CGCGGGTGTCCTTTGGGGTGACTTGTGATGGGAGGGGGGTTAAAAATACATGTTTGGGGTGATAATGCCCCGTGGTGCCCTCCATGGGGCATGGCGGGAGGAGAGGCCTTAAATAATACGGTGCCGTCCTCATCGATGCTGCTCGCAGGGAGCAGCTGATGGTGGTTCCCAGAGACAAAACTTGAGCATGGCCTGAGGAGCAGCAGGTAGAGTCTGATTTTGTGTTTTTGAGGATTATGGTCAAAAATAAATCTGCTTAAAAATACCGGGTTTGGGCACGCTGGGCTGAGACTCTCCCCGTGCGGGCCAGGGCTGTCGGGGCTGGTTCCCATCATCGAGGCTGACTGATGCAGAAGGGCTTCAGCTTTCCCCGTGCGCAGTCTGAATCAACGTTTTAGGGTTTCGGCAGCTGCTCTGCCCGCGCGGCCGGGCCCCGGCAGCCCCATTGTGCTCCTGTCAAGGGGCTATTTCTGGCGCGGATGACAGGAGCAAAGCCTCCGACTCGGCGCTCATTAGCGGCGGCAGCTTATCCTGGTGTCGCTCCTAAGCTGGTGGGATGCGGTGACACTGCAGGGGAAGGCTGTCATTTCAACCCAATTTTTGCTTGGCATTTGCGCAAAAAAAAATAAAGTTAAATAAAAACGCCGGCCTCGCAAGCCCTGGATGCGGCTGAATTTGAGCCCTGCTTGTGCAAGCGGATCGGGCTCGGCGAAATGCAATCTCTTTCCCTCTTGATTGCATTAAGCCCGCCGAGCGCGGGGTAATTGAATCGCGGGCGCTCGCCTCTTAATTAGCCGAGGTTGGACCGTGCCACCGTTGCGGGAGCCGCCGGATCCGAGCGGGATCGGCCACGTGTCCCACGCGGAGGGCGGCTCTGACGGGTACTGTGTCCCCGCAAAGACTTTTTCTAGCGAGCGACTTCTGGCCAGGTATTTCCCTTTGGTGTCGTCATCTTACAGGAAAAGAATGAAGAGCCAGGTTGTATCCAAAGCCTTAGTGGATGTTTCCATGTGGCTGAAATGGGATTTTTCTGCTTGGAAAGCATCCGTGAGTGTTTCGGTTATTTGCCTCGACAAAGCTGATGGCAAAAGTGGATTATTAGAAATAACCAGGGATAAGCGGTGCTGGAAAACTGGGACTCTGGTTTAATGACTCAAGGAATCCTGCCTGGGCTGGGATGTTCCCGCAGCACCGGGGTGCTCCTGCAGCACCAGGATGCTCGATCGGGATGTGGAGCAGGTTGGTGGCTGCTTTGCAGCTCTGGAGCACAAGGCAGGTCTCAATAAGGCACTTTCTGCTTCTGCTAATTGAAGTTTCCCTTTGTCAGCCGCTCGGCAGCGACCACGAGGCCGTAGCCATCAGCACTTTGTGCCTCACTCTAAATCCCATTAGCAGAAGAGCAAGCCTGAAGTTCCCTTCTGCTGGGGGATTTAAAAAAAAAGTCAAAAAAATATAAAGTACCCCTGCCTGCTGGTCTCTCAGCAGCGCATTAATGTATTGCTCTGAGCAGCGCCCGGGTCCCGGCTGCCCCAGCACAGCAATATTTAATCAGGTGCAGGGTTAGCTCCGCAGCAGCGCTGCCCGCAGGAGCCATGTGCCACGAAGCGGGGCTGTGCTGGAGCCAAGAAAAATAAAATCCCATCAGCAAATAACCCCCCGTCCATCCCCTTGGCTCCCTGCTCCCTCCGGCTGTTTTCCTGCCTGAAGGAGGTTTGTTCCCACAGGGATGAGCGGGGAGCTCATTGCTTGGGTCCCTTCTTCCCAGGACGGGACGTTGCATCGCGGGTGCGCGGGAGGGCTCGATTCCCGCATGGCCGGATAACACGGCCGTCAGCGTTACCGTTTTGTGCAGCTTTCGCACAATTTTGTGCGGTTCCCGGTTCAGCAGCCCGGCTGCGAGCTCAGCTTGGCACCGGTGCTTGCATGTTGGCCAGGGAAGCGGGACAAGGGAGCAAACACCGGGAAAAGACGGTGCCTTCCCCGTGCCTGGGGGTAGCCCTGTTCCCGCCGGCTGCAGAGCCACCCGGCAGGGCTCCATCCTACCTGGCTTGCCGGGAGCGACCTGGGATGCTGGAGTCACTCGGATGCGCGTGAATGCCTTGCCCGGCTTGCTCTGGAGAAGCCTTTGGCTCCGGTCTGGCTCCCATGAACCGGGATGAGGGATTTGAATCCTGCAGGATGCAGGGGCTTTGTCAGCAGAGGCCTCAGCAGCTCTGCTGTTCCTCCTGGCTTTCCCTCGCTGGTTTCTTTGATCCACTTCTTCAGCCTAAGTCTGATTTTACTTTTTAGTTGTCCTGCAGGTCCAGTATTCCCAGTTTGCTCCTGCTCTGTGCCTCCAGGATGCTCAGAGGGGACCCAGAGCATCCCTGGCTGCATCCATCCTCCTCCCCATCCTTCCTCATCCCCTCCCATCCCCAGCCTTGGGGATCCCAGCAGGCAGCCGAGCACGAGGGACAAAGCGAGGGCTCCCTTCCCCATCCCATTCCCGCGGTGCCGAGTGCCCTGGCGCCGGGGAGCCCGGCGTGCCGTGGGGGCTCGGAGCGGCGCTCCGGCGGGAGGAAGCGCCGCATCCCCGCGCCGCTCCCGTCTCCCGGGGAGCCGCTGCCGGGGGAGCGCCCATCTGCCCGTCTGTCTCATCGGGCCCCCCCGGCACCGCGGCCGCTCCGGAGCCTTCTCGCTTCCGCGGGGAATGTTTTGCACAGCCCTTGTCAGACACGTGCTCGCTCTGTCGTGACCTGGGATCTCACAGCTTGGCGGGTTTTTCCCTTCTTTGCTTTCTCGAGGGCTTCGCGGGTCCTCGCGGGCTCTGCACATGGGTGCCTGGCACCCCGGGAGCCTCCTTGTGTGCCCCCACAGGACTATATTTGGGATAAATATTCCCTAGACACAACCTGGCAGCAGGAATTTCTCCTCCTGTGTTGTGTAAACACCGCTCCCGGTTAAACCGTGCGGATTGCCGGCTCCCAGTGACTCAGTCCTGGGGGATTTCACCGGAGTTTCTGTGGAAAAGTCCTTCGAATGTACCCAAACCCAGAGCCTCCGGCTCTTCCAGGTCAGGACTGGGTGCTGCGAGGCCTCGCTGAGCTTAAGCCTCTCTGTCAGTTGGTGAATGTTTTTGACAGTCTTAATTTGGGCTGGGAATGCAAAGTTCAGTCCCTGGCTGGAGGGAGACACCCCTGGGATAAGCTGTGGCACGGCTAATAGGGAACCGTAATGTCATTAAAGTGCTTTCCTGTAAAATGCCAGAAAGGGCATTAGTGGTGGGTTTTTCTTTTTTCCCCTAAAAGTTTGTATCCCTCATTTAATTTTTTAATCCATCATGCCAGCACTCGGCAGCGCTGCCGTGCAACTTTAATTTCACAGAGTCTGTTCATGTTCACCCTAGCTACAGGTGTCACCATGGGGAACCAAGCGTAGCAGGGTGAGAAATTTGGGGCAATTTGGGGTTTTTTGGGCAGGGGCCTGGCTGGCGCGGCCGTGCTCATGTTCTGCCGGGGACTGTTGGCTTCCTTGACCGAGCGGCGGCGCACGTGGTTCGAGCGGGTGAGCATGCTGGTGATCCTGCTCAACTGCGTCACGCTGGGCATGTTCCACCCCTGCGAGGACATCGCCTGCGACTCGCCGCGCTGCCGCATCCTCCAGGTACGTCCCAGCCGCCGGCACGCGGAGCCAGGCTCAATCCGCCAGGATCTGCTCCCGGCTCCGCAAAATGCGCCCGGTGCGACGGTCCTTGGCTTGGGTCCGTAATCCCTTGTGCGCTCGCCTTGGTGCTGGGGCTCCCGGCAGCACCTTTCCCCATCTCCCTTTTTATTTCCCCCTCTCTTTCCCAGAGTTTTGACGACTTCATCTTTGCCTTCTTCGCCGTGGAAATGATAGTCAAGATGATCGCGCTGGGGATCTTTGGGAAGAAGTGCTACCTGGGGGACACGTGGAACCGCCTGGACTTCTTTATCGTCATAGCGGGGTAAGCCCGGCGCACCGGGGTCCCCCTTCTCCCTGCAGCAGCCCTCGCTCCCGGCCCCGCATCGCCAGCATTGGAGCACTATGTCCCCCCTTGGTTTCCTCAGCCCAACGGAGCGAGCGGGGGGGCGCGTGGGGACATCGCGGGGCACTTTGCGAGGCCGTGCTGGCTCCCGCGGCACCGCATTCCGGGTTTCCTGCAGCCCTGCCCGGTGGATGAGGTTTCGGCAGATCGTTTGGAGCGTGCAGCCGGGTTCCAGCAGGAATATTTCAGCGCGACGTGCGTGATTTGCCCGCTGTGTTTGCTTTGAGGGCGAGCGACCAAGTCCGCCTTTCTGAGCGCTTTCCCCCTCCGAGGCACCTGGTTTGAATTAGCGGCTCCTCCAGCACCCGAGAACCTCCTGGCTGGGGCTGGGAATCCACATGAAAAGTTCCTGGCCCGTGGCCAGCAAGCCGAGTCACTTGGATGCACTGAGTACTCACCGGCCCTCCCTTCCCTGCTCCAAGAGCCTGGGGACCTTTGGGAAAACGGTGCTTTTTCCCCAGTTTTGATACAGAAATCAGATGAGCTGGATTTTTCCTGGAATGGGCCAGGGAGCCCTCCCAGCCAGGCCGTTTTCCAGGTGCAGGGGGCAGCGGGATGCTCAGGGTCTGCCGGGACAGGCAGCAGCCTGTTCGATGGAGGAACTCACGGCTATGGGCCGTTCCGGAGGCCACGGTCTTTAGGGATGCTCAGAAAGCAGGTTGGTGGCAGAGACGGGAGCAGAAACGCGGGAGCTGGGATAGTGGGTGTAAACCAGCCTCCCAGAGCAAGTGCAGAGCGTGCGGCTCGCGGCGGCCTCTGCGCCGATCGGAGGGGGGTTACGTTTCCCCTTGAAGCATCTGGACCGCGTTACTGGCTGCCGCGGCAGGATGTTGGCCGGGCCGGGCCGCCAGGTCCACTCCGCTCTGGCAGGGCCCAGCGTGGGGCTGGGCTGCCAAAGCGTCCCCTGGCCAGGGGCGTCTGGAGGGAGCTGCTTGCAGGGACACGGGAACACCTTGATGCGCCGGATTGGAAGCCACGGGGCAGCGGTGGGGGCCCTTGGATTAGGCTTCCATCGTGGTTACAGGAGCAAATGAGGTCTGTGCTGCCCTGCGCGGGGCTCTGCCGCCGTTCGCTGCTGCAAAGTGCACGAGGAGCTCGCGGGAGCGAGGCACGAGGAGCCTGCGCCCCTCCTGCCTCTTTGCTTTGTCACGTCGGGAGCTGTTTGCTGGGCAAAGTAAAGGTGAAGCGCGAAATGTCCCTTTGCCTTGGCACACACCAGCCCTCTCCGAAGCGCTGTCTTATTTGCACTACCCGTCCCGAGTCGGTGGCGGCATCGCAAGGTCAGGGCTCGCTCCGGCTGTCAATGTCAGTGGTCCCGCTGTGGCCGGCTGGGCTTGTGTTGCTCTGTGCTGCTTGGGAGCCTTCCCAAGGACCAGGGCCTGGAAAAGCCAAGCCAAGGGTTAGAGCGATGTCCCTGTAGTGTGGCTGTCCCTCCCGTTCCTGTCCTAATTCCCGCTTTGCTCGAGCACCCGCAGCGCCTCCCACCTGGGCACCTGCCCGAGGTTTTCAGTGGGCGGCAGCGCTTGCTCCGGAGCTTTTGCAGCCCGTGCCAGGGCTCAATGATCCTGCTCTGTGTGTGCAAGTGGCTCCCATCTGGACCCTGTCAAAATCGACTGAGCTGATAAAGGATCGAAGTGACTTTAAACCCAAAGCAGGATGTCACCTTCCCCGGTGTGTTCGGCTTCCCTGCTGCCCTTATCCGGGCGCTCTCCTTCCCGCTCGCCTCCAGAATTAGCCCATCTGCTCCAGCAGCAGCTGCTTCCACGCAAGGTCCTGCCCTGCCCCTCCGCGGTGCCGCTGCCTAAGGAAATGCAGAGGCGCTGCAGGGACTGGAGCAAAACCTCTCTGTTACTCAAAACAAGACGTGGTTAAGGAGTAGATTAAGCATAGGACGACGAAAAGCGCTCTGGCGTCAAATTCCAGTCATGCAGAGTCAAATTCTTGGGAGCAGCTAGACAGCTCCAAGGCTTCCACCTGGGACAAGTTCCTGGGATGAGCATCCAGGCCGCCGCTGATGGGAGCAGGGCAGGAGCAGAGCGGATTTTGCAGAGCTCCCGCTGTGTCCCCTCCTGCTGCTGCTTTTGAGGAACCGCAACCCTGAGCCATCGCCACGGCCACTGCCCGGAGCTGTCCCGAAAACACCCCGGCGCCTGCGGGACGGGGACGGTGCCCGCTCGCTCCCCACGCCCGTGGCCGCTGCTGGGCTCTGCTGCCAAGGGCTTTTTGGCTCCCTGTAACGACCCGGATCGATCTCGTGAGCTTGCGGAGAGTAAATGATTTCTTTGTGACAATGTAATGCAATTAGCGCTAATTGTAGAGAGTGTAATGTCTGCAACACATCTCTGTAATTACAGTAAAACTTGCTGGAGATGAGAATAGAGCTGTGTTATCAAAACTGCTCATTGAAACGGGGTTTTGGCTCTAGATTATGGACTTATATGAGGGCAAGTTACACGGGCTGCAAGACGGGCTCTTCTCAGGCCACGTGTTCTGAGCCCTGTTTGTGCTTTGCTCACCACAGCAGCAACGGGCCCCTTAAAGCCCTCACGCAGGAGCTGAACACCACTGCAGTGCTCTGCTTCTGATTCAAGAGGAGCTGGAGGTGGCTGGCAATCAGCTCGCTTCAGAGGCAGATCTGCTTTTCTTTTCTCTTTGCCTCCTGGAGGCTTCTTCTCATGTCTGCTATGTTTTGATGACTGTATTAAAGAGTTAGCTCCACTGAAGTTGTCATAAACAGCCCCTAAGGAAGCCGGGCTCCTTCCTGCTCCTGCCTGGAGTGCTGGATTCCAGGGATGGAGGATGCGGTAGGAAGCCTTGACGTGGTCGTAGGTGTCTGGGAGAGAAAATCCTGTGTCCTGGGAATAGTAGAGGCCCCAGAGCTGCCTGTTGTGGCTCCTGCTTGGTGCCCACCTTGCTGCAGAGGCTGCATCCCTTGAGATGGAGCAGCCCAAGCCAAGAGCACCCTCGCGTCAGAGCTCTACCGCCAGCGCTACTATTATTTTTATTCCATTCAGCTTGATTAAAAAGAGTGTTTTTTAAAACTGAGCAACGCCCACAAAGGTAGTGGGACCTGTGAGGCTGGAAAAGCAAAAGCAGAGCACAGCAAAGGCTACACGGCAGCGTCACTGCAGCTCGCTGAAGATAGGACCCGCTCTCAGTAATTTCCCCTTGTCTTTCCCCATGCTGATGGCCTAATATCATCCCCCGCTTGCTGCGCTTTGTAGATAAAGGGCGTCTCCATGCCCAGTTTTGGAAACCCTTTTAACGTTGAATAAATCTGAGTCTATCTCTTCCTTGCAGCGCGCGGGGGCTCCGTATCGCTGCCGACAGAGGAGCCGCCCGCGTGTCCGGGGGGTCCTGTCTGGTTTTGCTGCTTTGCTGCAGATTTATTAGTGGCTTCAGCCAAATCTCCTTGGTTTGGCTGGGCTGGCTCAGCGTGGGGACCTGCTCGGAGCCCAGCTCCAGCACTCGCCTTCTCGGGGAGCTGCTGGGTTAATAATTTTGTGCACGTGGCTCTCCCCGCCGCCGCTTTTCATCTCTTCCCCTGCAGCGGGTAATGCATATGCACAAGGCTTTTTTTCTTGGAAACTGCAGTCAGCACAAACTCAGGGGCTCTGATGTGTGGGTTTTTTTCTACGCACACTTTTAATATTTTAGAAGGTGGTGTCTGACTTAGTTGGTCGCTTCACAGTTTCATTTGGGCTCTTTTGAAGCCATCTGTGTGAGGTTTCTGCTCTCGCAGCAGTGGCGACCCAGGGAATAGGAATGGAGCCAAGGCTAGAGGCAGGCTGGGTTACGAGGGAGATCCCGACGGTGCTGAGAGCAGGTTTGCTGGCATTTCTGCAGCTTGTCTAGAGGCTGATGGGGCCAGGAAAGTCCCTCTGGAGCTCCTGCTCCTCATTCAAGGCTTTCGGAAGGGTTTTGCTGGAGGGCTGCTCTGCTGTTGGACAACATCATCCTTCCTGCTTGGCAGCTGCATGAAAGGACCCCACATAACCCGTGTTTATCTCCAGGCAGAACCTGAATGGGTTTTTGTCTGCCCCCTCCATCCCAGACCTTTCTAGGCGTCCCACCAGGAGCCCGTTGTACCCCTGGCTTTGCAGATCCCGTTCCTTGGAAGCCCTAAATGCTTCCTCGCTGAGCAGCTCCCATGAACAGGAGTTGCTGATGGCTCTGACAAGCTTCAGCACTTGCTGTGAATCCCTTCTGTTTAGCGCCTGGCCTTTTTCTAAACCTTTAGCTTCTCCGCGCGCTCGGGTCCGCGGCCGGGGCTGTGACAGGCGTCGCGCTCCTGCAGCTGAATAGAAACAACGTCCGCGTTGATGCTCCAGAGTGAGTTTTTTACACTGCAGATTTCCAAGGCGTAAATCTTAGCTGTGCTGGTAAATGCACCTGTCACTTCGCCGGTTCGTGACATCCTGACACCAGTTGTCTCTGGGTATCTTCCCTTGCCAGGGAACATGGACTGGAGCATCCCTTTGCCTCGGCAAATGACCTCCGGGCAGGGAGTTGTTGGGTTGCTTGTGGGAGCTGTTCTTTAGTGACTGATTTCCGCCCACATTTTTATTTTGCTCAGCACTTATGTCGAGGCTGTTGCAGGTTGCTCGAGCAGTCGGGTCCCCGGGCGCTGTCTGGATGCTGCAGCTGAGCTGTGCAGCGCGGTCACGGCCACGACACCGGCCGTGTCCCACAGGAGACACCTGCAAGGGTTGGGTCTCCATGCTGCAGTTTGCTCAAACCAGTGTACTGCCTTTAAAAATATGTATTTTTGCATTGTAGTTATCCTTCTGTCGAATCAAAATGTGTTTTGAAGCTGTCCCTTTGAAGCCAAGAGTATTTCTAGAAAATAATGACTACTAAACAGAGAAGCTTCTCCAGATGAGGCTCCTCCGCTGGGGCTGGCAGAGAGGAAAGGGGCTGTCTGGTCCCTGAGTGAGCAGAGTCACCGGTGTGATGCAATCATGGAGAAAAGCTAATGTGATCTGGACAAATCCAGCGAGATTTGCAGCAGGACAGAGGCAGCAGTGCTAACGCAGCGGCACAAGGTGCTGGTGGAGCCTTTTCCAGAAGCTCAATGTCTATACAAGGGTGATGGTGAGTGATTGAAAGCAGAGCAGGTTGGAGAAACTGGGAAATCAGTGAACCTGTCTTGCAGGAGGAGGCTGGAGGAGCTTCCAAGAGGTTTGTTTAGCTGTGCAGAAGCAAGGCTGAGAGGGGATGGGGTTTGTCCTCTGCAAATGCACCAGGTAGGTGAACACCAGGGATAAAGAAGAGCCATATAAGCTCCTTAAAAGACAATGTTGGCACAAGAACAAATCGATATAAGCTTGCCCTGAATAAATTTAGTCTGGAAATTAGGTTTCTAACCATGAGAGTTGGAGGGAGAGGAACCACCCTACTGGCTTAAAGATGGAGCTTGGTGATTTTTGAAGATTTGTGTCCTGTGGTTGCTCGTAGCAGCTGGAGCCCAGCTGTGCGGAGAGCCTTGCAGCCCCGCTCGCTGCATGCGTGACACAAGCTCTTCAGAAGAACGTGTGGGCAGAGCTGGGCTTTCCTACAGCTGGAATTGAAGCCCTGGCAGAGCTGTGGTGGATGGTCCTGCTGTGCTAAAGCTAAGGTAGGAGAGATGGAGGTTCCTTGGTTCACATTTGCCCCAGGTGTCACCTGTGGCGATTCATGTGTTTGCTGGTCCACCTAATGTCCACCTGCAGGTGATCTCCTGCTCAGTGCTGGATAAAGCATTGGATAAAGCTGGCAGCTCCTTGTCCTCCCTGTGCTCCAGGAGGAGCAGCTCACACTGTGGGCTCACACTGGCTTCCTGGTAAACCAAGGCTGTGTCTGGGAATCCTCTCCCTGGAATGTGTGGTGATTTTCAGAAAGCTTCTGCCCTGGACCCGCTACTATAGCGGTAACCAGAGCAGGTGGTAGTGACTGCAGGCATCAGAGCTGGCGTACGATGTTCTCTCTCATTGACTTTATTCTGATATGCAAATAACCCCTAATTAATTCCTCTGGCAAACTTTCCTGATGGGAGAGATGCAGTTAAAAAGTCTCTCTGTGGGCAGCTGGCATATCATGTTTAATTTATAATGTTTGAAAATCTAACCTGAATCTCTTTCCTGAAGATCCTTGACACTCCTCCGTGGTTGTATCTTCGCAGCATGCTGGAATACTCCCTGGACCTGCAGAACGTCAGCTTCTCGGCCGTGCGCACCGTCCGTGTCCTTCGGCCACTCAGAGCCATTAACAGAGTTCCCAGTGAGTTGGATCCTTATTCCCCCTCATTGATACCGGTTTTTATATCTGTGCCCCATAGAGAGGAGAGTGACCACAGATGCTGAAGCTTCCCGTGTTGCATTGCAGCCCAGATGTTGACCCAGAGCTTGGCTGTGATGTCCTACTTCTGCTCTTTGGTTTCTAGGGCCTGACATTCTCCTACTTTAAATAATACCCCTTCTGACACCTTTGGGATCAGAGATGAGCAGCTAATCAAAAAGAAATCTAGTGCTGTAGTTGCACTCCTTTTTTTTTTTCCATCTTAAGAAGGTCTTAGGAGGCCACTGAGTTGAAGTGATGCGGGTGGTAGAGATGCCCGAGTTGACAACCTTCCCCGGGCAGCAACATCAGGGGGTCAGAGCCACTTCAGTCACTGTCCTGTGTCACCAACCTCCTGCAGAACGAGATCTAGTCCCCTCTGCTGAGGAGCAGTTGTCCAAGATGTCCTGTCTGATGATGCATGAGACGGGGTGGAAGAAATGGGGGCGAGGAAAGTTTGTCCTGCTTTGCCTGTGCTAAGGATCCAGCTGCTGTTGATTTTTCTTTCAAATATATTGTCCAAGGTGTTTCCTCCCTGGGAAGTCAGGATGTGAGCCCTGCTCGCCTCATGTGGCCTCGTGTCTTTCCGTGAATACAGAGATGCTCTGAAAGCCTTGAGTACCTTAAGGAGCACTAGGGAATATTGCGAAATCTTCCTCTTTGCAAGAGTTTTTCCAAGAGAAGTGCATCTCCTGAGTAAAGCTGCCTATTTTCCAGACCTCAGGAAAATGAGCAAGCCTGCCTTACCCCAACACCTCCAAAGCAAACGGGATGGGATGGGAGGAGGTCATCTTCTGTGGGCTTAGCAGGTCACGTTGAGGGTATCAGACCCAGCTTTGACGCTGGCCAGTGGCACGGCCTGATCCTACGTCTGGGCCGATAGCCGGGGCTCAGAGAGGTGCTGGTGCCACCACAAACCCTCCCAACCCTCCGAGGGAGCCGTTCCTGTCACACGGTGCTGGGCACAGCACGAGGATCTAGGAGAGACAGGCAATAAACTCCAATTGTGCAAGGACGGAGTGTGTTAAGTGTAAGTACAACTGCATTAGAAACGTGTGCCTGGGCCTGCAGGCCTGGATATCGAATTCAGCGCTGTTATTAGCCAAATTAAATCCCAGGCTGAACACTCACCTACCTGAACTAGCTGATGCCCTGATGAGAACTAATCAGCCTCAATTCTGTCTGTCAGTGCTGGAGGTGCCAGAGCTCTATTTATTTTCCTGATCCTGACTGTTAAACTTAATCTGCTGTGCTGCGGCTGCTGTTGTTTCAATCGTTACGGTAGCGTCAGAATCCTGTTTGCAATATTTTTTCTTTTCCCCTGCTGAACTGATGGATGGCTGAATTTATCTGCCACTGTCTAACTGGGGATGTAATTCACTTAATGCATTTTCAAATCCTGGGTAATTTATCTTGGCTCCTGTGCAGCGTAGCTACAATGGGAGAGAAATGTAAGGTGGAAAGGGGGGAAAAAAGTTCTTTATGATGATAAATGCAGTAACCACAGAAAGTCATTTCAGTTAATTAGGAGTTGACGCATGGCGGTTATTCCCCGGCAGAGGAATAGAGAAAAAAAAAAAAAACTGATAGAGGAGGTGACAGCATCAGGTAACAGAGAAAAACAGTCATCTTGAAGTATCAAAGTAAAGGGTGCAACAGGAGAGGTTTGTTTAAATTAAAATCAATATAATCAAGCAAGAGAATGTAGACGATGGGGAAAGAAGGAGAATGAGAGCGAGCAGAATATTACAGAGACGTCAGATGAAATCACTTTTTTTTTTCCTGCGTGTGTAAATGTCAAGTTGAAGTCACCATCAATTTGTCTTTGTTACAGAACTGTCTGTTCCTGAACTTGTGAGAATTAACTGCCAGAGAAAATCCGGTGTTTTAAGGCAGAAAAGGGATTTAGGGTAGATGGGAGGAATTAGGAGGGGAAGGGAATTTTAATTTTAATATATTGGGAGCAAGGAAAGGAATCTGACAGAGCAAGGGCAGTGGAGAGGTCAGTCTGTAGGAAGGTGGGAGAAGTTGCAGAGAGGGTGGAGAAGACTGTGAGGAGAGCAGGAATTGAGACAGGGAGTGACAGAAGGGACAGTGGATGGGAGGGCAGCTAAATGTCAGGAGATGGAAAACCATGGAATGTGGATGGAAAGGACAGGTAGGAGGACATATCTGGAATATGAAAAATTCTCATTAATGACCACTTTGTCCTTGCCCCAGGCATGCGCATTCTGGTGACGCTTCTCTTGGACACGCTCCCCATGCTGGGGAACGTCCTGCTCCTCTGCTTCTTTGTCTTCTTCATCTTCGGCATCGTGGGAGTCCAGCTGTGGGCAGGTTTGCTCAGGAACCGCTGCTTCCTACCCGAGAACTTCAGCATGTGAGTGCAGCAGGGTCCCCTGGGCAGGGAGGGCAGCATGAGTGCCTCCAGGTTGGGTAAATCCATGTCCTGCCTGTGCTGGAGGGACTGGAGGTCACACCAACGTGTGGCAGAGCAGTGTCCAGCCCAGAACTGGTGCTGTTACCGGGCAGTATTCGTGCAAGGTGCTGTGAATTGGGAAAATCCATAAGGCCAACACAAACCTGCCAGGCTTCTTGGTTGTTATTAGGGGGTAGTGCTCCAACTGGGGAGAGAGAAGAAGTCTCCAGAATTTCATCACCTCTTAGCAGATCCCTTCCCAATGCAGATTCATCCAGTTAGATCCACACTGTGGTGCGATAGCTCTGCAACCCCAAAGTCTGTCTCTCACGCCCAGCAGGATCACGGAGAGGTCACTGCGTCTGGATGGCTCTTGGGCCTGGAGCGCTGAAGTTTTCTCCTCTCCCACGCATTTCCTAATCAACTGCGACCCCTCTCGTAGGTTGTGTCCTCAGAGGGGAGCAGGAGGCTCATTAGCAGGGCAAGACCCCCCCTAAATAACATGGCAACAGAGCAAAGGGACTGATTCACCACCGAGGAAATCCAAAGAGCTACAGGTTTGGGTGCTCTTTAATTGAACCAGAATTCCAGGGGCTTAAATAAGCTTTGAAGGGTATTAAAGACAATTCTGCAGGAATTAACTGGGCTGAACTAGGCTTAAAAATATCTTTGCAAGCTTTAGTGGGAGTCCTGGCAGCATTAAGGGGATAGCTGTTTGCTGAGCAAGAAGCCAGTTGCTGGCTGGCCACAGGTTGTTACAGCTCCCCGAAAAGCATTTTTGCATGGGTAGCTGTTGTCAGGCCACCCTCAGAGGGAATTTATAGCTTATCTAGTGCTGAACAGTTGCTGTGAAATGCAGAGGGAAGGCCCTGGCTCTGGTTTCACAAGCCTGGGAGATCTCTGTACGTAGAGTCTCCCCAAGCTGGTCTTAGATATCCAGGACTGGAGATACATGAGCATGAACTGACTGATTTCCATCCTATTGCAGCAAAGATTTCAGAAGCCCCATGGGGCAAAATGCTGCTCTTAGCCCTTTAAAGTCAAAGCTGGAGCAGCTCTCAGTGGAGAGGCTCTTGGTAAGGACAGAGCGGTTGCTCCAGAACCACAGCATTGGCCATAGCAGGGCTTGGACATGATCTAACCAGTCTTGTTCACCTCTTAATTTCTTAAGAGAGCATTAGCACCCATGATAAAAGTTGTGAGATTTCTTGCTGTTACAGTCGTTACTGTTGCAGATTGCCCGTATTCGGTGTGCAAGCCCCGCTGTGTGTGCTCTCTTCCAGCCCTTACACGGTGGACTTGGAGCGCTACTACCAGACGGAGAACGAAGATGAGAACCCCTTCATCTGCTCCCAGCCCCGCGAGAACGGGATGCGCTACTGCCGCAGCATCCCGACGCGGAGGGAGGAGGGCCTCGAGTGCACGCTGGATTATTATTCCTACAACGACACCACCAACACGTCCTGCGTCAACTGGAACCAGTATTACACAAACTGCTCTGCCGGGGAGCACAACCCCTTCAAAGGAGCCATCAACTTCGATAACATCGGCTATGCCTGGATCGCGATATTTCAGGTGGGGAGTCAGTCCCTGGCATGGGGATACTGGGGAAGAAAAGAGCCAGTTGGGTCTACCCATGTGTTCCCGGGGATGTATGATCGCATTCCCAGAGATGATTCAGCTCCCAGCATCTGTGTGGTAGTGTCAGGGTACTTGAAATGCCAGGAAGACAATTTGATGCGTGCTTTGAAGATGCCTCCTGCATCTGCTGACAAAGCCCCGGGCTCCAAATGCTTTGCTTATGCAGGGAGCATCCCGGTGTGGAGCTGGAGTTGCTCCTCCCTCTGCAAAACACAGCGATGGACCTTAGATACGGAGTCAGCATCGCGGGTAGCCATGAGTGCGGCTCTTGGCATTGACAGGAGCAGGATTTGGCTCCTTGGTGCCTTGTAGTGCTCTGAGACGTAGTGCCGAGGTCGGACATGACCCGCTATGAGAAGTGCTGCCTGCGCATGGTGTTTCCGTGAGCCTTGGCGAGTCTCTATTCCCTTCCCTCTCTCTGCCAGGTCATCACACTGGAGGGCTGGGTGGACATCATGTACTTCGTCATGGACGCGCACTCCTTCTACAACTTCATCTACTTCATCCTCCTGATCATTGTGAGTTGTCCCGTCCTGTGAACGGGTGTTTCTAGGGCAGAGTGGAGTGAGGTGGAGCAGATAATCCACTGACTGTCTCTACCTCGGAGGGTAGTAGCTGGAAGTTCTCCTCCTTGGATTTAAGCTCAAAAGATGGGCAAACTTTCCAATCAGCTTCTGAACTCTGGACAGGGAGAAGGCTGAAAGTGTCCCCCATCCAAGGGGCAGGCTGGAATGGCCATTCTCCACTGCAGCTGGAGTCCTCGGTGCAGAATGGCCATTCCAGGAAAACAGTTTCCCTGTCAGAGAGCACATTAAGACAGGAGGGAACAGATCGGTCCCCACAGCCCACCCACACTTCACAGCCTCATCTGAGACCACCCACGAGGGAGCCAGCAAAACCTTTCTGTGCAGGGACCTCATGATGGGGTTGGTCTTTGCAATCAGAAAGGGCTACAGCAACTAGCTGAGCTCGTCGTTGTCTAGACTCTCTTTATCGTCAAGGCAGAAAAATAGGTGCTTTAAGGGGTGATTCATCTCATCCTGAGGTAGATATCTAAAATAAATTAGATGCATTGCAGACTTGATGTGCCTATTTCTCTCTTGACTCTAAAGGATCATTAGGTGCCTCACTCAGATGTAGCTGAGATAAGTGAGATGAGTCCCATTCTTCCTGTCTAATTGGACTAAGTCCAGCAAAATAGCTGCACATCTTCCATTAGACCATTGCAGGGATTTCTGACCCTCATCAAGCCAGGACTTGAACCCTGAGGAGAAGGTAGGAATCTGTTTAGCCCGTGTTGCTTTTTCTGGTTCATCTATTCTGGGGAAAAAAAATAAGAGTACTAAAGGCAGCAGTTCCCTGTTCTCTGCCTCTCTGGAGCAACAGAGAGGAAGGGAAACGGTGCTTTCCCGGATGCTGCGTGAGCACCGTTCGTGGTGTGTGATAGCCCATTAGCAGGGTTGGGGACATTAGTTATTCTTTGTGACTCAAGCTGGGATCTGCAAGAAGCAGAACCTCCCTGGGCTGAAATAACCACCCCAAAGCTGTGGGTACAGCCTGCTGATGCCCTTGCGTAACAGTAACCCGCAAATCCTGTTAGCAGAGGAAAGGGATCCGCTCACCAGCTACCCACACACTGCCAGGAAAAAAAAACCCTCCTATCAGTAAGGCTCAGTGCGTTCATCGTAATGCCACTAATTGTGATAATTACAACTGCTGTCTGCAGAGGCAGAAAAACAAAATCTTAAAAGAGCAAAAGCTTTTTGTCAAAATAATCTCCCCTCGGCTCTGATCCCTGACGCCCTCGGCAGCGCCCGGCGTGGGAGAGCCCGACCTGGGGGTCAGGGCGGCTGCATCCAGGGATGAGTCGGCTGCTCCGTGTGCCCCGTGGCCGGGCTCCCTGCTCTGCTTGCGAACATCCCCACTGCTGTTTGTGCCCTCCTCTCCACCTCCAGCTGGTGTTTTTCCCTCTTTCTCTCCCAGCCTTGTGTTAGTGTCCAAAGGTGACTCTCTCCATCACTTCTTCTGGCCTTTCTGCCAACCCAAGCACCTGCTCTCATACTTCCCCATCCGCACTGTCGGGGATTGCGAAGCCCCATCCCTGTCCTCCCTCCACTCTGCTCTTACAACCTCCCTGTCCAAACGTTCCTCCAGCTCCTGCCGTGCAGTGGGCTGCGCTCAGGGCGCTCTCCCCAGAATGTCGCATGCACGAGAGGGAGACCCTTTTGCTTCTGGAGGGGACTGGGGCTCAGCGCTGCTTGTTCACTTGCCCCCAGGCCAGGCTGTGGGATGGGAATACCCTGGAGCAGGCATGGGGCTATGGGAATACCCTGGAGCAGGCATGGGGCTATGGGAATACCCTGGAGCAGGCATGGGGCTATGGGAAAGGAATACCCTGG
>JAUBNY010000452.1:1880266-1902854 GCA_032275445.1 Crypturellus soui | reverse complement strand
AGACTCCCCATAATAATATCCCACCGCTGCAAGTAGGAGCAAGGTTTTTAATGCTGACATAACCATGACATCTGTCTCGGTTTCCCCCTCCGATAAACCTTCAAACACTTCTCCTCTCTCGGCATGATGTTCGCTTCTTCCATCTGTTCTTCATGGGCATGTATGTATGGTGTGAAGGAGAAGGGAGAAACTGTTCATTTCGTGTTTTTCTCTCCCCTTTGTCTGTCATCTTTGTTGTGACACAACCAAAAGCGAATTCATATATGCGCTGTGATTCCATTTCCCCGAACAACGTTGTTTTAATAGATTACATTTATTTCACTTTATTCTTTTAAACAGACTCTCATTACCCCAGCCTCCATCAGACGGGCAGAACGATCTGACTGCTCTATTATTTTGGCAGAGGTTGTGGCGCACACTGGGATCTTGCTGACACATTAGCTTGAGTTGTTTAAAGCCTCCCTGTGTCACAGCCACCCAGGGCCCTGTTCTGTCCCCGTAGGCGAGTCAGGTTGTTTATTTTCATGGATCTTCAAAATAAGACTTTAAAAACAGAGTCTTGGCTTCTGTGTGCCTATTTTAAGCTTTCCCTAGTCCTCCTTAGCGTGCCTGGAGGTCCCTACCTAAATTGTTTTTTTCTTTTGCTTGCTGTGCAAACATGCTGCACCAGAATGCTGCTGTCCTTCTGCGACAGCTGTTTCTGGCCAAAAATTGGAGCGTTTTACTGGCTAGCAAATGCTCCAGGGAATGCTTGTAGCTAGCCCAGTGCTTGGGAGGTTTCGAGGATGCAGAGGGGTTGGAAGGAAACCTGAGGAGGGCCAGGAAAGCCTTGTGAGAAGAGCCGGGCTTCCCGCTAGCGGCGAAGGAGGCGGTGGATGTGGAGGGAGCCAGGAGGCCCTGCTTGTGGTGACGGGGCTCTCATCTGGAAACCGAGAGAGTTAGTTTAGCTTGAGTTGTTTAAAATAATTATACTTTGCTTCCCCAAGCTGTGGATTTCCTAGCCGCTTCCAGCGAGCTCTCGTTTGCTGCCCCAGTTTCTGCGGGCTTATCGGAGCAGGGGAGGCCGTTGCTAGCCAACACGCGCTCCCCGTTTCAGAGCGCAGGACAAGGGCCGCGGAGATTATCCTTGGAAATAGCCACATGCTTGCCAGAGAGAAATGTAATATCCTCAGTCTTCTCTCCGCGCTTCTGCTGTTTTATCTCCGGCCCCAGAAGCGCCATCCTGCCGCATGCTGCTGCCTCCTCCCGCTCTTGCTGCCCTTGTGCAGCCGCCAGCTAAGGCCAGAGATGTTTCCTATCAGAGTGCGGGTCTAGGACCTGATTAATTATGGACTCAGTATGGAAACAAGCTACTCTGTGGTTCCTGAGTCACTTTCAGTAAATCATGATCTGGCAAGCAAGCGAGTTGCCAAGGTGTTTTGTCTTGTTTAAGCTGCATCTCATTTTGAGCTGGAGATCTGCATCTCCAAGAGGACTGCTCCATAGGGAGCAGCAGAAATAAATCCAAGATTTTTGTTAGCAGAATTGGGGCTGGTTCAGTTGTCCGCATACACTCATACATGCACACATACCCTCTTTCCTCCACCCTGCTTCCTCCACTCTCCGTTTCTCAGTACAGGCAATCAGAGGTTGCTCGGGGATTAGGGAAAAGTGTAATGTATTTAATGATCATCATTAAAAAGAAAGGCTTCTGCTGGCTGCGGATAGGGAACCGGTCCATGGTCTCGTCTGTAAGCACGAGCTGCTATTGCAGAGCCGGGCAGCGAGGAATGCAGAAACTGGGGAGGCTGTTGGGCTTCAATCCCAGGTCCAACGCGGTTTGGGTAGGTGAATCTGCCTTTTGGGGGTTGGTATAAACCCCTAGAGCTTCTCCAGCTTTGGAGCCACCACAGCTGCCTCCAGCCGAGCTCCTGCCTCCTCTGGGCCCTCTTTGCCTTGCGCTACAGCCAGGATGACAGTGACCTGATTCCCAAGGGACCAGGGGAGCGGGGACGCTCGGGGCAGGGACTCGGGCACCGCTGGCCCGCGGGGGTGGCCGCTGTCCGTGGTGCTGACGCCGCCACCGGCCCTGTCCGCGCGCGGCTGGATGTCGAAATATTCGGATGTTTCCGTCTCCGAGAAGCTGCAGTTTGAGGCTTGTTTGAGCCTGGGCGCTGGGGAGCGGTTAGTAACACTGCAAATGTACGCGGGGAGCCGTACGGCTGCGGAGAGCGGGTTTAGAAAATGTTGTCGCTTGTTTTCTTTTCTTTCTTTAATAGGAACGGATTTTCCTAACGCTCTCCAACTACATATTCACAGTTATCTTCCTGACTGAAATGACAGTTAAGGTAAATGAAGCTGAGGGATGCACGTGGCTGTACTATATTGGTGATATTTTATTACCATGGAATTGTAACCCTCCTAGGCTCACCAGTTACGAGCGAGGTGCATATTTTCCTCTTCTGAATAATATTCGAGTACCTACCATGTGCCTTATTCTGAGCACATTTCACACAGAACGATTTCCCTGAAGTTGCTCTTGATTTACACCCTTATATGAGCAATGGGCTGCTTCAATTCAGCAATCTTTGCTATTCAGCAAAGCTCTTGAGCACACGCTTAACTTCAGCCGTGCGTGTGAGTGCCAGTGCCTTCCACAACCCAAACAGCGATGTGCTTTCCCGAGGAGGAAGAGACTTAAGCATGCTGAAATGCTTTGCTGGATTTGAGGCAGGAGGCTGAAAGACTGTCAAAAACACATTGCTGTAAATCTCTCTTGTGTAATTCATAATCATCTCATAAGAAAAAAAAGAAAAAAGCTCTTTCTTTAGGAAGTTTCTCTATTTTCATTATTTGCAAAGCTGGTAAATGGCTGCCTTGGGTCAGCTGCTCTAGACCTCTACTCCAGGAGTCTGTAGAAATAAAATATGTTCAAATGTTTTATGATAGAGCTAAACGTGTTAGAAATAGTTTGCAGCTAGGTTTAGATGCAGTGTAAATACATCAGCTGTAAGGGACAATCTGGAATGTTTTGCAGAGTTATTTTTCCAATCCTTGCAGTATAACACTTTGCTGACTTGTCCATTTAGGCTTCCATACTGTGAAGCAAATGGGCTTATAGATCTGTATCTGTAAATAATGCATTCTCGATAGGTTGTTAAGTGGAAGAAATGTATTGGATGCAGCAGTCATAACTCCTTGCAACTTGGTGTCCATGCAGGTGGTGGCACTAGGCTTGTGTTTCGGGGAGAAAGCCTACTTGAAGAGCAGCTGGAACGTGCTGGACGGAGTGCTGGTTCTCATCTCCGTCATCGACATCCTGGTCTCAATGGTGTCAGACAGCGGCACGAAGATCCTGGGGATGTTGAGGGTGTTGAGGCTGCTGAGGACACTGCGGCCGCTAAGGTAAGAAGGGTATGAGGAAACCTACATCAGTGTTGGGTTTGCTTGCCCAAGGGGCAGCTGGGCTGAAGCGGCAGCAAGGGGGCAAGAAGCACAAGGGTGCAAGGAGCACAAGGGTGCAAGGAGCACAAGGGAAGGAGCGCGAGGCTGTTGCCTGCACCATGCCCAGCCCCGCGACGCTCTGCAGATGATGAGCAGGGTCCAGCCCAGTCACGAGGAGCTCTGGGCGCTTGCAGCGTGTTGGGACCGAGCCCAAGTGCAGTAGTAAACTGATCGATGCCTCTTTTGCTCATTAAAACACACATTCCCTGCTATTTGTGCTCTCTTTTGCTCTGTGTAAAGTGCAGCTTAACAGCTTCTTCTCCCCCTTTCCTTCAGGCAGTCGATGGCTTTTGTAACAAAGAAGGAAATTAGTAGCAGGTGGCAGATCATTTTTAAGGAAGCAGAGACTAAACTGTTGCTGAACCTAGAGTGCAAAGAGCTTTTTGGTTGTGTGTGTGTGTGTGTGTTTTTTGCCTCCCAATTCTCCTTTAATTTTACAGTAATGCTTATTTTGAGAAGTGCCAAGACGAGATCAGAGCGGTCGTCCTTCCATCCCTGGCAGCATCAGCTACTCCAGGGACAGGACCCCTCTGCAAAACCTGGTCTCGCTTCCTCCAAAAGGCATCGGTTTTGTCCTGCACCCCAAGGCATGAAGGTTTCTCTCCATGCTAAATGCAGCCTCTCTCTAATGCTATTGTTGCTGCTCTTGTTATGCAGCAACTAATAAAGCTCCCAGCTCAAAGCACCTTTGTGTGCCTGTCATATCTTACTGCTGCCTCTTTCATAAAAGATTCTCTTTGAGTCAGGATTTTCTCTTTCAGGACAGAGAAGTAGGGCCCTGCTTCTGACAGATTTTGTTTTACTACCCATGTGTGAATAACAAGTCTAAATAACGACGGCCATGCCCATACATACAGCTTTCGAATATTCTCAATAGCTGTGAAAGAGATTCTGTTAAATTAGGCTGTGTGTATGTTGTGCCTGGTGAGTTTTAGGACATAAGCTGCTTTAATCATTTTGATCTGGACGAGCAGAGTCCTTGTGTGTGGTTCAGCTCCCCAGCCGTATGACTAGACGCATCTTCCTATGTGAATCCAAGCCAGCCTTTCCTCCCTTCCTATGTTCCCCAGCTTCAAATTGTCAACGGTTGTTTCTGGGGGCAGTTTCTGCGAGATTACTGGTTTGTTCTGTCACCTCCACTCTTCTGTTCTGACTGATTTTTGACCCATGTTATGAAAAACCTACAAAATAATCTGTAGCTCTAGGTAAAAGAAGAGTCGATTGCCCCTTTCCCTGAATGCAAGTTTCTCTCTTAAGGCTGCGTAGCTGGATCAGATCTGGAAGATGATGCTTGGGCTGTGCTGATCCCCGCTAGAGTCACCTGAGTGATGCTGTGCAGCCCTTATCCTGCCACCCATGAGCTGCCTTGTGGGTCTAAATATCTGGCCAGGACTTGGGGTCCTCCTTTACGAGAGTCTTTTGATGCAATCACCTATATGTTTAAGTCGTCTGTGGTTACGGAATAATCCACTGAGTATCCCCAGGAAGGAGGAAGATCTGCTGTCTGGAGCGGGGGCAGTATTAGGCCCTTCCTGTTGCTATTTCTTTCCTGTTGGCATTTGATATATTTTCTCATGAGAGCGTGTGAACGTTTTCAGCCAACACACTGCTTTATACTACAAAGGAAATGTAAAAAGACAGCAACAAATGCATTCCCTAAATATGTTCACAATCAGTCCTATTTCCCCGTAATTAGATTTGTAGGAAATGAAAAAGCAACCATTAAACTGGGGGCTTTTCAGTAAGTCGTAAATCTGCACATGTGGAGACCCATCTGCCTCGGCGACGCACATCTGGCCTGCCCTGCGCTCGCCGCTGCCCGCAGCTGCCCTCTCCCGTTGTGGCCGGCCGCGGCGCACGGCGCTCCTGCCCCGGCCTCGGTGCTGCGTTGTCCTGGGGACAGCGTCGTCACCGGGAAATCCAGCTTCAGTGACGTGGGGGGTGACAAGTGGCTGCCTGTGGTCTTCGCACGCTGCGGGTGCAACCCCAGTGTCACAGGGATCACAGCGACTGCTCGGTCACAGAAACCCTCCTGTCCTGTCCTCCTGTGGGCACACGGGGACGGGTCTGCAAGAGGCAGCGAGAGGGAGAGGCTGAGGGGACGGTACCTGTGAGCAGCTATTGCTGCATGTCACCAGGCTGTCTCTGTCACATTGAGCTACTGAGCAGAGACAGCTCTCGTCACCTCCACGCCGCCTTATGACAGCTTGTCTGATAGATGCTTTGAAGGGGTTCTTCTTGCAAAAGACCTCGTTCGTTCTGACTCTTATTTTCTCCTGTGGAAACATCCCCGTTGCTTTATTCAGCCTACAAAAACACACATGCTTGTGCCATTTGCAAAGGCATAAGAAAAACTAGCTTGCGTGCCAATCATGGACTTTTGATTGTATGATTGATTATCAGGCTCCAAATTAAATCCATGAGGGTTCAAGTCCAGCTTTATGCCCAGAATTCCAAAAATATATTCACAAAGGAGTGACATTTAAAGTTGTTCCGTGCCCCTCTGATGTTTCAGCCAGTAGAAGCATTGCTTATACAAGAACATTCCTTCCTAATGCGTTCAACCTGCTGTTGTTGAGTTCAAGTGCTGTAGCTTAAGATACAAGAGAAATCAAGATTAAAAATGGATTCAGAATTAATTTGGATGGACTTCAGTGCTCTTTTACTCTTTGCAGAGTCTGGGCTTTGGCTCCCAAAGCAGATGGATAAATTGCTCTTAATATTGTCGCAGAATGAAGTAGTCATCTCGTAGATGCTCTTCTCTCTATCGTGTTATCACCTTTGCTGTCTTTTCTCGGTCTCTGGTGGAAGGTCTGCATTAACACTGCTTCGTCTGAGAGCTCTGATCAGCCTAGCAGCCTCGGAGTTAGGAAATGTGTTCCAGCTGGGGCGAAGCTCACAGTGGTTTTGGAGTGTCTGCACACGAGGGGTTTAACAACACTCCGAATGCTGAGACCAGCAGAAGCGGGAGGAACTCGAGGGATTAGCGTTTCTTCACACTGAAAAAAAAAAAAGTCCAACTTCAATTTCCCCATTTGTCATATGCCAAAGGCAGAGTGGAATTGTCCTGAATGCAACCTCGGCACGGCCACGGCCCTGGCGCGGCCAGAGGGCTCCTCCGCTTGAGCAATAAATTGCAGGAGTGGTGGGGCAGATAATAGGAGCTCGCAAGTGTGATATCAGCAGGATCTTGGGCATTATTGATGAGGTGCTGGACTGCTGCACGCTAATGTATTGGAGCTGACACTAATAATCTGGAAGTGCTGTGGGTGCTTTCATTGGCACTTCGGAGGGAGTTACCACACTCCCAAGAGAGGCAGCAGGAGTCTTTGTACTGACTCGCCTGGATGTTCGATCCGGCCTTTATTTTGAGGCAGCTCCAAAGTCTGAAGGTTTTTATTAGTGTGAATTATCATTTTTCTGTTTCAAAGTCTTCTCTCACTGTTATTGTAGGGCTGGAAACAGCATTGATGTGGAGCTAGACTGGCGGCAGCCTTTTAACCTCGTGCATTCTAGTTTGAGGAATTCCCTGGTTGATCAAGACTGAAAGCAGTCAAAAGCTGTACAGTTTCTCAGCCCTTTCTTCACAGCACACATGATTTTAAGTCAGATGAGAAACCTCCTATTTTCTGTCTCTGTTGGATCCCAAGTGGTATCTCACAAAGAAAATCACTTTATAACCTCTAGAATTGGTTTCCTTAATAAGTCTTGGGGAAAATTATCAACTTAAGACTCCGGAGACTCAATTTTGTCTTTGTTCCCCCAAATTAAAGATGCTGCAGGGCCCAGGCCTCCAGTTTAGAAGACTTGGCTTCACTTCCCTGCTCAGTATGTGCTCCTTCCTTTGTAAAGGCGGGCAAAATACCTAAGCCAAGACCCCAAAATCACCTATGTGCCTAATTTCTATCGGTGTGTAGATTCTGTTTTATTGTCATGAGTAGTATTTCACCCAGGACAGGGCAAGGATATCTGAGGAATAGCAAGGTCTCCAGGCCATTTGAAGATCCAGAAGAGAGACTCAGCACAAGTCTACCAGGCCCACACAGTGCTTGCAGGGAGGAGATCTTGTCTTGCAGATGCTGCCTGTTCGGAGCTAGTCTGGCATTAACCATCTCATTAGAATATTAACATCTAACGTCCTCTGCTAGCTTGACCTAACCCAACTCTCGCCCTCGGTGAAGGTGCACATGGCCACGGCCATGTGATGACTCCAATCACTAGGTGACAGCTGACTCTGGTGGGTCCCCATCACCTGGGACATCCCAGCTTTGGACCTGGGGCATCCAAGCCTTGTAGCCTGAGCCCTCTCAGACCCCTAAAACAGCCCCAGTCTGAGCAAAAGGAGAGCCAAGGGGTCCAAAACCACAGCAATTACCTGGAAGAGATGCCCAGGCTGAGGAATAGAAGCATCTGCCTTTTGTGTTTCTTTGGTAAGAGTGGATAAAAATATCACCATATGTTTCTTTTTAAGAGGGTAATTGATGACTTACACTTGACATTTGAAGCAAATATTTAACCAGAAAGAGGGAAATATTTTTTAGCTTTCAAGATACTGTGCAAAGCCAGCAGTGTTTTTTTTCTTTTTTTTTTTTTTTTGTTCAAAAAGAAGTTGTCTGTGCACTGAGAACTGCAGTTTGCTCAACCTGGGGGCACTGGGCAGAAGAGGGCTCCTGCAGCCTTGGCCTGGGTCCCGCGGGGTTGGCACACGCGTGTTAAGGTCAGGGATGTCTGTAAGGTGGATGCATCCATGGGGACCCCTGCTGGGAACATCCCAGCCTGGCAAAGGTGGAGAGAGGAGGAGAAACTGTATTTTTTCCAGGTGTCAAAACTCAGAGCTTTGCTTCAGGTATGTGCCTGGACTTGGGACCCAATGAGGGCAGTTAATGGGAAGAGAGCCTGGCAGAATGGAGGAAGGGGGGAATTTTAGTGCACTTTTGAGTACCAGTCACTGGAAGGAGTCACGAACCAGCACCCAGAAGAATGCAGGTGCTTCCCTCCTGCCTCTTGCAGATTCTGCCACGGGAATGCTCTGCTTCGTGGCATCAATGCACCTCAATTTACAGAGCTAGTGAAATGCTGCCCTCCCGCAGGGGCCAGGAGGAGATAGGCATTCTCAGAGGTGTTTGTCAGCTCTCCATCACCATGCTTGAGAGCCTGGATACCTTGTTCTTCTTGCCCAGCATGCGGGGATGGTTTCTCTACTACAAGGGAGCCTGGTCCTTTCAGTGTGGAGGTGTCCTTGAGAGCGCTGCACGGCTTCTTCTCTTTCATTTTCCTGTCAGGATATTGTCCCCATTAGTCTCTCTCATCTCTGAGTATAATCCAATCCCTGTTATGAAATTCTGTGCAGCACCAGACAGAGGTGCTGGAGAAATGAGATTAGACCATTATAGTCCTGCTGGTGAAGTTGCTACCTGGATGACTTTGCTGCTTCTGTATGTGACCTTGCAGAGCGGGTACAGAGCTGAAACGGTAGCTCAGGGCTCTGTACACAAGCAGATCTGTGGACATTATATAAAACTAGGTGCTGCATTTCACAAACTGAGACGGGGAGATCAAACCGGGCGAGCATGTGCTCTGGAAGAGCCTTTCTTTGCAGTCCTGGGCTCACCACGGCTGTGAGGGGAGTGTTTGTGGATGACTCAAGGCAACAGGCTGGATCCCAGAACAGCCATGAACCCTTTGCATTGAATGGCAGTGAAAGGAAAGCCCCAATGTCTTGAATATATTATAATGAACTGTAATTAGAAGTCTATGATCAGGACATCACAGAGAGTGAGTTAGATTAAAACCATTATTCTAGATTTGTAAATTTATATGGGTAGACTTATATGTCTTCTGTTCCTACGAATTTTGAAGCACTCTCCAGAGAGCTGGTTGCTTATTCAGAGTCTTCTCCTGTTCTTTCAATCAAAGCTGCAAAAAACCTTTTTCCTTGAACAGCCCAATAATTTCTAGGGTCAATCTCCTGTCATGGTTTTGAGACATTTGCCCCTCTAAGAAGCTTTTATTTATTTATTTATTTATTTATTTTTATTCCTTTCTCCTTGGTGCTCTCTGCACGCTCCATCCTGGAGGAATACAGACCTGGACAAGGGCAGGACTAACACAGGTTTTGTGCTTACTCCCCCCACAGAGTCATTAGCCGAGCGCAAGGACTGAAGCTGGTGGTGGAGACGCTCATGTCCTCCCTGAAGCCCATTGGGAACATCGTGGTCATCTGCTGTGCCTTTTTCATTATCTTTGGGATCCTGGGAGTTCAGGTGAGTCCCCCTTAAGCCTCAGCACCACCTCCCACCACTTCCTTCCCCCTGATGGTCCTACAGGAGGGTTAGGCCTGGGGTATGAGGCACTATCAGAAAGTGGTGCTGCTCAGGGAAACAAAAATCTCACTCCTGTTCCGTGCATGACGTAGCATGGGGATATCTCCCTCCACCTTTCTTCTAGGTTTAAACCTGTGGGGAGATAGAAATAGCTGAAACCATCAGTTTGTAAAATATAGAGAAAATCTGACCTGGAGATTCATTCAGGATTCTGGCAGTTCTGCAAGAAAGCCTCAGAGATAGAGATTTCTGAGTCTGCTCAGCAGCAGCACTGCTAGCAATACCCTCAGTCCCAGGAGTGCAGGAATCCGGTGGGAAAAAGCAGCAGAGTTTCCAATACAATTGGTTTCTCATTATCTGAAGAGGAGAGATTGTTTTGTAAGAATTTTCTGACACAGGAGTTATTTCTTTCTGAAGTTTATCTGATCTGTCACAACTAGCTCTGGAAAGCGGCTCTGTTTTGCTTTGTTTTGGAAAGGTGTCTTATGTAATATCTTATACTAATATACTGTTTAAATAATAAATACAGCATTGAAAATAGAGAAAAAAAATCATACTATCCATAACTGTCTAAGCGGATAGATGGGCTTAGCAGTACAGCACAGCAATACCCATCCATTATACTAAACAGGTTCATAAAACTAACCATATTCCATAAAACGGTATAAAACTAAGACAAGGGAAAATTTATGCCAAACAACAAAATTTGCAATATGCTCTTCGAGTTTCCTTCCTGCTAATTGTGATTGCTTTCCCTAGTGACTTGCAGTCTTAAGTTAAATTGTCACGACTATTGATGTGCTTAAGCAGTAGCTACAAGTACAACTGATCCTGTATTCAGGATGCAAAATCTCAGTTAATATTTATGTCTAATTAGGTACAAGATAAGGACCATAACTATTGCTATAAAAAGAAAATTATGTCTCAAAATTGCAGTGGGTTTTCCCTGTAAATACAAGCTGGAGATAAAACTGCAGCTCGTAGTTTTTATGTCATTAATATCCAGACTCCCAGGTTTCTAATGATGTATCCTTCAAGCAACAGTTTTTATTGTAGAATATGGCCACACATTAATAGTCATTAATTAGACTTAAGAAAGAAATTAATAAGGAAACGACACTAAGAAACATCGGGTCTTTCAGAGCTGCTGAAATTCTGCAGCTCCAGTTGAGGAGCAGCCGGTGAGCTGCTTTCTTGCAAACTGAGCTTTGTATTTCCAACCCCATTTAATAGCTGTGTTACTGCTCCCATCTGACTGGCATTACAGTCCAGCTCCTAGAGAAATTGTATTTATAGACAATATATTAAAATCAGTTGTTTACCTTCCTGCTTAATTAAAACTTTTAGGTCTGTGAAGACTATATCTCCCCAGCCTGCCTTACACACACTCAGAGCTTCTCTATGGAAAGACCAGGGGATATGTTTCTTCTTCCATGCAGAGGTTTATGATCGTGGAGTGGTGATTAACTTTGCATGCCTGGAGAACCTCCTTCTGTTGCTGTTGATTCCTGAAGGAAACCCACGGAGTAATAACGTGGGTTTGCCGTGTTCCCTTTTCTTATTTGAAGTGATATTCGCCTTGAACAACAGATCAAAAACCATCAGCATCTTTTCTCCATATACCCAGGTGGTGTTTAAGGAGCCTGAAAGAGCAGGTTGCCGTCTTCCCCGAACAGGGATAGCTAATGTCAATAGCTTCTGTCAGCAAATAAAACCCGATTTGTTAGATGTCTCAGGGGCTCTGATACCATCCGTTCTGCTAGCATCAATCAGGCTGTCTCGAGCAGTAATCATCCCCTGCCTCGTGCTCTCCCGTGTGCGGGAAGTAGCAGCTCTGGAATGAAATACATGGAGACTTATGTCTCTCTTGCAGGTCTAAGTTAGGAGTTAAGTCCCCAGGAGCATCATCTCTCCTGATTCACCCCAAAGGCAACAAGATCAGGATAAGGTACCAGCCCTAGCCAGGCCTGACTCCTTGAGGAGGAGGCACAGGGAATATTTCCGCAGCCTCCCACGCTGCCTGCTCTAATGACGGGTGGAAAGCAGCCTTCAAGAGCAGAGATTGAGCGTAGCCAACAGATTGATTGCCCTGCAGCTAGATTGACAGCCCTGCAAACACTAACCTGACTCACCAAGCAACCCGACATCAGTATCCAAGAGCCGGCTTCGCTCTCACGAGTCCCCTTTTGACCTGTAAGAAAAAGAGCTTAGATCCAGCACTGTGGCTCGTTAGTGTGGCCTTTTCTCCGGTAGCAGAGGGCCCCCATTACACTTAATTTGTCAGTGGCTCTTGAAAGTAGCATCGTTAACGGGGCTGAGAGTCGCTGGAGTCATTCCACATGTCACAAGAAGCCATTAGGCGGTCTCAGCTATTAGCCTGGGCTAGACTCGAACCAGCGACCTAGAAGCAAAGGCCTCTAGGCCGGTCTCAGACCGCTGAACCAGACAACCTAATGCTCTAGGTGGGTGTCCTAAATGATGTGAAATCATGTATTTGCTCATTAGGTACATGCTCTACAGGCTGCTCACATTTAATAACCCACACAAATGAGGCTATTTCCCGTAACTTATCTGGTCTGTGTGGGCTGGACAGAATGTCCCCTGAGAAATGTCCATTCTCTGCAGAGAAATCCTGGAGATTGAACTCTTATGTTTCTGTTCTTTGTGTATTTTGCAGCTTTTCAAAGGGAAGTTTTTTATCTGCCAGGGGGAGGACACCAGAAACATCACAAATAAATCGGATTGTGCAGAAGCAAGCTACAAATGGGTCCGGCACAAGTATAATTTTGATAATCTCGGCCAGGTATTAATAGAATGGTAATCTGCTTCTTTGCTCCTTTACCTCCTTGACTTTAAACCTATGCATTATTATCCCAAGGGATTTTCTTTCAGGGCACTACCGGTCTCAGTAAATATTCAGTTCACATACACAACACTGTCTTCGTAAATCCCAAACGTAGTGTTTCCAAGCTGGCATACACTGCTTTTTTTCAGAACAGAACAAGCACATGTGGCTTCGTGGAGTACTTAATTGCTTCACCACTACATAATAAACCCAATATACCTTGCGGAAGGACTTGTCTAATAGAGCCGGACACCTTCAAACGTCTCTGCAAGGCAGCGTCATTTTAGCAGCGTGGCAGGGACTAATTAGTAGGGAGCAGTAGAGACCTGGAGGGTGAAAATGAAGCTGCCTTTGTGTTTGGCTTTACGGTTTCTGAATTGGCACTCACTGCTGAACCAGGCTTTGACATTGACAGGTTATTGCTACCAGGGCAAACCTTGGGCAACAAAGTTTCCCATTATTGATGAGGGAATGATAATTCTTTCAATAGGAAAGGGCAAAGAGTAGTAAAATATTACAGGCAAATAAACCTAGTGCAACTATGTGTAACTTTTTGTCCATGTATTTGTAGGCCCTGATGTCTCTGTTTGTTCTGGCCTCCAAGGACGGGTGGGTGGACATCATGTACGATGGCTTGGATGCTGTTGGAGTTGACCAGCAGGTACGTGCTCCGAAAGCCCTGTAAACTATGAGTTAACAAGTGACACTTTAGCTTCTGTTTTGCAAAATGCTGTAGGTCTGCACAACCAGACTGCTTAGAGGGTTGGGGTTGAGGCTGCTTGTTAATGTAAGTCGTGAGACATGACAGAGAGTCAGGTGAATGGTCTGGATTTGGACCTAACCTTTGCACAGGCATGGTTCTGCACTCAAGATGCATGGAATCTGGGGAGTGTTTAATCAAAATGTCCCAGAGGACTCGTTTTCTGGTAGAGCAGAGCACTGTGGACCCTTTGGGAGCCTGTGGTCCTGCTTTAAAGACTGTGGATCCCGACACTCAATTTGTTTCCATTTTCCTGAGATTTCATTGACATTTGTCATCCTTCACTTTGCAGCCAGTCATGAACTACAACCCGTGGATGCTCCTTTACTTCATCTCCTTCCTGCTGATTGTGGCCTTCTTCGTTCTCAACATGTTTGTGGGCGTCGTGGTGGAGAATTTCCACAAGTGTCGGCAGCACCAAGAGGAGGAAGAAGCCAAGAGGCGGGAGGAGAAGAGGCTTCGTCGGCTGGAGAAAAAGAGAAGGAGTAAGGAGAAACAGATGGCTGGTCGGTAGTCTTTCCACATCTTTCTGAGTCCTGCTTGACCTTCCACGCAATCCCCTTCTCCCTGCCCTCCCTGCCTAGTGTCTGGTGATCATTCTTCTCCCAAAAGCATGTCCAGCTATGAAATTTGCATGAAGGAAATAGCGCCGTTTTAGGCTAAGCAAGGAGCCATGGAAGCCTTTTTAATGGCTGCGTGATTTGCAATGACCTTTTCATTGGAGGTTATTTAAATTAAAACCTCTCAAAAAATCAAACCTGGAGCTTCTTGGATAGCAGAGCTCAATATTACACAAATAGTGACAACTGCAAAGATCAGCAGTGCCGGATGGCACCATAAATCTTCTGAGTCATGAGCACTGTTGCTGATAACTGGATTCACTATTTGGTTTATTACAGCCTTGTAATGCCACAGTGATGTTACCTGTCCCATTTATCAAGCAGGTTTATTTATTGGCACAGTAGCACCACTGCTATTCAAGTATGTAATAAAATAATGGAGCCGTCTCATTCTAGTAATGCTTAAAAACCCCTCAGAGATACCTATCGATGTATTTGCTTGAGAAATACAGATTAGAGAAAAAAAAAACACAGTGGAGGAGAGTAACTAATTAAACAAAATGTCATTGATGCAAATTGAACCAAGCTCCAAAACTCACCGTGCCAGCTTGCAGCCCTGCCTGGAGGAGGCTCTAAAGGTGAAAGGATCCTATGCCTCCGCTTTGTCAAAAATCTCAGACTTGACTTTTGTTTTTTATTTCTTTTTTTTTTAATTTGGTTGAAAAAGTAAGAAATAAGTCAGCCAGAGGCCTCAGGCCAAGGTACTCTTCTTCGTCTTGCATGTTTCTCTTCTGACCGACCTCCCTCCGGTGCCCTTTGTTTCCATCGTCGCACTCCTTCCCTCCCCGTGCAGTCTGCCTCCCGTTCTCTCCATTTCCCCTTTCACGTCTCTTCTCTATCTTTGACAGACCTCAGTACTGTTTAAGAGGCTCTCTGATCACGTGCTTGTTCTGAACGCTGGTAATACCAAGTCTGTTTTACTTTTTTGAATGGTCCAAAAGGTGTTAATTGTGCAACAGGCTTAACTGTGCAACCACATAACGCACGTGTGTCTCAGCCTCTCTCGATGTAGTGCTTAAGCACCACTTTCCCTGGCTTATGTCTTTAATTTCCATCAGCCTTGCAGGTTTTATTAGGAGGTATATTCATACCAGCCTCTGGGTGTCAAACTTGGGCATATGCCCAGAGTCTGGCTTGCTCAATACGCAACAGAAAGTCTTCCCTCAAGAGTGATGCAGGACACTTAAGACTTTTCTCAGTTAAGTAGGATACAAATTGAAAAAATTTCTTTATTTTTCACTTTGAGGCAATACCTGGAAAGCTCTTTTGGCCGGTCTAAGTTACCCAGCTCGTTTTCAGACAGATGATTGAGAAAATGCTCTTAAACACTGGATAGAAATATCCCTGTTCAAAGTTTCAGTTTTGGAAAGCAGACGTTTCCTTAGAAGAAAAATAGACATTTAGTTATTATTAATGACCTCAGTTATAATGGTAGCAGAACTGGATGAAGAAAAGACGTGAGGCCGGGTAATTTCCCAGGGGGAAGAAGTCACAAGCCATCCTTGGAGATGTAGCTATTCATTCAGTTCTATGAAATGTCTAATTAAAGAGGCAATAAACAGCTATTTTATTGAGGATCAAATATTGCTGACTACTCAGTCTCTATAAAAACCTTTCAAGAGCAAAACATGAAGCCCTCCAAATCACTTCGGAACTGTTTTTCCCAATTCATGTTCAGTAAAATGTTGGGTTAATTGACCGTGTCCAGTTTTACCCTGGGAGATGGCAGATGATGTTGCTTGGCTTCGTTTTGCGCGGTGGTAACTAGCCTCTGAGACCATGATGAGGGTTTTGATCTTGCCAGCAACTGCACCGGGGCTCCCTGCCATCACCAGGATAGCCTGATGCCTCCCTCCCTTCACCGGGATAGCCTAATCCCAGGCCAACCCGGTGAAGTCCATTTTTACATAAAGGTCTAACGGGTTGTGTGGTCATTTTTGTTCATAGACTCTTCACACACAGCTGCCCCATGGGACACCTAAAACAGAGAAGAACAGGGGAGGGTGCAGTGCAGTGAGGTCTAGGCCAGCGCAGGACCCGTCGCCGTAAGGTGCGCCGGCCCAGCGGGATGCTTTGCTCTACCTCAGGTCCAAAGTCCATCCTTGAGAAACAAGCATCTCCTCCTCCGTTACCGTCAAGCCAGGGCGTTCTCCGGGATCCCTTGGGCCCACTTGTACGTGGGGGAAAGCACAGGAGCCCTTCGTTGTACGCCAGAGCTTCCCGACGTCCCCACCGGCCAGGAGATGCGAGGAGAGGAGGCCACGAGGAGATGCTGGTGGTAGAGGCAGTGCAGAGCTGAGGAGAGAGCGCGAGACGCAGCCACCGCTGCAGGGGAAGGGAAGTCTTGCCACGTGTCCTGCCGGATGATTAATGCCGTTTCGTTCTTTTAGATCTAATGCTGGATGATGTATTAATGGAGAGCTCAGCCAGTGCAGTGCAAGGTACCGGGAAGTCGTCACGTCTCGTCCCCGTGAATGGCAGTGCTGTGTAACTAACGGCTGGCCCCGCGGCTCGCGGGCGTCCCACTAAACCCTGTGTGTGGTGCAAAGCTCGTTCGCTTCCCTCCTGGCACACGCATCCCATTTTGAACTGCAGGCCCGAGGCAGGGCCGACACTTGCAGATCTTTAATTTCCACCTCGATCATATTTTTTTTTTCAGTCATTTTTTTCTGGTTTATGTTAAAAAGCTGTCAGAACTTTGTGCTTTTATTTTTGCCTTTTTTTTTTTTAATTGTTTGGAGAATAATGACCGGGCTGTGAAATGGGTCCTGTATCACTCTAGCATTTGAAGCACAAGCTATAGGAGTCTGAATTGCCGCAGGAGTAGCCCTGAGGCAGGTGGTCTCGCTGAGGGAGGTGATTTCTGCAGCCCTTGCTCCTTGCTCCATGAATGCTGCGTTTGGGAAAGCACAGGCTTTACCCTCAGTGTAAAACCCAGTATAGTGCAGAGCTTTTGTGCTTTAAAGGAGAGATCAACCCAGGCCGACCCTCGGTGCAGACACAGGTTTTATCCTTAGTGCTGCCAAAGTGGTAAATTTCTCATAGAGATTCAAAGCTAGTCGGAGTTTTTCAGGTTTCAGTTGTGTATTCTACCAAAATTGCACAGCAAAGATATTGATTAGGCCAAAATTTTCTCTGCTTCTTCCAGCTCTCTATTCGTTTCCCCAGCCTCATCTTCCCACAGAATCATGAAGTTTCTCTTGTATCATCAATGATTTGTCTTGTAAATGAGAGGAAATAAAGATGCCCCTTCACTTGCTTTCCAAGACCGTTGAGGCTGGACCAGCTGTGCCAAAAGCTGCCCTGGGTCTAGTCTGCACCTCCCTCTCTCCTTTCCCTCTGCCTGGTGATGCTCAGGGCTGCAGATCTGTCCTTTGCTCTCTTTATTTTCGGAAGAGGCTTTGATCTGGCAAGCGTTTTGTTTAATTCATAGCTTAAGAATATTAGCCTGAATAATTAAAGAAGTGCCGACATAGGAACAAATATAGCTGTAATTTTCAACAACGAAAAATGCTAGGAAAATGGGCCATTAAAATTCTCACCTGTGACGGAATTTCCCACTCCTGGAGGCGGGAAGCAGGGCTCCATCATCTGTCACATCGAAAGGAGCTTGAGTGAATACAGATTTGCAGGAGGAGGGCTAACGTCTACCTCGCAACGGGTAACACAGGGAGACAGAGGTTCCTGGTTTGTACGTATAAGACCCCATTGGGAGTTGTCACAACATGCTTTGATAAATCCTGACCCTCCTTCCCATTGCCATTCCTGTCTGTCTGCTTTCTTTGCCCTTCTTCTCGCTGTTCTGGTAGACCTGTCCTCTGCTGTGGCACGGCGCAGCACCCAGGGGCTGTGTTCTTGCTGCGCTTGGGGGTTGTTTTTTCTTTTTAATTTGGTTCTGAGTCCTCTTCTGTTCACACACAGTTACATCAAGCCTGTTTTATTTTATTGTATTTTGAATGCGTCAAACTCATCCCAGTCCCCGCCGTTATCCAGCGCAGGCTCAGAAAGACCCTCGTGGTTTGCCTTCAAAGAGCGGCCGATCGTCAGGTCTGGGCTTTGTGTTCCCTTTTGTTGCCTTTGCTTCGGAATGCGGCGGCAGGGCCCGTGCCCCGCTGCTCCTCGGGCACCCGAGCGGGAGAGCAGAGAGGTTCCTTGCTCGACGCGGCCGTCTGTGACGTTAGGGACTCGATTCCGCCTGGTGCAGATGACCCTCCTGCAGCTCGAGGAGCGAGCAGAGGTGGCAAACCCCAGACTTGCCCACATCTCTGCACTTACAAAGGGCTTCTTTTCTCTCTATGTGAAGATAAGATGCGGTATTGTGTGCCTGTGCTCCAGCCTGGTGCTTAGCGAGATACTTTAATTTTATTATTTTCTTTTGCTTTTTTTTTATTTCGATTTACATTCTAACACAAATGGAAGCTTCTCAGTAGAAATAATTTATCATTTTCCATTTTGCCTTTCTTTATTTTTTCTTTTTAATAAACCCATTCAGTACAATAAAAGCCGAGTAAAAAGCCACGTTTAAATATGAAAGTTCCTTCAGTGCAAACTACTTTTTTAACCTAATAATATTCTTGGTACCGTTTGTAAATCCAGCTGCGTCATGGGCCCATTGCTCACCAGGTTGCTGCTGTCCTCGGGCTCCGCTCTGAGCTGCTAAGCAGTTAATTCCCTTATTATAGGAGAAGGGAAAAGAGGGGGGAGACCGTAATGGAATTGTCCCACTCTTACGAATTCCAATTTCCCGTGCCCGCACGGCTCCGTCTGAAAAGTGACGCGGGGGAAAGTGGCAATTTCTCTGCTGACAGAGCTATATTCGGCGCCGGCCGGGGGCCTTGAGTGACAGACCCATTTCGGAGCCGCGCACTCGCCCGGGCAATTCCGCTCGATGGGAAGAGGCGCCTTCTCCTGCGGACTCTGCGGTGGCACCGGAGAGACCTCTGAGTCCCGGCCAGGGATACAGGCCACTGCTCTGTCCCTGGCCACTGGCAGTGCCAACATCTGTGCGAGTGTCCCCGTTCTGCTGGAAACGTGGAGAAATCCCGCTGTGTCCAGCAGAAGCCTGTGCAAAGGCACCCAGAGAAGGCTGCAACACCAGGCGTTCGTTCTCATCAGCGGCGATGGTGGATTCCTCCCCCGACTGGCGTGTGACGAGTGTAACTGGCCGGGCGAAGAGGACGTGGAGCCTCCAGCTACCTGCGGGGCAGCCTGTGGCCGCTGCTGCCTGCTCCTCCGCTCCTGCAAGGGAGCCCTTTGCACCCACAGCCCTGCGGGATGCTGCGGAGGGGAGAAGGGACGAGGAAGCCGCTGGAGCCGAGAGCCCTTGATGCTCAAGCGAGAGCGAGTGCCCGCACCGGAGCACCCGCAGCAGCAACCTCAGAACACCCCTTCCCAGGACCAGCAGGGACTCTGCAGCCCATTTGGGTCAAACTGCAAATCCTCACCCACCTGGGGCCCAGGATTGATCAGTCCGAGCTAGTTTTCCCTAGTGTAACTCCAGTGAATTGGAGGAACCTCTCCCTCTCCTGGCCCCCAGCCCCAGTGAAGCAGCTTGATTTACATCCCGTTTACCAGCCCGATATTTCCTAGTGGGCTTTTGCTGTATTTCCCCATCTTCTCACATCCTCATTCCGCCAGCCCTCCTTTCTTTTGTTTCTTTGCTTTCTGACTTTTTCCTTTAACCCCTGTGTGCTGGGAAGCCAGTTAACCTCGCCAGTGATAACCGAGACTAACCCGGAGCTCTCGTTGTTCTTGCCACAGTGTATTGTAACAGTACAGTCATGTGGTGTTGTGTTAGTTGTGAAGTTCACCACCTGGAGCTTAACAGATGTCTGTATTTCCCAAGATGTTGGTATTGTTGAGATCTTTATTGCTATAACTCCGGACGAGGCTGTGTGATAGGGGGCACGGACTTTGCACCTGGGTGATTATATATGAGTAATATCCGATTTAATATGCAGGACCTGTGCATCGTCTTAATAATCTGCATTCGTATAATGGCCAGAGAAGCACTTTGTGTGCTCAGAAAGTTCCCTGCCCACCTAGATACAGTCGCTAATTATCCGTGGGCCTCGGATCGCATGCTATTTCTGTTTGTGGCTCCTCTCGAGGTGATATCTGTATTGCACTAACACGCATGGCTGGCATGCAGGGAACGGAGAAGCGAGTGGTGCTATGATTCATAAACAGGGCTGACAAATCCCTTCTTAATAAAGTTAATGGTGAAGGATGACACGTTCGCGGGTGCTAATTTACTGAGGTTGCAAGTGCGGCTGCGACAGCAGCGCCCGGCTCCCGTCCGGGGAAGCGTTTGGCTGTGGAAAGCAGCGGATACGTGCGCAAGGCTGGAAGCAGCCTGGCCGTTTGGGAGAAGGGGGATGCAAAAAGGGAAAGAGCCTGTGCGGATATATGAGCAATTAACAGCCCTGCTTATAAAGTCATGCACTACCTAATCCAGGTGCAGGATCTCTGCACAGGAGACTTTTTACAACCTCTCTCTAAATCCTCTCTATGTTCTAACCACGTCAGTGCTATTCTGCAGGATTTGGAATTACCTGTCAATCAAAGCTGAGAAAAAAAAAATGAATTCCAGTGTAATTATTCATAAGTAAATCCACTGCAAGAAAAGGCAGAAACATTGACATTTTTCTTTTTGAACGTGAATTATACGTAAACGTAGAAGAAGCAAGTGATCCAATTACGATGGTGTTTCTTTCGGAGATGATAAGTTGGTTCATAAAAATAGGTCCTATTCCTAACTTAATTGTATTCAAACATTTTAGTTAATTTGCTACTCATAATTTAGCATAATGCGATCGAGATATCTTGACTTTATGGAGATTTATGCAGACTCCGAGATATCTGACAAAGTCTTATGAGTGAGTCAGCAAGCTCCCAGTCTGCTTTTTTTTTCCTTTTTCTTTTTTTTTTTTCTGTAAGCACTCAATAGCTTCAGCATTAAAATTCATTTTATAGACCTTTTCATCGATATTGTGCCTTAGCCCTCCGGTAGAGATCACCTGAAGCACACTGCACATCAGAAAGTGAATATTAATACTGCCTTTTCTTTTATGACGCTGAAGGAGAAGTTTGGAAGTTCCAAAGCCCTCCAGAATAAGCTGCTAAAGGATTTGTCTCTCTGGTCCCTGGGCTGGAGGGGAAAAGTCTGTCTCTGTGGAAAAACAAAACTCTGATTTTTCCGGATTCTGTTATGAAGCCGGGAACACAAGATACCATTAAATCTATGGATCTGACTGCAATGTCATCGGCTATTGACAAAGTGAATTCTATTTCCAGGCAAAATTTAATCTTCTAAAATTAGTTTTCCCTCTGGGCAGCCCAAACCTGTGCTTTGTGGCTTTGTTCTGCCCAACTTTTTGCTGAGAGTAATGTATCAAACTGTACATTAGCTCGGCAGCACTAAATATCAAGCCGTGGAATTCTTACAGCTCAATAATTTTTATAACCAGTTGATCATCTAATTATGAGAATAATATTATACTCTGACATATTCAAGACAGTCCTTTCCACTTCAATCTGCATTATAATGCCTCCTTGAAAATTGTACTGAATTACATACTCAGCCTTGGCATTTCCTCATTAGAGATTAGGTGAGTAAATGAGTTTATCTCCAGGAACATTCGGGGTCTAAAGAGCACATGTCATCCCTGGCGCAGCGGGAATGAGTTGAACAGTGAAATCTATACCCCGATAATCGCGTATGGAAGGAGGATCATTATTTTCTAATCGCAAAGGCTGCCTGATCAGTTTTCCTTGGTATTTTTATGGGCCGTTTCTCAGGGCTCTGACAGTCGAAGAGGGGAATTTTGTTTTCTCCGCAGTTTACGGCAAAGAGCATAATTTGGTTGTATTACTTTTCTCTCAAAGCAGAGCGCTAATGGCATGCCCTGTATTTTTAAGGCGTTGTTAGGAAAAACTTTCCTCGGCATCTGACCGTTGATTGGCCTTTCGGATACCTTGGGGATATTTTAAGAGCGGCACCAACAAAAATTGTGGTTTTAATTTAAATTAAATTAAATTTAGATTTCTCCACAGCGAAAGCACTCTTTAGCAGCGCAATAAACCCAGCTCACCTCATCCCTGATGCAATAAGGCTGAGTATACTGCATGTCTCACTGAAGATGTTTAATGGATATTAGATGATGGGAGCCCAGCTGTGTATTAACTGGTAATGTGTCAGAAAGAAGGGGGAAAAAAAGCCAGAATTTTTCTGTAATCGGTCTCAAGTTTATCATCTTTGGCGTCCGGAAAGCAAGGGTGAATTGGGCACAGGGAGATGCAGGGAAATGACTTGATGTGCCTCTCCGCTCTTGTCCTCCGGCTCTAGAGGCGCAGTGCAAGCCCTACTACTCCGATTACTCCCGCTTCCGCCTCCTGATCCATCAGATGTGCACGAGCCACTACCTGGATCTGTTTATCACGGGCGTCATCGGCCTCAACGTCATCACCATGGCCATGGAGCACTACCAGCAGCCCAAGGTACCGGCGAGGGGGGAACCGGCGCGACGGGGTTCCTGAGAGGAGCTCGGGACGGTTT
>JAUBNY010000452.1:1855896-1866798 GCA_032275445.1 Crypturellus soui | reverse complement strand
CTGGTTTTCCCGACATTCGCTCACGGGATTCCTCCCCGGATGAGCAGAAACTGGAAGCCGCTGCGGTAGCGGATCCTGCCAATGAACCTGAAGTCTTAAAAGTTGCTTTGGGAAGGATCTTGGATCCAGATTCTCCTGTTTGGATCCAAATGGTTTTGAATTTGAAACCTCGGGTTTTGGGTGATCTTTAGTGTTTTGAGCTAAGTCATATGAAAGCTAAATGCAAGCAGGGAGGGGAGGAAGAGAGAGGCTCTCAAAGCCCATCTGTCATAAAATTTACATTGATCCTCCCCTCTTTTTCTTTTGCCTTCTTTTCCTCTTTTTTTCTTTTTTTTGTTCCATTTTTGTAGATTCTATTCAATCTTGTCCTGTTTTACTGTGTATACAGAAGACCCCTATGAAATTTCTGTTTTTATGAGAGAAGGACAAGACTGGAAAAATCTTGGAACATTTATTTCACAAAAGCAGTGGTGCAAAGTGAAAGGAAGGTTTGTCAGAACTAAGGTTTTCCAAGAGCAATGGTATTGAACTACAGTGTCCCAGCTCATTTTGGCCATTTTTTTTCAGGGGGGACCTTTTAAAGACGGAATAACTTTTTTCTTAAAAATATACAGGGAAGTTGACTTCCCTTTTTGGCAATACTGTCACACACAAGGACACCCAAAAGCTTTTCTGGGATGCAGATATTTCCTTATGAAAACAGACCTGAATCTACCTTGTTCAATATCGCAGCAGGGGCTGCCCATCCCAGGAGACACTTTGGCTGCAGAAATTCCACAGTCAACACACGCACAATAACCCGCTCCTGCCTTAGATCCCTTCTAATTAGACAACAGCTTTACCCCCAAAGCAGTAGGTTTGAATATCCCTTTCAATAAAACGGGTTTAGTTATTTATTATGGTAGATAAAACCCAAGAAGATTGTGCTGGGAGCCAGAAGAGCATTTTCTAGAAACCAGATTTTTCTTTTTTTTTGGCTAGAAGAGGAAACTGTAGCCACTCTTGCAAAAGTCCCAACTCGCTATGAGGGCACCGCGCATTATCGCTCCTGTGCAGGACCAAAGCAACGCGAAGCGCGTGCCCGGTGCTGGGCCTTGAGGCATGATGCCTTCCTCCCGTCCCCGATATAGTCATGGTTTCCTGCCGCCGCGCTGCTTGCTCTGCTGCTGTGCTCCGCGCCGGGTGGCAGCGGGGTGACAGTGCCAAGGAGCTTCCCGGTAGATCCATCCGTGCCCCGCGCGCGCCGGCGCTGTGCATGCCCGTCGCGCCATCCCCATGTCGTAGCTCTCGCTTTCCGGGCGCTTCTCTCCTCCTCCGCTGCTTTGGAGGTTGGTTCTTCCTCACTCGCTTCTCCTCTTTCCCCTCCCGCAGGCGGATCTGCGCTCCCGGGAGCCCGCGCCGGCCCCGAGCCCCAGCAAGGACCTGCTGAGCGTGCGCAAGCCGGCCGTGGGGCGCACCCACTCGCTGCCCAACGACAGCTACATGTTCCAGGCGCCGGGCGCGGGGCCCCGCGCCGCCCCCGCGGGTGCCCGCAGCCCCACACGCCACAAGGAGCACTCAGGTAGGGCCCGGGGGGCTGCGCGGGCTGGTGCCGGCCCCGGCCGCCCGGCTGGAGGCGTCAAATTTCCCCGTGTTTCCAGTCAGGGCTCCCTCTGCCTCAGCTGGAGCAGCTCTGGCCCGTGCAGAAAAAGAAAACCTGCAGAAAAGTATTTCCTCCGGTCTGTTTTTTCTGCAGCAGGAGCTATTCTAGCAGTTTGGGGAGCTCTGCATGGGAACAGCTGTGGAAGAGGCGGAAAGAATCTCTCTAAGCATCTCTAAAAAGAGATCAATGTGCCAAATGGAGAGAGATGGTGTGGGATGAGCGGAAAAAACACGTGCAAGGAGCCCTCGCGTGTGGCTGGGATATTCCTCAGGGATGAATTCGGAGATGCGCTGGGTTGGCAAGGGCTCTTCAGCCCCGTTGTTCCCGTCCCTCCTGGCTGTGCCTTCCTTGGCCCCGCGTGCACGGGGCTGCGGGGCGAGCGCGGCCGCCCGCGATCCCGTCTGCTCGCGGCGGGTCGCCGTTTCGAGACGTTTGTCACAGATAAGACGGAGAAGTTTTTACGAGCATTGTCATTTGAAAGCATCTAAGCAGAACAGAATTTCAGCGCCGCTCAGAATGGCTGGAGATTTGAACAGATTAGAAATAAGATGTTGAAATTTGCATAGTAATAAGGCTTTGGATGAATAGCGGCTGTTTAACAGCAGAAGGAAAAAGCGGACGCAGTGAAGGAAGATGAATCTGGAGTTGTGAGGAGTCCCTGCTGTAACGTGGCGTTTTCAAGGTCAGGGGTGGTCCCTCAAAGAGCCTCTTTGCACCTAATGCAAAAGGTGTGGGTAAAAATATGGTCAAATCCTGCTAAGGTCATAGGTAAAACTTCTGTTATCTTCAGTGGAGCGGGAGTTTGTGATCCCTGTAAGGACGAGAAACTCCCTGGAGTCATAATCCCGGAACCTGGAGAAGAAGCCCATTTGCGACAGGGAGTTTCCAGTGTTTTGCTTTTGATCCTTCATTTGCACGAGCTTGTCCTGCAACATACGCTGCTTCATAAGCAAAAGGAGGGTAATTTCTAGGTGCCTCTTTTCTCCCAGACCGCATTTTGCAGTTCCCTGCTTGGGAACTGAGCAGCCCTGTATGACAGCGTGGGTTTGGGGAAATTCACGGGAAAAAATCATTCTGCTGACACTTAGGACGAGTGTTTTGGAAGGTAAAGTGTCTTATTCACAGCCACATTAAGCAATTAAACCTCTTGTCTCTCCTCCTGGTGCAATTCCAATTGCCTTGCCTATGCCAAAGTGCTCCAAGGTGGCTAAGGTGCCCAGGCGCTGGCACGCGTCCCGCTGTCCTGTTCCTCCTCCAATGTCACTGCTTTGCTGGGGGACAGTCCTCGCTACCTGTTCGCAGTCGGTAATATTTTAAAGTGCTGCGAAGAGAGCAAAAGGTGCCAGGCGTCGCTAATAAATCACACCAACTAAGGCACAATATTTCAAGCTGCGAAAGGTTTTGTTGTCAGAAACGCTGGCACTCGCAGGAGGTATTTGTTTGAATACTCCTTCGTAATGGGGCTGTTGTTCTGGGAAGGATTCCAGGACAAATGAGATTCTCTGGGATGCAGTCCAGGTTAAATGAATTGTTTTGAAAAAATGCTGGGCCTGGGGGGAGGAGGGAGGCACGCAGCGTTTTAGACCTTTCAGAAGAAGTCGCCAGCAGCCACTAAGGGTCAGGAGGAGCCTCCCGGGTACGTGCTGCCTTCTCCCGGGATGCTTTGTAAAACCAGCCCTGGAAGCTGCCAGGTCTGCTGCCCTTTCACTTATTTCCAGTGTGATGGGATGGGAGAGCCCTGTGGTCAATCTCTGGATACACCCAGGTACGGAGACATCCGTTTCTAGAAACCTGGAAAAACGGGCATGTCAAAACTGCCAGCCCACGTGAACTTCTAGCTCGTAATCTGCCATTCTTAACAGGAGCTGCTCCCACGTGTATCAGGAGAAAATGCCAAGGAAAATGAAATAATAGACAATTTTGGAATTACTTATCAGTAGGTGGACATTTTCCCCCATCATGGTGAGCCAGCTGCTGGATTTGGTGTTTTTGCCATGCCTGTTTGATCCGAGGTGCGATGCCATAGGTTTCTTTGGAAGGTCTCCCGAGCCAGGGAAGCGGGCACCACATGGACACGTCCCATTGCTGCTGCTTCTCCCTCTCGCCAGGTTCAAAGACGTCGGTGCAGTCCCAGCCGGCAGACACCAGCTCCCTCCTGCAGATCCCCAAGGACCATTTCCACCACATACGAGCGCCCGACCACTGGCTCCGCGAGAGCAAGGCGCAGGTTGCGCAGCCTGTGCACTCCCCTTCTGCGGAGAGGCTGCTCCGCAGGCAGGTAAGGAGACCCACAAACCTCCTAATTTCTTCACTGCCACGTTATCAGCTTGACCAAACTTGAAATTCAAGGAGGGATTCGTAGAGGAACCTCGGGAGAACTGTAATTCTCTTGGAGAAATAACAAAAAGGTCAATGCATTTGGAGCTGAAAGCCATCCAAGAGGCTCAACGGGTGTGCGTGATGGGTATCATCTCCTTTGGCAATGGGCCTAAATGTTCTCCAGGTTGTTAGCACTTTATTCTCTCTGTCCACTTCATAAATGCTGCAAAATGCTCCCCCGGGGCTCCTTGGGGTTCAAGGAACTGATTTTTAATTGCTGTGATTTTTCTCCGTGCTTGAAAGGACACAGTGTCTGTAGACAGTGTTCCTGGCCACCCTTCCCCTGGCTTCTCTGATTTCTTGAAAGGGGAAAAACTGGAAAAACTCATTACTATTTTAAAGGCAGTTGGATATCTTATCATATGCAAAGCCTTCACGGAAAGCATAGCATTTTTGAGAGTGAGAACTGAAAATTGAGACCTTTTAGTTTTTTATCGAGGGACTCGGTTCTGTGAGAGTGAAGGGACTAGCTAAGGATGTGCCCTGTTGATCTGGAGCCCTGCGCAGCGAAAACCAGGGAAAGAAGATTCCCAAAGGCCAAAAGTGTCATCGTAAATAAGACTTGTTTTTTGAATTTCCTACGTGCTTTTAAAAAGTAAAACTTGACTACACACAGAACGGAACATATTTCATTTTGTAACTGTTTTTTATCTCTATTTTTTTTGCCTTGCATTGATTTAAATCCTGATTCTGCCCAAGATCTAAGCGTTCTAATCAAAGATTCCAATCTGCTTGATTGGAAACATAAGTTTAAATTTATCCCCTTAGTAAAATACTTGCACTTGTGCTTTGCTCTCACGTGTTTAAACACACTGCACTGTACTGCTAGGTCAGAACCAGAGGCAGGTCTGTTTCCCAAACTCCGTTTTCTCCAGTAATTTCCTATGTCTGGTTTTATATACACAGCCTAGATCTTTCTTTTCATTTTTTTTTTCAAAAATAACTTCCCGAATGAAAATATTTCCCTTTCTTTCATCTTTTAATCAACATTGACAAATTAGACAGTTGATTCATTAAGCTCTAAAAATGAATGTGAAGTACCAAGGTTAACAATTACATTAGTCTGCGATGCTAAGCTGGCAAGAGAAATTCCTAGCATGTATTTGCTTGCACAGGGCTGGCCCGCTACCCCAATCACCACTAATGGGGAAACTAATTGATGTCATGATTCCAGTTCATAACCGTCCTCCCCTGCCCCCTAATGAATGACAGACCCATCCTTTTGAACTGCTCTGTCTAGAATAAATTAGCATGCTAGCCATCTTCCCCCAGACTAATTTTGTTCATATTTTGGGAGGCTTCCTTTTCTTAAAGCGTTTCATGTGTTTAAATGAATTCATTCCCCTGCCTCCTCTCCCTGCACGTGCTGGGAACCTGCCGTGACTTTTAGGAAAGAAAAAGGCTTGGGGAGCAGCTCTGTCCATGGAGCAGTCACATCGCTCCGGAAGTTAGTGGTGTTGTAGCAGGAGCGTCACCAGGGTGTCACTCGTGGCCAAAATGGGATTTTGGGGAACCTCTTGACTGCATTTTGTGGAATGAATGGTTTTTGAAGCACTGGTCCTGGCTCCCAGCATGGGAGCCGACCCTCTAGGCATTCAGCTTTCTGACCCGAATGCACCCAAATTTGAGCAGCACCCAGCCAGGTGCACGGCTCTGGGTGCCTGTCGCACCCGTGTTCATGGAGATTATAACATCCACGGCAGGAGGGAAGTTTGTGGCCTTTCTGCCTGTAGTTTCTACCTGGCAGCAGCAAACTGGATGGCCAGAGACTTTGAAACTGAGTCCTTAAGGAAGCCAGTTACCTCCTCGGCAGTGCTGCTTGCTCAAGGACTCTGCTTTGCTCCTCCTGTCACCATCACTAACATGCTCCTAGCTCACCCCATGGCCCGGATTAGCAAAGTGCTTTGATTTGCAGCCCCCGTTTTTCTTTAATGTCACTTATATTGCATGCAATTCTGATTTTGATTTCTGTTTTCTTTCTTTCTTTCCTTTCTCCTCGCCCTTGTCCTGCCCACTATCCTTAACTTGCGCACAGATAAATCTCGTCCACCACATTGCTGGTCCGCGCACTTTCCTCCATCACTAAAACCCGTGTGTTTGACCTCCCTTTCCCCTCAGAGCGCTGTAGCGTGGACACAGCCCCACACAGTTTAGACTCCGGAAAACTTGACCATTAGCCATCCGCTCGCAGATGAAGATTAGCGGATCGGATGCTTGGAGAGAACATTAAAGCCAAGCTCCCCACCGAGGACCATGCTCCTTGGGAGCGCATTCCCAAGGGCTTTTCTGCAGGAGAATTAAAACCACACTGATTTGTTTGGCCCTGCTTCCAGGATTGCTCATCGATGGTGTAGACTGCACCGAGTTATAGCTACAAGAGGGGTAACCACCCACGTAATGTAGATGGTCGCACCAGAGGAGGGGAAGTCTCTCTCGTTATTTTTAGACGAGTCAATGAAACTTTTATCTGAGCAGTTATTGCAAGCATCTACCAAAGATGTTGCATCACTGGGCAAGGAAGAACTGTTGGTGGCTACTGTTGTATTTGTACACAACACAGGTTTGTGTACAAGCAACAGCCATGATGAGAAGAGCTGTTTTTTGCTGCTGTCTTCTTCTCTTTTGTGGCCTGTGCTTCAGGGTATGTACGTGATGTTTTCTCCCCAGATACTCCCTGTTGGCATTGGGGAACCCAGAATTAGCTCTGCGCTTGACTGTGGTTGGTTACTGGTACGACATGGTAAAACTTGAAGCATTCACTTCACAGCATTCACTATTGGAGAAAAGTGGTTGCACTATTAAATATTCTGTCACAGACAAGAGAGGGAGCCCAACGTGCAGACGTAGCAATAGTCCCTCGTGGTTGTGTGTGCACGTGTGTGCACTGCAGCTGATGGCAGCTTGGCCTGAACAGGGATCATTTGGTCAAATGATCATTCGGGGACTATTGCTATAAAGAAGCTAAGATCATTTGGGGGAGATTTGACATAGAAACATCCTTTGATGTTAGGAATTTCATATCCTTAGATTTCTTTCAAGGACTCAGAGTGGCTGTATGCATTTCCTCCAAACTTCTTCATAAGGTTTTTAATTTTAAAGATTATTTAAGAGTCTTCTCAAACTCGAGGCAGATAATGTGGCAGATTTAGAAACCCTTCTGGCAGGCGACGCAGTGCAGCGACACGACGAAGCCTTCAAACAGCCGTGGGCACTCGTGGTTAGCAGACGCTAACGCTGGATGCGACTCAAAGCAGCCAGGGCAAGATGTGAAGCGGCCTCATGCAGCACGATAGATGAAAATAATTACAGATGCTCGAGTTTTGGCATCTCTGTCACTTCTCGCTCCTCTGGTGCAGAGTGCTGGCTCCAGCCTGGGGACAGAAGTGTTGTCCCAAAGCCAGCATCTCACTCTGACGCTGGCAGAGAGCGTGATTGCTCTGGTGTAGGTGACTCTGGGCATCCTGCTCCGGGGCTTCAGCATCCCCTGACCTGAAGGGAGAGGAACACACAAGACTCGCACTTCCCTCCTGCTCATGCTGGTAAAACTGCAAAGGGGGTTGCAGGAGAGCACTTGGGTTTGCTTAACAAGAGGATGTCTACGTTTGGGTGGGGGGATTTGCTTCTTGTGCTCCTCCTCACTTAGACAACAAAGCGGAGAGTCAACCGCTTGTGATGAAGGAAGGGCCAAACTCTGCTGTAACATGTGTGGGGATGAACTCCCCGATCATTGCTATCCTGCAGGAATTGCTATCAGCCCTGGTGCCCACTGAGCTAGAGGGGTTGGGGTTGTCTGTGGCTCCGCGCTGAGATGTTACCCTTGCTCCTACTAACCTCCGTTTGGTCCATCTCTTACCTGGCACCTCTCCTTCTCCCCAATCCCTTTGCTTTCTGGTACAGATGGCGATAAGAAACGACTCATCGGAGAGCAAGGAGAACATGCCCGTGGAGCTGGGTGAGCCCGTGGAGCCCGCCGTGCACGCGGAGGAGGCACCCGGCGCTGTGGCGCCCGCGGGAGGCAGCGACGCGGCCGCGTGGAGCCGGGCGAGCGTCCGTACGCAGCAGCATTCCCACAACCAGTACAACATCTCCAAGCAGGCACCGGCCCCGTGTGCTTGTGCAGACTCCTGCCAAGAGACACCCGGAGACTCGGTGGACCAAGAAGTATCCGAAACAAACAGCTCCTCAGAGCCTTTCACTTCAGAAACTTGTACAGCCTCGAGTGCCTGTTCAGAGGTTTGGCCTCTCTCTCCTAAGAGGAGCATCGGCAATACCGGCAACGTTACGCTGAAGGACCTGAAGAAATACCACAGTGTAGACACCCAGGGCCTTCTAAAAAAGCCGCCTTCTTGGTTAGACGATCAAAGGAGACATTCAATAGAGATTTGTTCCATGGAAAACAGCCCGCAGCACCATTCCACATCCAGCTCTTCTGGCTTCATAAGTCAGGTGGTAAGTGAAATGGAAGGCCTGCAAGGGCCGCGGCCCAAGAAAAAACTGAGCCCTCCGTGCATCTCCATAGAGCCGCCCGACGGCCAGAGCCTGCTGCCCCGAGGAGCTCACGGCGTCGCTGCCGCCGGCGCGGAGAGCTGCCTGCGCCGGCGCGCGCCCTCCTGCGAGTCCAAGGATTCCATGGACGTCGCGGAGGCGCTGCTTCCGGACAGCACGTCAACCTCTCCGGCCCCAAAGAAAGACCTGTTGACACTTCCTAGCTTTTCCTTTGATCAAACGGAAATGGACCCCTGAGTTACTTTTCTGTTGGTGCCAAATGTTTTCTTTCTTTCATGTAATAAAGGAAAAAACAACTACAACAAAAAAAAAAAAAACAAGAAAAAAATAAACAACCTGCAAACTGTATTCCAAAATGGCACTGGGTAAACAATTTCCAAAGAAAGATTAAAGAACCAGCTGGTTAAAAGAGCGGTTAACCTATATCACGCTTACTTAAGCATATGTTCTGCTTAGGTAAAAGCAATACAATGTGCAGAATCTATATGTATATTATATTTTATTAAATTAATTGAATCTAGTATTGCGGGATGTAGTACATTTTGTGACAAAGACTCGTTTAATTTTCTTCTATTTTATGCATCTCAGAATATTTCTGAGATAAAGTTGGTTTTTATGAATATTTTAACCTAAAAATATATATTTAATCCCTTCTCTTTTTTTGTTTTGTTTGGGTTTCATTTTGTTTTGCAAAGCACAAAATGTAGCCAATTAGTGCATTACGGAGGAAATGTATCCCACAGTCAGCAGTGAATAAGAATTATTTAATGTAATTTATTTCTCCACTTGGACTTCAGTCATCTTCTGGAAAAAAACAACAACAACAAAAAGATTATTTGCATAGTCGAGAAATGCAGTGGCAATATTTTTTATCCAAATAATATTCCATTCTTACCTAAAATTGGCATCCAGAGTGAAAGCAGGTGCACGAAAGCAGGAAGACTGTGAAGGCAGAGGCGATCTAGCTGGACGCTGGCACTGCACAACGCTGGTTTATAGACGGGTGTTGTATATTGGCCACTGGTGAGTCACCAAAGCGTGTCCATGGATCTCTTTTCCAATGTGCCTAGGAAACCTGGGCAGCAAAAGCCTGCGATCCCTTCTCAAACGGTTTTCCAGCATCTCGGATAAAGACTGTTTCTTTCTTTCAGTTTTACACGTGTGTCCACTGTTTTCCCTGCAGTAATTCCTCTTTGCACCTGGCTGAAAAGGAGGATAAGGCCAGAATTAAGATTTCACATCTCAGTGCAGATGTGACTCAGCAGTGCACTTAAGCACTTGCTTAAAGTTAAGCTCCTGCTTCAACTGCATTGAAGTCAACAGTGTTTAAGTAATTCCTTAAAATTATAATCATATGCTTCATGTGCTTAATTGAATCAAGGCCTATTAAAGTTTGCAAAGTTATTCTGTTGAGGATGTAGAAGAGGGTCTGCAAGTATGGAGAGGAGTGTTGATTTTAAGCAAAGTAGGCAGGGTTTTTCGCTATCACTGCCAGAGTTAATTTACATGACCCTGGTTGAAATTTTTCCAGTCTAATAAAAGCCTTAAGTAGCAACATTATGATTAAAAAAAGATGGAATTTATGTCCTTACCTTATAACATGTTCTTAATGTCAGTCATCTCCAAAAGTAACTGTTTACTCTGTGCTTATGCCCTCTGCAAAAAGCGGTGTTGGAGCGGGCTCCTGCTCTGCCCAACACTGATGGAAACCAGACATTAACTTCACTGAACCCCCATGAAATCAAGTTAAGATGATTAAGGCTCCGCAAGCCTTTGGAAGGCTGGTTTTAAATGTGTGAGTAGTCCCAGGTTTAAAATTGCGCACATGTATAAGGCTTTGCGGGATCACGGCCTTAAAGCAGTACGAGCAAGGGAGGGATTTGTGCTAATTCAGTCCGTCAGGAGTTCGTAACTTTTTGAGAGCTACTGATCTGTTCCAATCACTAGAACGTGATGGTGTGGAACCTCTTCTTGCAGAGATCAGGCGATTACGAGCATGTGTATCTGCGTTCGCCCCAGGTAGATGCGCAGAGGAAGATGCTGCTAACATGCAATAGGCCCAAGTAAGTCCTTAAGCTCCTTTATTTTCATTTGAGGAAGTTTAGCCCGTGAATGATCCCCCCAGATTTTAGACAGTGTATAAAAATGAGGGGATTTCATCAGGAAGTCAGGCAGTCGGTGCATGGGAAGAAGGAGGATTAATGTTCTGCGCCGGTTCCTGCCGTTAGAGTCATTCTGGGCTGGGACCTTCCCCCTCTCTTTGGCACTTACAATATGGGCCCATACGGACACGAAACACCAGCCCAAATCCAGAGCTAAGCCCGTTTAAAGCAACTATTTCAAACAAACCTTTCATCAGTCCTTCCGTAGGATCA
>JAUBNY010000452.1:1824531-1837722 GCA_032275445.1 Crypturellus soui | reverse complement strand
ATTTAAAAACTGCTGGAATTCTCATGTATTTGAAATGACTTGTGATGCAGAGAAAATCAGATGATGTCAGGAAACTTAAAGTAGAATTTTCTTGATCTGTGAGCACAGCTTTCTGGGTCAAGAGAGGAGTTTATTGCTTTGCAGAAGGAAATACAGCCCTTTGCCCAGCAAATACCATGCTACTTTACCCTTTTAGAGCTTTCGACCACTTAAATCTGCAGGCCATAGGCCTTAAGATAACTCTAGGGAGACTTTCATCTCGTTGTAGAAGAGATCTCTTTGCACAGTAAGGTGTTTTTTTCCAAACCATTCTGCTCACTCTATAGTTAAGAGGTTTCATGCTCATCTTGCCCCTAGGAGATGTCTGGCTCCGGTTTATAAAAGGATACATGTGAAGAGAGCAAACAAGTCCCTTGCTATAGGCCATGAGTGAACTGGGGCTCTCTTGCAACAACATTCCAGCCTTCAGATTCAGAGCGCGTCTGTCTTTAATCTAGATGTCATCTATGTTTAGAATTAAAACTGAACAGTATGGAAAAAATAATGCTAAGTAGATGGGTCTTTCTCCTGTTTGTGTTTGCAGCTCCCTTGTGGGAGCAGTGGAGTAGTTCCACAGCCGATCACCATAACAGGGTTGTTCTGTTTACCCAGCTCAGCTTTGTCCTGCTGGAAACCCGTGAATTACAACTGTTTGGCCTGGAGATGAGTTCACCAGATGCTCTTTCTGTCTGACTCTGCTTTCAGGTGCTGGGGGTCCTGCTGTGGGGTGTGAGCTGGGCAGATCTCTTCTACTCTTTCCATGAGGTCCTGCAGAACAGATCCATCCCGCCGGTCTACTTCGTAACCCCCCTCATCGTCGGCATCACGGTGGTCAGTAGCGGCTTCTGTTTGTTGTGACTAGTAGGAACAGCTGGGGAAACCCAGTTCTTGTGCCTTCATTGCCACATCCTGTACATTTTTTTTTTTTTAACTGAATGGTTAGTACGTGGAGAACTGAAACAAATTTTGCTTACTGAGGAGGACACAATTACACATGTCTCTGTCATGTAGCTTTAGCTATGTGTGTTTTAAATCTATCTGATAGAGGGGTTGTTCTGCTTCCTACTGCCTCAGCTTCCTACCAGCTGTTTCTCCAGGCTTGTGACCCAGGTGTGGAGAGCATTTGGGTATGACTTTGCCTAAACTGGGAGATAGGGCAGAGCACAGCCTGTGCATTGTTTGGTGCTGCTTTGGGCTTTGTCAGGCAGCATCTCTTATCAGGAGGTTGTTCCTCTGTAAAGCAGAAACAAAATTTGCTTTGCCCAAGGTGCCAAACAGGCTCAGGGCTGTTGTGTGAAAAATGAGATGTTCAAACTTGCCCACTGAGCTTTTAATTCCCTATGTAAAAGATACACAGATAGATAGATCTCTCTATTTAATGCTGTTTTGTAGATGAAAATTGATTGTCCTGCTGAACAGGAGAAGCATGTTGTGTTTCTGTTTAAGATGCTTGTAGCTGATATATCCTGTGTACAAAGTCTAGTTTAAAAACTGCATTTTCAGAGCAGAGGTTCTGAAAAGAGTAAAAACAACTTACTTGGCAAAGCTGTTCCCTGCTTCCCTTAGATAGAGGAAGTTCTGCTGTTGAATTTTGAGAAGGGATGAAGGGGCCTTATTTGAAACCACCCGTGTTATTGGCGATGGCTGTCAACTGAAAGCACAAATAAGGGGGATTGTGTTCACCTGTTCCCATGTTTTCTTTCTGCAGCTCTTAGCAACGTTACTTATTCAGTACGAGAGGCTGAAAGGAGTGCAGTCCTCTGGAGTCCTCATTATCTTCTGGTTTGTGTCTCTGCTTTGCGCCGTGGGGCCTTTGCGGTCCAAGATCATGACTACAGCACAGGTAACCTCCCGTGCTAGTTAGCACTTGGAGAACAGGAAATGTTGCATTAACTCGGCTGCGAAGGGAATGAATCACCTAGTTTGGAGTCTGGTCTGAACATGGCTTTTGCCAGAGAGAAGGCAGTGTGGCCTCGTTGCCTTGACTCACCCTTGTTTAGCTTGAAAGTTGCTGGGGTTTCTCTTGCAACGTATAAAAACAGATTTTGTTTAGCCTGAGGCTATATCGAAACCCTGATGGATATCTGGAGGCTTGCAGCAACACTGTATATTAGAATGGACGTGGTTTAATGCCTAATGTCCCTTCCTAGCGCAGGCAGCTTGGCCACGTTACACAGCTCCGTAGACTCTCCTTAGTTGGAGCCCAAGCTGGTGAGGACAGTATTTTGATTCCTCCTGTGGCTGTAAATAGAGCAGAGAAAGGTGGAAAGAAACCTGGTTGTTGTGATTCCTGTTTGAGAACATAGCACCGTCTCCCACAGTAGGAAAGTTGTTAAGTTTTCCACTGAAGGAAATTTTGCTATTACAAAGTAGGGCAAAGCAGGTTGCTTCACTGATTAGTTCATCAAAGGCTGGGAGTGAAAAATGGTATTTGAAAACCATTAAGGTGATAGCTTTGCATTCTTGAAATCAGTGTTGATTCTGCTTGGTGATTTCTTTTTATATTTTTTTATAACTATTAGCAGCATTATCCTTTTACCATGACTCTTGCTATGCCAGGAGGTTATAAAGATTCCAGCAGAGCCTGAATTAAGCCCTAAATAACAGTCAGTGCAGTGCTCCTTCAGATAATAGCTGCAATCATAATGAGAGTGTCTTCTACATTCCCTGATAACAATTTAAAGTACACTACCACTGAAATATTAAGCTATTGAAGATTGAATCCCAGAGTAACTTAAAATTATGGGAGTTTTAGAGTTAGAATGGGTGTGGGCAATGTTGCTTTTGCTCTTGCAACTTCCAAGGACTAAATACTCTGTTTTTCCTGCTCTTAAGGATTAAACATTTAATGTCAGCAATGAGAGCATTCACAAATGCATTAGGGTATAAAAGAACCGCTTAAGTGACATTCTCTTCACAGCAAGAAGCTTTAAGTCAACCACAGACTTAGTGGAGCAGGAAAGGAAGTCTCTGTAGAGCAGGTTGTGCTGTAGTTACCCAGTGCAATGTTTTCTTGCAGCTTCTTCTCCAAGCATTTCACGCTGCCTGCTGTCAGTGACAAAAATACTAAACCAAATGGATGTTCTCTGATCTGGGTTGACAATTCCTGTGCTAAAGACGTGTTCTTGTGAGAGCCCCTGGAGGTGGTTTGGAAGGATGTCGTGTAGCTCTGGTTCCAGAGGGTGTCTGTGTGCAGCTAAGATGCATAAGCACTTTGATGTCGACAGAATTTCATCAAAAGCTTGGAGAGGAGCGAGTTCCTAGGCGCTCTCCTGAGCAGTGCCTACAGTGGTAAGATAGTTCCTGCTAACGTCTGCTATGCAGTATTGAACTGCAGAGGAAGAAAGGAACTGCCAAAAAGAAGCTGAAAACATGAGGATATAGGGGAAGGAGGAGAAAAAGTGAATGATAAAAACAGCCATTTACTCTGTGTGTCTGTGTGTGTGTTTGATTTTTTTTTTTCTTCCTCTCTCTGTACCCCTAGGGTCAGGTAAATGACAGGTTCAGGTTTACCACATTTTACATCTACTTTGCCTTGGTAATCATGGAGCTGATCCTTTCGTGTTTTAAAGAAAAGCCTCCATTTTTTTCTCCTGTTAACACAGACCCTGTAAGTATTTTTCCTATACTTTATTTGCATTTTACAGACTTGTATGTCGGCTCCACTGAGAACACTCAGCAGTGAAACTGGCTTTGGACTGTCACAGCTGTGACAGTGACTCAATTAAGGAACACTGGGGTATGGGGATTAGTATTTGGATTTGGAGTCTTTTTGCATTATATGTGCTGTCAGTAATGACTGAAAGCTGTGTGTTTAAAACAACTCTCCTCCTTGCTGCTTCACAATAATTTGGTTTTTGGAGGAGGTAACCTCCTTGCTTAACATTCACTTAGAATTGCCTAAAATCCATCAGGATGGACTCAGTAAACCATTCTATATGTATTGAGAACAGATATGGAAAAACATTAATAACAAGATATCAGTGGTGCCACAACTTAAATTTCTTCTCCAGTTCATAATGTGATCTTTATAATTGAGTTAATGTTTGAACTGAGCTGAGAGAGCAGTCAAGTTCATTTCTTAAATGAACATTTCAAAAACTTTAGAATGATATCTCACTTTATAGAAGTATGATTTAAAGGTAATATACACAACAATTGTTAAAGAATAAAGAGAGTACTGTGTGAGATAGGAAATGAAGGAATGTAATTTTATGTGCTGTTAGGACATAGGTGCATATATTACTCTCTTATTCTAAATAATACTTTTTTTTTTTCTAACTTTACCCTAGAATCCATGTCCAGAGTTAACTTCAGGCTTTCTCTCAAGGTTGACCTTCTGGTGGTTTACAAGGTGAGCTTCTCTCTTCAAGCTTTTGGGTAGCTGTGAGTCCCAGACTCCATCTGGGATGTGTGTTGTGCAGGATCACCAAGACAGGGAGTCTTTTACCCCCAGGTAGTCAGTGCTGGATGCTCTTTCGCCCATGGGAGTGTCGGCACTTTTAGTGGTTGTATTTTTTACGAGCCCCTTTCCAAGCACTCCAACCATCCAAACTACCTCTTGGAAAAGTAGTGGCCACAACTTTAGCAGGGCCGTGCGTGCTGGTGCTGCCTAAGGTGAGCTGGAAAATAACCTAAAACGTGATGCAAGAGTGTTGCACAACACGATGAATGGCGGCAACCTCTCACCCACCTGAGGACGCAGTTTATTTCCTGTTTTGGGGTGAATGCTTTTCATAAAGAACTTTCCTTTGTGAGAGGGAAAGTGAAGTGACTCATGTAGGTGAGCGGTTACCGCGCGCTGACGCTGCTGTTGTACGGCTTGTGTGTGAAAAGCGCAAACTTGGATTAGGGTTTCCGTCACTCCGTGCTAAAGACAGTTGTGAAAGCTCATGCTAAGACACATTTTTTTCTATAGTTGTTGAAGGTTTTTAGATCTTCATTCTTCCGTCTATATAACTTTATTACCATGATAATAACTCCATAAAGCAATTTACAGTGAGAGTGAGTTCTTTCTAAACTCCAGTGGTTTTGGATGTTCAGCTTCCGTGTAGAGATTAATTGCAACTAGGTGTTCGAGTCGCTTGGCAAAATTTCATTTCTAGTCGAGTAATAGTCTTTCATTTCAAATATAGTTTTCATTTACTTGGGGAGAGAAATCTGATTTTCCTTCAACTTCTGTGAACTTCATGTTTGTATTTTGTTCATCCCCGACAGTTGGTTCAGATCAGCTTAGTTATTCTCACTCCAAAACACCTCACTGTTCTCATATAACAGCACAGCTTCATTCAAATTCTTCTGAAATTTGTTTTTTATTGTTCTTTCTTTCTGAAATGATGTTTTCCATAAAGGGCATCCAGTCTAAACTACATGGCATCCTTTCTTTAATTCCAGAATTGAAAATAAGGAATAAAGAGAAATGGAGATGTAATTATTGTTCTTTCTGTAGCGATGTATCTCCTTGCTTCTGTTATCTAACTAGTCCCAGAGTCGCTATTAGTGCCTTATGTGCCATTAGCCAACCTGAGTTGTGCTGTTTTTTTTCCATATGCAGCATGGCAATTCTTGGTTACAAGAGGCCCCTTGAAGATAAAGATTTATGGTCGCTGAATGAAGATGATACTTCCAGAAAAATTGTGCAGCATCTAAGTAAGGAGTGGGACAGAGAGAAAGCGGAGTGGAAACAGTAAGTGTGTGAACAAGGTGGTGTGTGATCTCCGAGTTGTCCCGATGCTCCTGAGCCATTCTGTCCTGAAAATGAGCTGTCTACAAGGGCACCTACCTCTTTAATCCATCTGTTTTTCATTAATATTAACAGTCAGCTTTGCTTGCTTTAATATGTCTGGGTGGAGACAAGCAGGAGCCTCCTGGGTCTTGTGCATCTCTAGGTGCTTTTAAGTTGGTGCCCAAGGCTCGTCTGCATGGGCTGCCTTGCCACGTGGAGAGGGGCTGAAGATGGAAAGGGAGGAGTTGTTTGGCTTGGGGGAAAAGAACAGCTTTCATCGCGGAGCTGGTAAATGTCCAGCTCTGTAACTGCATCCCTCCTGGGCATGTTCAAACAGAACTTTCAGGCACCATGAGAAAGGAGAAGGAATTCCTGATCATCCCCAGTATGTGGTTTTGGCCTGGCACTAATTTTAGCTGCAAGTTTCTTGGCGTTGAGCAACTCTTTGCTTCCTCACGATAAGGATATGAAACTACCACCAACATGAGGAGAGAGGGGGGAGGAAAGAAAAACCCTTAAGTGAGATTTTCCTCTCACAGCCTGGGAAGTTAGCAGCAAAATTCCCATAGTCTCTGCTGGAATCTGGGATCGGGGTCAGAATTTGCATATAGTTAGCGTGCCGGAGAGGATATCCTTCTGATTGCGTGTTCTGTCCTAATCTAATCTTAAAAAGTATCTGTTGTGCAACCTTATTTCCTTCTACCACGGGGAGTGTCTAAACTGTTTCCAAACAAATAAGATGCCCTAATGGTGCCTTTCAAGTGAGAAATAGCAAGGAGGAGGAGGAGGCTCGTGCTTCCATTTCCTTGCATTGTGGAGCAATTTCGTCTCCACGCGAGGCTTTCCTCCCTCCTCGTCTGTGTGCGCCCCTGCCAAATTGGAAAGACCGGATCATTTGATACTGCTAGGGGAGAGCTGTAATGTTTTGGCAAGGATAAATACGATGTGGATTGAGTTCCACTTCGCAGCTAAAAGTTGGATGTTTTCCAGCACTAACACCAGCAGTTTGTCCACTAACTGTGCATGTGCATGTGTGTTGTGGTTTTGCTTTAGCACCTCTTTTTTTTTTTTTTTTTTCCTCTTGTGTTTTCATAATGTCTCTATTTTTGTGGGGTGGAATAACAGGCATTGTCTGGGTTCTGGTCTTTTAGTGCACGGGCATAAATCTTGCTCCCCATGGCGTTTATATAATACGAGCCCAGCCGTTGTACAGAAGTGTCTGGAGTCCAGGAAAACTTTTTGCTAGGAAACCAGAAACCACACCTGGGGCTTTGTCCTGGGCTTCATTGCCTTTTGGAAATCATTCCACTAGGCTGGGGCCCACTGGCAATGAATTTAACCATGAATTCTGGCTTTCATTAAACTCAGGTGAAGCTCTGTAGTGACTGACTGATGATATTAATGATTTGTCAGGGAGGAGCAAAACCAAAGCAAATAGCTGGGTTTTTACCCAACTCTAGAAGAAATTACTGCTGGGTGGTTCTGCTTATTTTGCCGTTATTAGAAGGTATTTTCATTACTTTGTGTCAGGTAACAGCACTGGTAGTTGCTTGGAGCCGCTATAAATGCTTTTTTTTTTTTTTTTTCCCCCTCCTCCCTCCTCACCTCTGATATGCTCTGAGCAAACTTTAATGACACCATCTTAAAAATACCCTGTCAAGCTGTACATGTGTTGAAGGTGACACAGAAAATGTCCCCAGCGTACGCAACGATGCCCAATTTTAACAATCACTTAATTTGCAATCCTGGCCTTGTTAAAGCTTCAGACCTATTTCTTTGTCACGAATAACACATTCTCATTCCTAAACCTGCAGAATTTTTGCGTTTTGCCTCGTAGCTCTCTCTTGAAGCATGCTGGTGAATTACTGTTCAATATTTGCTGAGAATTCATTAGCTACAAAGCAATTACAGGAGCAGCAGTGTGGATTTAAGGCAAAGCATTGAAAATAATAATAATAAAGAGCATGCTAATCATATTTTCTCCTTTGCTTCTGGTCTCTGACTGTACAGTGAAGTCCCTGCTCGCTCGCTTTACTGATTAAAATCGCGTTGCTGCTTCTGGGAGAGCTACAAGGGAGCTGGGTGAGAGCTGGCATCCCCCCTTCCTATCTGAGCTTTAGACCTTTGCTAATGAAAACGAATTAAAGACGTGGTCTTATCATCACCAGGGAGGAAGCTCTTGTGTTTTCCCCCAGGATAATATCACGTTCATAACCTGCCTTGCTATAAATAATGGAAATGGGCACTTGCTTTTCGCTTTGCAAGACAACCGGGTGTGACGAATCCCAAACAGTGCTGAAACCCAGAGCTCACCCAGCGACCTGTAGTAAACACTAGGAATATGGTTCTTTCCCATTGGGATTTTGCTGCGAGAGAGTTATTGCACCACTGTCTCTCAGTAAACAGAGAACATTTTTAATAGCACAAAGCCAGGGGCAAGCTGTCTTGTTGCTTCAAATCCTTCCTTGAATTTAACAGCACAGTAGTGAGAAAATGCAGCTTGGGCTCCTAACCTGGCCGGGTGTGATCTGGAGGGACAAGGACAACCTTGTTTGTTCTCATCTGCAACAATTTTTGTCTGGTTTAAGCTTCTGTTTTACCCCAGCCCTCAGTCTTCACTGCAAATACATTGGGATTTTTCACACACCTTCCTGGAAAAGGATGTGAACAAGTTTGTACCTGTGGATGGTTTGTCCCAGTGATCACTTTGAATGCCCGTAGGCTGTGGGAGTTATTGGCCTCCACAGCCAGCCAGCTCCAATGTGTCTGCACAGTCTTTATGACAAATCATAAATCCAGCCCTACTTGGTATTGCTTATAGGAAGGCACTGGAAAAATAACTTGTCTTTGCTGTTCCTGGGGTCTCTTTTCCATCTGTCCTTTCTTATAAAGCTTATGTGTCCCAGACTCCAATTTCCTTCTGCTTGCCCCCTCTGTACTTTGCCTTTCTGGCTGACGTTCAGGAGATTATTCCATAGGTACCATAGCCCTGAAGAATCAATAGTGCATCAGAGCTTGCTGATAGAAAAACTGCCAGGCTGCTCTTTTAGAGGGATTCATGGAGGAAATAATTTCTCAGAGCATCCACTATTTATTTAAAGGCAATAGACTTTGGACACCTAGACCCAAGAGGTGCTTTTAGAAAAGTCACCAAGAGCCCTGGAGGGCAGCGTGTACCTGCGGGGGCATTTTTCATCAGTCAGTCTCAAAGAGCTTTACAGAAGATGCCATTTCCCTTGGTTTATTTTGTTAGGTGGAGGAACAGAAGCATAAAGTAAGGAGGGTTGCCATCAGACAGGTTTTAGTTGCATAAATTCTGATTTGCCTAGAAGTTAGGCACCTAAACCCAAGGTTGCTCCCCTAGCAGAACCTCAGTCAGCTGCTGCCCGGCTCCTGGAGGTGGTTCAGCTTTGGTGATGTTTCTTTCAAGTCTCTGGCTTGCAGAGCTCTGGCCTTTGAGGGCTGTGTCTACCTTATATCTTAGCCCAGTCACGAGCCAGAAGGTAGGTGTTTTAATGCCTTTCTATCCTGAGGGACTCAGCCTTCTGCTCTGAAAGCAACTCTTCTATCAGATAAGGCTAAATTCAAGTACAGGTGCTTGCTGAACGGCTTTCAGGAGGAGTGAGAGTGCCTTGTGTGGTATGTAAATAACAAAGAGTAGAGGTTTCCTTCTGAGAAAAGTGGAGATTTGCAAGTTCAGGTCAGTCTTCTGCCAAAAGGAGTCAAGCGTTTGTCTTCAACAGCCCTGAGTCATGCACTCTCCCTCAGGCTATTGGTTTCTGGGCTATGGGGATGCACCACATCATTTTGAGTGAGGGAAAAGGAAACAAAACTTATCACACAAGAGTTACCTATCCCTGAGTCCATCTAGATTTTATCCAAAGTCTTGCTGTTGGGCGGTAGGAGAGCAGAGAAGGGCTTGACGTTCGGATGTTACTGCAGTGACATAAGGCAGTGACATTCCCGTTGTCAGTTCTGTCTAATTGCTTGGTTCATCCTCCTAGGAAAGAAGATGTGACCTATATGAAGAAATCTAACCAGGTGCTGAACCATGTGGCTGATGGCCCAGAGGAAGCAGAAGTTCTGATTCGAGGCAAGAAACACAGCAGAAAGCCCTCCTTCCTCAAAGCATTGTTGAGGACATTTGGGCCGTACTTCTTAATTGGCTCCTTCTTCAAGCTGATACAAGACCTACTTTCTTTCGTCAACCCTCAGCTGTTAAGGTTGGTTTGCAGTGTGAGTAGTCTCTATGTGTGATCAGTCTATGCGTGATCCCTACGGAGGCTTGGTTTGGCAAGGAGAATTTATTTTTTAAATCTATACCACGTTTCCCTCACAGTGCTCCATGTGTAAGTCCTTCTGCCTCCCGCTGAAATGCCATAAGCCGGGCATTCTTCATTGTGGAGTAGCCTCTAAATTGAGCTGGCTTCATTTAAATAAAAGACACATAAATCGCCCATCACCAACAGACAGCTTCGGATTACAAATTACCTATTGCTCCTCGTAGTAGTCCAAAACACTTTTTTTCCCCCTGTTGTGAAGGGTCCTTTATGAAATTGGCACACTGCTTGCTAGATTTGGTTGTCTCTGGACATCTGATGCCCACCTGTGTGGGTGATGGCAGCTGTAGCGTGACCCGGTATAGAAATGAAGTGTGATGCTCGAGTACGTGGTGCTTGGGGTTTGCAGCTGCCATCTGGGATAGATTTGGGAGTCTTCAGCAAAGCTGAAGCATTCTCAGCCGTGCGTATTGATGAGAATGCGTGTGGCATGGTTGTAATAAACCTCCTTCTGAAAGAAAAGAACAGTTATAAATAAAAGCAGGATCTTGACAAAAGTGGTACGTCCTCAAATTCTCCCTGTATGAGAACAACCTTTGGTACCTTCTATCTCCAGGAAGACCAGTTCCTCAGCCTGATCCATGCGGGAATCTGCATGATCCCCACGCTTGTCTCTTGCAGAACCTTTAGTCCTGCTCCTCTGTGGGAAGGCACCCCAGGCAGAAGCAGCACTGGGGCTGCTTGAGCAGAACTTGGATAGGGAGCTGGTTTCACCTGCTTTACTGCACCTACTGTGTCCCCATCCTTCACCTCTTGCCTGGGGGGCTGCCTGGTGGAGCCCAACCAGCAAGCCATGCGTTTGAAGCCTGGGCTCGGTTGGAAACACAAAGTTTCTTGTCTCATTTTGTTTTCTACAAGCTCATTTGCAAATGGACTTTTATTTGTCAGCAAAGCCTGATGTGTTGTATCTTCGCGAAGTCATTTGCCTAAAGTCATAACTCAGCTGGCATCCTGGAGAGCTGTTTGCTTTTTGTGGTTAGAGGGAGGATGTGGCCCAGTGCCACGGCAGAGGGAAGCTGCGTTATGTCCCATTAAACTTGCTGCATGTTTTTTTTTATTATTTTTGTTTCCTTTTCCTCCCATAATCTTCCAAAAAACAGTGTATTAATCAACTTCATTAAGAACAAAGATGCCCCAACCTGGTGGGGATTTTTGATTGCGGCTTTGATGTTTACCTGTGCTGTGCTGCAGACTCTCATACTTCACCAGCATTTCCAGTACTGCTTTGTTACTGGATTGAGGCTGAGAACTGGGATCACTGGAATGATATACAGAAAGGTAAGATGGGAAGCACTTTATGAGCCAAACACCAGTCTGTAGCCAAGCAAGAGGTCTTAGTCCCTGTATATTCAGGGAAAAGCAGGCCTGCTGGAGAAGAACAGCTTCCTGGATCATAAAGCTGAGATAAATTTTTAACAAGTTTTTTAAAGTGCCTCTATTACACTTTGTAGAATTTTCTAGAATCAGGAACTTGTGTGGCCGCATTGGTTGGTCGAATTCAAAATAAACGGTCCATAGTATTTGTGCTAAAAGTTGACAAGAAGAAAAAGAGTTTTCTTCAGAAACAAATTCTGCATCTTGCTCAATGTAGAGGTGCTCATAGGAAACTATTTCATAAAATTTTGTTTTGGGGCAGTTAAGGATTACTGTAAGTGTGTTATGCTTCACCCACAAGAGCAGATTATATTTTTGGAGTATCTTGTTTTTCTAGTACTTGGGAATTTCTTATCTATATTTCTTCAAGATCCAGAATCTCTCTCTCATTTCTTAGTCCTTAGTCATCACAAACTCAGCAAAACGCTCGTCTACTGTTGGAGAAATTGTCAATTTGATGTCAGTGGATGCCCAGCGTTTCATGGACCTGATGACCTTCCTGAACATGCTGTGGTCTGCACCGCTCCAGATATTTCTCGCTCTATACTTCCTGTGGCAGGTACAGACGGTGATTACCTGGACTCTAGTAGCTGGATGGATTTTCTGCTTTTGCTCACACAGAGCGTGTTTGCTTAGCTGTTGAGTAGTTGCAGTTCCTTAGGTCAGAGAGAAGTCAATGGAAAATCCCTTCCTGCAACTAACCTGTTCCCTTTCTACATTTACTTACCAGTTATATTTGCATTACTTCATCTCACTTTCCCCTCCCACTGGGAACCACTTAACAGCTGAATCACAGAGCTCTTTGCCATCACTGATACTAGCGTAGTAATTCAAGCTGGATGCTGTTGTATTTTTCTGTCTGCTTATTATATAGAAGTTCTGCAGGATCAGAACACTTCATCTGAGCTATTCAGCTTGTCTGTATAAAATACTCATTAGTGAACCAGAGAGTTTATGTTCCTATAGCCTAATGTTGGTTTTTAATGCTCACCATGGGAGATTTGCAGCACTGAAGCAATAACTTCCCTTTTTGTTTGTTTTCTGCCCTTTTCCCTTTCCACTCAAGACTTTAGGGCCTTCCGTGTTGGCAGGAGTTGCTGTGATGGTGTTGCTTATCCCCTTCAATGCTGCAATAGCAATAAAGACCAGGGCTTTCCAGGTAAGAGGACACCACCTTATCCGGGATCTCCACTGGTGGCTGTGCAATAAAAAAGGAAGATACCCTGGTTCTTTTGGCCTCTAATAAGGCAATATGCACTGATGTGTTTATGAGTAAGGTTATACAAACATCTTTAATATAGAGATATCCTCTCAAATATTCATTCTTTAGTGCATTGAACACTTTGAGGGGAAAGGTATGTTGTAAAGTTAGTAGCTCCTTGTACTACTGGAACAGCCTCTGGGATTAGCAAGAACTTTCTGTGTCTCCATATCCTTTTACCTAGTGGCTTCTTCCAGGAGCACCTAGGAAAAGGGCAGGTATGCTCTTTCTTGAGCTACAAATGACTGTTTTCAGAGAACTGAAAACCCCAAACCTGGCAGCTTATTTCTTATGTTAATAACCAGTGGAATATGTTGACTTCCTCTGCTACCAACCTGGCCTAAATCTGTGTTATTATGTTAAGGTAAGAAAGTCCTTTTATTATTTTTTTCCTCTCCCTTCATTTCAGTCTTAGTCATCTCTAGTCAAGGAAAACTGGAAAAACAAACAAA
>JAUBNY010000452.1:1777435-1789924 GCA_032275445.1 Crypturellus soui | reverse complement strand
CTTAGGAGGAGGTTGTGCTCGTAAAATCTCTAGCAAACCTGCAGAATATGTGTTTAATCCTGTATTTCAAGAGGTAGATGTGATTGCTTAAAACACCAGCTCATGAGGAGAAAAATGATGCCTGTTTGTTTATTTATTTATTTATTTTATTTTCCTCTATCAGGTTTGTAAATACTACCTTTGTGGGTTTTGCCCAGCTGAATTATTTACAAATACCCGTTCTGATTTAGGTAAGTAAGTAAATTTTACAGTTTTTTATTCACTTACATGTCACCACAATTAAACTTTTACTGCATAAACTGCATCCTTACTCTGTTATTCTCTTTTGTAACACTGCAAAAACAGACTTCATTAGGGTAGCCAGTGATTAAATAAATTTACTGTGAGCAATGTTTATTCCAAATCCTGCTTCCTCTAAGTGGAAGAGAAAGTGAGCAAATTGTAACAGGACTACCCTTCAGGAATACAGACCATATTACCTCCTAAATTTACGGGCAAGATAAACGTTTTAATTAGCCAATTTCAAAAAATAATACTTGGAGCTTACAAAGTGCTTGTTGAAACTATCCCCTCTCCTTCAGAAATCTCTGTGTGGGCATTCTTTTTCTTTTAAGTATTTTTCAAACTCCAAGCAAAAAGAAGCAGAATTACAGGCATTGGATGCCAGACTTTATGTGCATTAGTTTCACCCTTGAAGTTGTTCTCTGGGAAGTGTTTAAAATTCTGCTCAATCTTGGTGCAAAAACAAATGTTGATGGAGCATGAATATGATGTTCAAGGATGTAAACATTTTGTGTGTTTTATTTTTTAGGTCCTTGTGAAAAGATTCATGATGAAAATCTACGTAAGCAGTAAGTATTTTGACTGCTATGTTAGTGCAAAGAAAATTTATAGTACACTAGAAATTTCCTAAAGCCACAAAAAAAGAAAAATTAATTGCTTTATTGACTTGGATAAAAGTTTTATTTAACTTATAATGTTCTTAATAATTTATAACTCTGCAATTTTCATATTATTTATTTTTGTATATTATGTAGTCATGTGAACTTTCACTTAAAAATTTGTTCTACCAGGTATGAGAAGAGCTCTCGTTTTATGAAAGTGGGCTACGAAAGAGACTTCTTACGCTATTTACAAAGCTTACTTGCAGAAGTAGAACGCAGAATTCGAAGAGGCCATGCTCGCTTGGCACTGTCACAGAATCAACAGTCTTCAGGGGTGAGTCTAGAAAAATCACTAAGGCAAATTATTTTTTTTTTTCTAGATAGCATCTCCATGGTCTCTTAATCTTCAAGTCTTGGTGAGGTAGAGTACGGTAGCCTCACAGAAAGTTTAAGAAGGGAAAGAACACCTCTGTGCAGGTTTACCAGTTCAGTCTTGCACACTACAGACAGCTATTAATGAAAAATTTCACTTAATTGGGAAAACTTTTTGGTATCTTCGCTCTACCCACTGTTTCATGTGCCAGGATTGATTCGTCTTTGGAGCAGTGACTGTGGCCTATTCTGTGCAAGTTTCCTGACTGCCAGCATAGTCGTTTTTGTCCCAGTTACTCTGTGCAAAGTGCAGTTCATTCAGAAGGAGCGTTGGAAATTGTCTTCTGTTGAAAGCTGTGGTATAGGGAGTGTAACTTGTCTACTCAGGCGGGTGTGGAGAGGATACTGTCAACAGATGTGTTTGGAAGAAATTGAGTCTACGGGCATTTATTCTCAAAAGCTAGACTTCTCTGCCTAAGGAATTTCCGAATCATACTTGAGTGGCTATAAAGATGCGTGGTAATAAATGGCAGTTTTAGAGTCTAGGTCTGGGACTTGGAGCTGAAACATCTCACCTTTTGTGGCTCAGGGGCGTGAATGTTTTGTCAGTTTAGACTGAATCTGTGTGGCTGCATTAAGCAAGAGTGGAGTAGGATGTTTGGGGAAGTTTTATGGTAACTAAACTACTAGGAGGTATTTATGGGAGAAGATGGAGGATTATTTTATTCCCAAAGCTTTTCTCTAACGTGAAATACATACGTGTTTGTGTGCACATATCTGTATGTGCACCTGTGAAAGTGTTTGCAAATGAACAACCATGACACTGATTATTTTTTGCAGGCTGCTGGACCAGCTGGTAAAAATGAAGAGAAGATTCAAGTGTTAACAGACAAAATTGATGTACTGCTACAACAGGTAAGTTTTACCCATAGTAACAGAGTTTTCTTTTCATTACTTGACTAAAAGTTATAGTTTTTCTTTATTGCTCTTTAGATTGAGGAACTAGGTTCTGAAGGAAAGGTGGAAGAGGCCCAAGGAATGATGAAACTTGTTGAACAGTTAAAAGAAGAGAGAGAATTGCTGAGGTCTACAACTTCAGTAAGTAACGTATTTGCAGTTCTGTAGTTCCGAATCTAGTGCAGCAATACTCTTAATCACCTTGTCCTTACATTGAAGGCACGGACGTGTATGCAGAATTTATTAGAAAACAGTGACATTTAAATGTGTTAATCCAGTGTGCCAGTTGAACATGCTACCTTGAGAGTAGTTCACGCACAAATGATAAAATTGTTTATACATATACCTCTTGGATTTTGTAGTTTACTCTTTCAGGTTCCAGTTGCACGTGTTGTATGCATACATACGTATGCACGTGTGTGTGTATATATATTTGTTTTTTTCTACCCACTATGTAGAAGCTTTTCAGCTGTTTCTCTCTCTCCTTCCTCCCTCCCTTACATATATTCTTCCTGCGGTACCTTCTTTCTTAAACATTGACATTTGAAAATTATAAGTAGCTGGCAGCTTTTGTTTGTTTTCTGCAGATATTACTTGTGCCACAAGCTTTTCCTCCATCAAATTTGAATTTCAGATTTTAATTTCCAAAACAGCTTAGATGTGCTAATTACTGCTTAATGTGAAGAGTTTGGAGGCAGGCATCTCACTGACTTTGATAGCTTCAAAAGCTGAAGCAAGCATTTTATGTAGCAAGTGTCTTTCATTGAAAAGGAGCTTATGTTTAAGTATGGAATCTTAATATCTAATAGTATGTTCAAACTTCTTTCTTGCAAGAGCAAGAATGTCCTTTTCATGATGGATGATTAACAAACATTGCATAGCAATGATTGTTTGGGATTAGGTGGTGATTTCAATGTATTTCTCGGTACGTCTGCTTCAGCAGCCGAATACTTGCAGCACTGTCTTTTTAAGCAGAAATCTCATGTTCCTTTTCATATTTCACTATGGGACATTGTAGGATTTTCATCTTTGAGGCATATTTCATTTTTGTTCTGCAGACGTTTTAGTTGATGTTAGGAAATCATGTTAAGAAGTTGATTTTTATTTCCCTTAATGCTCAGGCCACAACGAAACTGTAGGTGTGGTTAGATTTGCCTTAAACCATGCTTCTCATGGTAAAAGGTTGTTTCTTGTATTTCCTAAGTGACTTTTCAGCAATTGCTTGTGACTTGCCTACAATAGGTATGTGTGGCCTTTTTATTCCCCTGTATTTTCAGTAAACGTGTCAAAGTATGTAATTACAAATTTCAGCCTTCAGTAGTGGTGCTGGATTTAACAACAGTAAAATTCCAAACACTTTTTTTTTCCCCCTCCTTGGAGTCTGACTAAAACTTTTTTGCTTTGTTTTATCTAATACTTCTTTTGCAGACAATTGAGAGCTTTGCAGCCCAAGAAAAGCAAATGGAAGTTTGTGAAGTCTGTGGAGCCTTTTTAATTGTAGGAGATGCACAGTCCAGGGTAGATGACCACTTGATGGGAAAGCAGCACATGGGTTATGCCAAAATAAAAGCAACTGTAGAAGATTTAAAAGTAAGTGTAGGTTTGATTATTGAACATGAAAAAATGGTTTGTGCTTTTCTTTGGCAAAGAAAAGGCTAGCTAGCAGGCTCTTCTCAAAAACATGAAATATTCCAAGTATAGTACATAGGAAAAAACAGATAAAATCAGATTGTACACTTAGCTTTATGCCTGTACTGTTTTTTTTGTTGTTGTTGTTTTATGTGTTATAGTAAGATTAAGATCAGGTGACAGTGTTTTATGAGTTTTGTAAAGACCTGTGATATGTCCTGCTTTCTTAAGCAAATTATTGGAGAAAGTGTTCTCCAAGACATAAGACTCCAGTTTCATCCTGTTGACCAGGACTGCTCGAAGGGATTCCTGAAAATGCTTTGCGTAGACTGTCCTCTGTTTGAGCATTAGGGGGAAAAAGTTTACATAATCTGAGGATGTGAAAGCTTAAGACTTTTAAACCTTCAGTTATATTGAATGATTTGCTTTGAGTAATATTAATTACTGCCCTGAATTTTTGTATTTTTAAGGAAAAGTTGCGAAAAAGAACAGAAGAACCTGACCGTGATGACAGGTTAAAAAAAGAGAAACAAGAGCGAGAAGAGAGAGAGAAAGAGAGGGAACGGGAAAGAGAGGAGCGGGAAAGGAAGAGACGACGCGAAGAAGAAGAGAAGGAAAAAGAAAGGGCTCGTGATAGAGAGAGGCGTAAAAGGAGTCGTTCTCGTAGTAGACATTCGAGCAGAACATCTGACAGAAGATCACGAGACCACAAAAGATCAAGAAGCAGAGAAAGAAGGCGAAGCAGGTATGCGAGAAAGTATTTTCATATAATTTAGTAAAAAAATGCTGGGAGGACTTGGCCTGTCAGTCACATCACTAATTTGTTGGTCTACTCTTGGTTTCTCTAAATGTGAGTTTAATGGTTTTAAAGATAAGCTCATTGTTTTTCGGCATTTCTGAAAGCAGATGAGAGCTCTGTGGTGAAAGTAGCTTTTAGTAGACGTATGCTTCCAAAACCAGGGTTAGCTCTTCCTCCACACGCTCATGTTGGACTTTAACTCCTAGCAGGAGCATCTCTTAAACTGTGTGGTCGATTGCTTGAGTAGATGAATAAAGAAAAGTGAAGCCACATCTTATGGGCAGAGATATGCTTACATAGCGTATGCTAAGCCTTGTTTTAAATATTTACTCTTCTACCACATAATCGGTAGTAGTTTCTGTCTACTGACTTGGGCAACATCACCTGACATTCGTATATTTCAATTTTCTCTAAATGTCAGGAGTCGTGACAGAAGAAGAAGCAGAAGCCATGATAGATCAGAAAGAAAGCACAGGTCTCGCAGTAGGGACAGAAGACGGTCAAAAAGTCGGGATCGAAAATCCTACAAGCACAGAAGCAAAAGCAGAGAGAGAGAACAAGACAGGAAGTCAAAAGAAAAAGGTATGTCTGTGTGAATGCTGTTCATATCCAAATCTGTAACTAATCTTTCCCTAAAATCTCAAATGTTCCTAGCCTGTCAGGGACTGAAAGTTCTTAGCATCAATTCAGAACTGATCGCATAAGCTGTACATGCTGCTGTTAACTGATTCAGTTCACTCCTGTCATTGGCAATGCACACATCCCGTTTTACTTATTGCAGTAGTTGTTAAAAGTTTACTATTTGGTCTTCAAAGTAAGCATACAAAGATTTTGATGTATTTTAATACCTGTTGACTGTTACCTTTAGAAAAACATTTACCGTGTAATATTTTTTCTATGAATATTTTTTACCATTAGTATTAGTTCTGTTATTACTTTTTGCTTGTTTGTGTTCTGTGAGAGATTGATTCCTGGCTGTTCTATAACACCTGTTACTTCTTTGCATTATCATGTTTCCTTTATTTTCCTTTAACAGTGCCTCAATTTCCTTAATTTATAAATAGATAACCAAGAAGATAAGTACTGCAGAATTTCTGTAATGTTTTAGGGTACAATGCCATACTCCTTCCTCTCCCCGCCCCCTTGTTTGTTTTTTTTTTAAACTCCCTTTGTTTTAAATGAATTGAGACTTGCTTTGTCAGGGTTCAGGTGAGATCTCGTGCTATTTTCGTCCTTGAGACTTTTATAGCAGCACCTGTTGTGTTACAACAGCACTGATAGACACTCCATGTTTCATCAAAGATTAGTAATCAGATGCTTTACATTTAAGTAGGATTCAAGAGAGCTGTAGAGAGAACAATATAGATTTACATTCTGTGAAAATACGTTAATCTTACTGTCATTGCTAAGTTCCTCCTTTAAAAGTCTTAAAAACTTCTGCATGAGTCTAATGCTGACTTCTGACCTAAAAACTGATGCTTTTGCAGCGGGTGCTGAGCAATGTCCAGTCTGCAGCAACCCCACTTCATAATTAGAGCTGACCATTAGTACTGGGGGAAACAATTCCTTTATATTTCTAAGATACTTTTGAGGTTCTCTGGCATGAAAGGTGCTATGTGCATGTTTCTTGATTACATGAGCCTGTTTTCCCTACCTTTACTTTTTCCATGTTTCTCCAGCAGATTAATTCCCAAAATGTAGGTAATACGTATTTTTCTTGCCTTTCTTGGACCGCTTCAATTTTCTGGTTTATGCTGTGGTGCATCTTCAGTGTTGATTCCTCTCTCATTTTGCTTTGTCCTTTTGAGGCAAGCATTTTTTTTTTTTTCTGCTTGCTTTTTGGCTGCAGCACTGATGTGTAGTATTTAAACTGAGACCCAGTATTGTAGCCTGTATCTGTCCTGTTGCTACTTTTTTGCTATCTGATATTGTGCCTTTTTTGCCTACTTTCTGAAGAGATTTCTGGTACTCTAGTGAAGAAAACCCTCTTCTATATTTTCTGTCTGTTGACATATATAAATAATTGATTTCTACAAATTTGGTCTATTTATTGAGTTTATGGGTTCTTGGTTCTTTCCTGAATCCTTCCATAAATATAGAATCTAGTGAAGTTTCTTCAGCATCTAAATATTTTTAGTTTCCACTTGACTATTTTCACTGGTGGTCACTTTATTTGCTGCTTGCTTGCTACCTTCTCGCTCCAGAAATGAGAACAGTGAGGTGATGCTATGACCTATGATGAAACTTCAATGTGAGAAAATAAGTTACTTTTTTGACCAAGTAATTATATCTAAAAATATGAATAAGCCTTGAAGCAAGATGATAATGCTAAGGATGTGTTTCTTCTTCCAGTGGGAACATTTTAAAAGCTGGGGGGAAAAAAAACAATATTTACCAAGCAAGCACTGAACACCACATGACACTGTAGACAGTTATGCAGGGAGCTTTAGAGGCTCATACATTTGAGAAGTGATGTGCCTGCCTACCCAGTTTGCTGTTTGCACAGAAAGAAGTCCGTGGAAGAGATTTAAGAAGTAACGTTTACTGCTCCATTGGGAGGGAATATTTACTTCAGAATCTAACTGTCTTTATATCTAAGATTCATCTGCAGTTATTAAAAAAAAAAAAAAAGGCAGTAAAGGCCTGGCAGTAACTACTTGTGGTAGTGCCTTTCCTCTTGAAATCTCAAACTGCTTTATAAATATGGATCTAACAGGAATAAACAAGGCCTTGCTGCCTATAGTTGCCCAAGACGTGTTCACTGTGATGCATTAAATGGATGCCATACTTCGAAATACAGTGTAGAAGTCCTGGCTTCTTGTTTTCTAAATCCTGTGAACTACAGTGACTTTTAAGATCATAAGGACAAAAAAAAAGTAAAAATAGAGATATTTAATTTCTGAGTCTGATCTCAGGAGTAGAAAAATACTGTTAACCAATATACCAGTTGAATATTAGCTTAATACGAGTCTGGTTTGCAGATATCCTCATTTCACGGAGGATTAATACTGAAACCTACCATCAGGCCACTTTTTCATGGCTCTTTACTTTCCTTAATCTGGTTTCATATACTTTAATTATATGTGTTCATGCTAGTGATTAAACCTCAGCAAATCCTGCCAAAACACCCAAACCTGAACTATTATTTGGATACTGTGTTTAATATCCTGATTTTTGCATTCTCTGAACAGTAAAACCATTTGCATTATCTTGATCTGTGCTTTTATAGATATATCTCAATTGCCCACATATAGTCAGTCAGAAAAATGTGCATGTGTTTATTACTCAGGAACAGCCTTATTACTCATTCAATATTACATGATTATACCTAGTAGATTGCAGCTAAAATAATGTAAGCGGAATGTCAACAGCAAATTAATTGTATGTGCTTCTAAAGAAATAATTGCTGAATGACGATATAGCAGAGGAATTTAACTGCTCACAGATACCCCAGGAGTTGAAAGAAGTTCTGTTATTTAGACTCTGTTAACTACACTCACTCATTTCTACATGGCAAACTCAAGGTTTGCTGTGGTAAAACTGCTTTTTGTTTTTTGGGATTTTTTTTTTTTTTTCTATTGAGGTTTTTAGAAGAGTGTCATCTTTCGTGCCACAGGTTAATAGTAGCCTTTTTTTTAATCCTCAACCAAATTTTCCCTCCTGCCCAAACTCGAGACAAACAAGACAAAACAAAATCCTGCACACTGCACATCCATAGGGCTATTAAGATCTACCATATCTACATAGGACAGAAGATAAGATTATTGGACTGACTACTAGTCCTCTGCGGGGAAACAAGACTACTATTCCTCAGTGGATCCACGTGTGCATCGGAGATACCTATAAGGCACAAAAAGAAGACTTTGTAACAAGGTTAGTTAGAGTGCAATCTACCTGCGGAGTATTTAAAAAAAAAAAAAAAAGAAAAACAAAAACTGAGGGCAGACAGCCGCAAAACTATTAGTTCTGTAGTTAGCTTTTTGACATCGCTGCGTGCTGTACCCAAGCACTATGCACTGGATGTGCTGCTTCTGATGAAACCTCAGTGTTAGTGTTCTGTAGGCAGATGCCCTGATTTCTGTTTGGGGAGCGCTTCCCTTCCCTTTGCTGGTCTGTATTTAAACAATAAAGTTGGATGTCGCTTCTGGTTTTGAAGCTTAATTTCGACTATCTTCTAAAATATAGAAGTGTGTTATGCCAGTCTAAGTGATGTGTTATTTAAAATAGCTTTTTCAGTGTGTTTGATTTGTGTGCTTCTATTTGGGGGATTTTATTTTCTTTGCTCAGATAGCAGGGAATAATCAGAAAAAGAGCGTGAATGTTGTTCTGTATGCTGACATCCAAGAGGTTGGTTGGCTTTTTTTCTTCCTCTCACACAGATCTCTCTGCTGATCTTAGGTTGAATACTGTGGTATGAAATAACGTAGGAAGAATTGACATTTTTATTATATTTGCAATTACTGAATTTCAGATGAGGCACAGAGCTATAATACTGAATGCTTTCTTTTCTGTGGAAATATTTTTATTCTGGCTTGCTTCCTCCTTTGAAGATTGTTGAGGAAAAGATGAGTTTTTCAGCATTGTAACCAACTCTTCAGTCACCAGACAGCTTTCTAATCCATAATGATATTGTGGAGTCCTTCCCATCTTACTATTCTTTTGCCTTTGGAAAACAGTGCTTTTATGTGTCTTCCAAACTTTATTTCCCAAGCTTTTTTGAGTGAATTATAAATGACTACAATCCTTTAACTCTCAATTATAAAATTGAGAGTTAAAAATACTGACAAATGCACCTTTCACAGCTTCTGCTGCATTGTCCCAGTAATGTTCACTTTAGTTATCTTGATACCTATCTTTAAAGCTAACTATGGGTTATATTGTTCATTTAATAAGTATTTGATCAGGGTTGTTTGTTTTGTTTTGTTTTTATTTATTTTTATTTGCTTGCTTTTACTTGGCAAAGATTGATTTATTGGAAACACACTGATTCGTTGTCCCATCACTCCTTTCTGAAACTCTTTTCAATAAATATATTTAGTGAGAACTGTATACCAAGGATGGCCATACACATGACAAATACTTGAGGACAAATAGTCCTAATATGAGTAAGGAAGCCAGTAGCCACGCATCATTTATATATTTGCTTAACTCGGTTTTGATTGCCTTCCCTCCACTCCCCACTTGCGTATTTCGACAAACAGCTGAGTAGCCAACACTTAGGTCTATCCTTTTTCTTCCTTTCCCCACCCTGTACTGTTCTTTTTGAATATTTTTGTACTCTGCCCATTGCAGCATGGTGGTCTGAAGCCTGTTTCTATAACCTTCTGATGCTTAGGATTTCTAATTATAATAGAAAATAATTGTCCCTTTTTGTATGCTTTGTATCTCACATGTACAATGTTTGTTTTTACTTTGAAATCCATGGTCAATGTCTTCTTTCATGGCAGAAAAGAGGGGCTCTGATGATAAAAAAAGTAGTGTGAAGTCCAGTAGTCGAGAAAAACAGAGTGAAGACACAAATACAGACTCGAAGGAGAGTGATACTAAGAATGAGGTCAATGGGACCAATGAAGACATTAAATCTGAAGGTGACACTCAGTCCAATTAAAACTGATCTGATATGACCTCAGATCAGACAGAGGTAAGTGCAGTATTTCAAACTTTGATTAGGGCTTTTTGTTACTGTTTAACAGTGCAGCGTAAGTATGCACAGATGAAGATGGAACTAAGCCAAGTAAGAAGACATACTAAAGCACCTTCTGAAGGAAAAGACAGTGTAGTCCTGCAAAACATTTTGAGGTACATTGTTTTGTCTCAGCTATTTTGTAGCAGACTCGTGCCCCCATTAGTGTGCCTCTTTGGGACATATTTGTAATATAGTCACCATAGAAAAATTAATTCTCCTTTTTTTTTTAATTTTAGGGATTTTGTTATTGTTTTTTTTTAAATTGAACTGTTTTTGTATTTAAGTCCATATTGTGTTGGTACATCAGCAGAAACTTTTGCTTTAATACTTAATATTTGAGGCACATGTTGGACTACTTTGTTTTTATATAAACTGCTAGTATTTCTTTGTCAAGGATGTTTCTAGTTTTTTGCTTTATTGCCTTGCATTCTAATGCAGTTTGTTCTGTAACTCGAGAGCCAGTAGCATTGGATTGATGGAAGTGTAGGGTTTATGAATTATTGCAGCTGACTACCATACCTCACACAGCGTTGGTGTTGTGAGCGGCCCATGAAAAGCCAAATTAAAAATCAAGGATTCAGTCAAACTAAGCAGGTACTCATGCCAGGTACTCCTTTCTCTACCCACATCCATGTTTGATTGCTGTTGCCTGTAATCTTTAAGCTTACTGTTGTGTTTTTGATTTACAAGATAGTGAAAAGGACTTTTTGTGTATTGTGTGAATTCTGTAAATCTGATGTTAACAGAATGGAATTTTCTTTCAACTGTGTGTAGGGATGCAGTGCTGCCCAGAATTAGATATCTTTAAAGAGTTTAAAATGCAATAAACACTACATAGTAATCGTCTTGTTACATTCAATGCAATTCAAGTCTTTAAGAGGTATGTGCTTAATATTTCCTACTGTGTAGGAGAACTTAGTCAGCCATAGTACAGAGAAGTGGAATGGCTGATAACAGACTACAAAGGCAGATACTACCACGTATTCAATGACTTACTGGAAATAAAAACTAAATATTAGGAAAGGCAAATAGTTTGTTTAATAATAAATAAATGTTCTTCCCTTCACTCTTGACCTAGCTTTCCTACTCTTACGCAAATTACTTAGTTCCTTATTTAAGGAATACAACTAACAGTGGAGAGTACAGCTGATAAATGAGCTTGCAACGTGTAAACTATAGCTTCATTATTTATGTTAAGAATTCTTAAACACTTAATGTTGATCATTATTAATACCATTGTTGTTGTTTCTGAAGCCAGTAATGTTCAGTGTTGACACTTTCATAGAGTTAAGATGACAGCTAACAACTGGGCCAATATATAGAAATGGTAAATGAAATGCTCTTTACGTTGTCTAATTGTCTATTTTCCCCAAATTTTGCATTATAGGACAACTACGTGAAGAGTCTGTGAAGACGGCAGAAGACAGCTTAAAATGAAGATCTGCTTTAAAATGAGGTGAAAGAAAGCTGTAGTGGCGTAGAAACATATAAAGTTCAGTTAGAGTTGTTTTTTTATAAAAAGTAATTTGGGACTGGTGTTTCCTCCCAGAGTTCAGAAAGATGTGTTGATAGCACACATGCTACTGAGAATATAAGTCCTGTATCCTTTTTTTTTTTTTTCCTTTAAGACTTTTTAAGATAAGAAAGCAACATAACCTGAACACATGGCTTGCTCAGTGTTTAATTGCAAGTTTTCATTCTTGGACTTTAAAACACAAGAATAAATGTTTAGTATTTGTGTGAATCAAACTAAAATGAATCCCATTTTTACAACTAGGCTTATTCCTAGCTTCTTGATATATGAGAAATGGAAATAAAGTATCTTTGAATTTCTGTTACAATTTTGATTGTCTCTGTCATTGAACATTTAATATTAAATAAGCTTCTTTCCTAATAAATCTACTCATGTCTTCAAGCTTAGTCCATGAATTTGGACGTTTAGTTTTTCTGTGGTGTTTGTTTTTTCAGTAGTTAACTGCTGAAAGATCAGCTTTAAACATACTATCAGATTCCATCCCCTAAGGAATGCAATCAACCAAGAGATTACAGACAGTTGACAGTAAAAATATTAAATCTTTGAAAAATTCATATAGATGAGAGCAAGTAAAATTATAGCTAAATTCTAAAAACAGTAATACTTATAGTCATTCTTTTGAAACTTC
>JAUBNY010000452.1:1716328-1730606 GCA_032275445.1 Crypturellus soui | reverse complement strand
TCATTTAAAGTTTGCAAACATATTGGTTGCATTTTAAGTTACAGAATTACAAAAATATTAACAGTTGCTTCAGAGGAGTTCAAATTGTGCTACATTTAAGTTCAAGTCAAGCATCTGCATCAACTATGCACTGCTGAAAACATACTAACTGAAGAGAAAATGTCCACCGAATATATAAAAGAAATTTTCCTTTTCTTAGAATTAGTAAAATGATATAATCATAACACAGACCATAGATGCATTTTCTATGACAGAGGCGGCAATAACTATTAAATCATTGCAAAAAATCCACATTTTTCCCTTTCTACAATTCTTTTATATATATATGCATCATGTGTAATATATGCATATTATATATACATATGTCTATAAATGCCTACTTTACATTATCTACAGCCAGGATTTCTAAAAGTTACTACAGTCAGGAAGGCTTTCGACAGCCTCAGTCAAAGCAATTGCTTTTCTCTTGCTGAGTGACTCCATTTTATATTTAATATAAAATATGGTTGTCGCTCCTTCACAAAGGACAAAAGAGAAATTAGCTACCTAAAGTTAGACAAAGGACTAAAATCAAGTACTAAAATATGTACCGCAATGAAAATCCTGCAATACCTTAGCATAATGTGCTTGTCCAAAAAAAACAGCACCGTATAGGAAGTTCCAGTCAAAAAAATATAAATATATTTGGCTCAAGTTAAACGCCCAGCAAGAATTTTGGTTAACGGTGTGCTTCTCTGCACTGCATCACTAGGTAAAAAAATAGTATGTCTGTCATTAAAGACTAGAGAAAAAAAAGTCAATATTAAAATCCCATTAAAATGTGAATAGATTTTTCTTTCTTGCTGCACATAATCTCCTTTTAAAGTCTGAAACCTTATTTCCAAGCCACTTGTGTTGCCCTCGACACGGTATGGGCATAGTTTGAAAGCCTGCATGATAAGGCGACCTTTAAACGTTTGCTGGATCAGCACTGGGTGGGGATAAGGAAAAGATCAAGGGCAAACAGAAGATATTTACAAAAGGGACACATTCAGTACAGAAAAGCTGATTGGATGGTTAAAAGGGACATTTAAAAAATGATTTATTAATCCATCTGTTTTGTTTCCCCTCCTCCACGTCCTTTAGGAAAGAAATGATCCTTTCAAGGCACTGGGCAGACATAAATTCTTCTAAGCCCCGAACTGATTCATGGTATAAGCAGCTGATTAAACAAACCAGCTCGATCATTCCAAGCCTTTTTTTTTCCCTCTTTTTTTTTTTTTTTTCCTTTTAATGGACAAGGACAATATTTTTAAGGAACCCAAGCACATTAACGACTCCAAGAGCAAAGCAGTGGCAGCGGGGGCTGGAAGCAGGAGCCGTAGCAGCGTGTGGAGAGTTACATAACCAGGCGGTTGGGTCTCATTAGATTTCTGCTCACAGCCCTGGGTGCTCCGGCAGCAGCGGCAGGAGGAAGAGAAGCAATTTTTGAGCCCGTGAAACAGCAATGGAGAAGCGGGGCGGCCGCAAGCAGCGGGGGCGGTTGCGGCGAGGCCCCTCGCACGGGCCTGGGCTCGGCGACGTCCCCCCCGCCCAAGCCCTGCAGGGTCCCCGGGGCGGCTGCCAGCGCTGCCCGGCGCGGCCTGGCGCGAGCAGCGGTTATTAGTCAGCCGGCAACGCTCACCCCTCCCAGCCCAGCGCGTCCAGGAGCGCCTCGGCAGGGAGCCTCCCGCGGCCCGGGCCGAGCCCTGCGGCCGCCGGGGCTCCGGCTGCTCCTTCGCCTCACAGAGGAGCGGGCGCCGCCTCAGCCCTTCGCCTCACGGCGCGGCCGCCCCGGCGCCGCCTCAGCCCCTTTCGCCTCACGGCGCGGCCGCCTCAGCCCCTTTCGCCTCAGCGCGGAGCCGCCTCCCCTCGGCCCGGAGCTCCCCTGAGGGCTCCCCGCGCCGGCCCGGGCCTCCCCCCGCCCTCAGCGAGCGGTACTCACCCGGGTGGGTGTGCAGGGGGGTGTGGGGGGTAGTGCAAACAAATCCCGGCGGGGGTGTGAGTGCTTGTGTGGGGGGGGTGGCTCAGCACCCGACCCCCATCTCCGAGAGCCGGCTCCCTCGGCGAGGACGGGAGGGGAAAGGAGAGAAGAGCGACAAGAAGAATGAAGGAAAAAAAAAAAAAAGAGGGAGGGGGAGGGTTGGAAAAAAAAAAGGGGGGGGAGGGAAGGGGGGGAGGGCTGCGCTGCTCACACCCCCTCGGCGGGCGCACCCGGCCGCCGCAGCTCGCCGCCTTCTGCTCCTGCCCGCCCGCCGCGCGCGCCCCTATATATGGCCTCTCTTGCCCCGCCCCCTCCTCCCGGCCCCGCCCACCGGCCGCCGCCCTCCCGCTCAGCTGCGCCTGGCCAGACCACGCCCACCACCTGCGTGGCCCCGCCCCCTCGCGGCCCCGCCCGGCCCCCCCCACGCGCGTGCGCCTGCCTACCCCCTACTCACTCCCCCCCCCCCGCGTGGCGTGGAGGGGCCGCGCTCGACGTCAGCTCGCAGCACGATGGCGTCACCGCCGACGTCAAACCCTGCCCTCGCGCCCCTCGTGTCTGCAGGGAAGGCGGCGGGGATGGGGGGGGCGCTGAACTACATCTCCCATGACCGCCGCCCGGGGAGGCGGCGCGAGGGGGCGGCGGCAGCGCCGCTCCGCCATGGGGGGACAAGGGCACCTCGGCGCCTCTCACAGCACCGAGGCGACCCCGAGCCACGGAGCGGGGGGCGGCCGGGGCGCGGCGAGACCCCGCGGCCGCTGCCCTGCAGGAGGGGGGGCGCAGCGCGCAACTCCCCCCCAACCTCCCCCTGTGCTAAAAATACTGCGCACAGGTAGCAACGCTGCGCCATTGGCTGCCGTCCCGCCTCGGGAGGCGCCTGATTGGTCACTGCGTATCGAGGAGGCCGACGTCAAAGCCCGGTTTTGGGGGAAAAAAAAATAAAAATAAAGTCAGCGGGTCCCGGCGAGGGGGGAGAAGGGGGTGGCGAAGCGAGGCCAATGGCGCAGCCGTCGCCTCAGCGCCGCGGGGGAAAAACACCGGCCGGGCGGCAGCGACAGCGGGGCCATGGCCGGGCCCGGCCGCAGCCCGCCCGGGGGTCCCTCTCGCCTCGCTGCCCGCGCAGAAATGACGGCGGCGGCGCCAGGCACCGGGCTCCGCGCGGCAGCTCGGCCCGGCGGCGCCGCCTTCGCCCCTTCAATATCCCCCGTGGGTGTCCATAGCGGCGCGGTCCCCCGCGCCGCCGCTGGGATACAAGCGCAGGCCGAGGGCTTTATTTTTTCTCTCTCTGCTTTCCCCCCTCCTCCTGCTCTCCAGCTATGTTTGTATAATAATAATAAAGCATTTTGGCACAAACGCCGCATGGGCCCCAGGAGAGATTTGGAAATACCAGGCGGAAGAAATGCCAGCGCTTTAACCCTCGGGAGCTCAGGCTGCCTGCGGCACCGGGCAGGAGGCCCGTGGGGCCCCAAGTGCTGAGGAAACGGGAGAAAATGGGTAAAATAGGACATAATCCTGGGGATTTTCCACTACTGACAACATTTTCTGTTACAAGGTCTCATTCATGGTAAAACCTGTGGTTTTATTCAAAGTGTTAATACCAGTATGCCGAGAACTGCTGCATTGCAAACACGGATAACTTAAAAATCATAATTCAGTTGCAGAATATTTTTCCCCGTGTTTTCCATTCCTTTGTAACCTTAACATGCATTTTTTTTTCAATGAAAACGGACTCCTGTCATCACCATGCCCCCAAAGTTGAAAGTTTAAGGAACTGAAGTGCGATGAGGATTATAAAATTATAAACATTGGCAGCACGGAGAGCAGCGCTGGGAACTGTCACACAGCCAAGGACTAGGGGAAGACCTTGGATTCTCGGCTTAGAAAGGTCCCCATTACATTTACCACACATTTAGAGAAAACGTAAGTAACTATTGAAACAAACAAGGGGGAGAGACACAACTTTTTTAAAATTAGACTGTAAAAATCTCCTCGGTACAACAAACATTGAACAAATTGGCTGATAACATCAGGTGTTAATAAAGAGTCGAACATGCTGCTTCGCTCGGGCCTGCACGGAGAGGGGTAGCAGCAGGTTTCCCTTTGAAGGGCAGAACTTGCACACCTCTGCGGATCAGTTTTTTTCAAGTGAGATTTAGTAAGTAACTTTAAAAACGAAATGACTGTGGTGCTGAGTTGGTAAAAAAAGGTTATGAAAGCAGAGGTTTTCTTTTAACTGACTTTAGCACTACATGAAAAGCATTAGGGGCTGAATTAAATATACAAAGCAAATATATTTTTAATTAAGGCTGCTGTGGGATCCTTTAAAGCTCTAAAAAATGGTGATGTACATTTTATAAAAGAAACTTCTAATGCAGTAATGTTAACATTGCACGTGACTGAAAAAATCTGAGTTTTTATGTTAAGGCAGGTTATTGCCCTAAGAAAAATCTCTTCAGATCAGCGAGAACCAAGCTCACTTCTGAAGGTCCAATGAAAGTTTTAGTTTATCCTCGTTTGCTCAAAAAGAAAATTCTGATTTTTGAAGTCCACAGATAAGTGTCTCCCATGTGTAACACACATCAAAAGTATCAGCTCAAAGTGTATTAATGTTAAATTTCTAGCACGTAAAAGCACAGAGCCTAATCCAGTATCGTTTCCATCCTTAAAACCTCAGCTGACTTTTAAGTCCACAAAGAAGCCAGAATGGGGGCTGCAATATTCTTCAGTCCTTTTGATTAACACACAGCAATAACAAAATGTCTGCTTCTCCCTGGTACAAAAAATCTTTAAAAATACAATCAGTACAAAATAACAACTCCAGGGGCAAAATCTTTACTCGTGTTGCCAACTCTCTTCAGCTGAAATATTAATCTTAAAAGAGAATGCCTAAATATTCTCATCTTTCCTCACAGGGATTTCCAGGTCTCCTGAAGGATGCAGGGCTCCATCCAAACCTTTGCCAGGTTCTCATCGTGTTCAGCCGCTGGTTCACATGAAATGGGCTGCCTAATAATGTACGTACATGTTCCAAACCAAAAAAAAAAATGCTCTTTTTCTCCATCTGAGCAGTGGGAAGCAGCTCGCGGCTCTGCGCAGGTGTCCATGCCCACGTAAGAGCGCACGGAGCAGGATGCAAGCTCCTGTTTGCAGACTCCTGCCCGCGGGGCAAACAGTCGCTGTCACTTGCTGCCAGCTGCTGTGTGGCTCCGCGGCACCAAGGCAGTGCCTGGGCTCGTTCTGCGGGGCAGGAGATGGAGGAACCGAGCTCTTGTAAGCTGAAATAGCAGCTTGAGTCTAGATCTGGGTTTCTTCAGCTCTGTGCAGGTGCTTTCTTAGCCCTTAGTGATTCTTCCTTTAAAAAAAAAGGGAAAGAAAAGCTTTACATTATTTTCCTGAGTAAATGAAAGTAGAAGAGGGTGTTGTACAAGGACACAGAGCTTAGAAGGACAGTGTTTTCTGCAGAGTGCCACGGTACTAAGGTTAACACTTGGCAAACTTTAACTGAGTGCTGGGCAAGCCCAGGTGTAGCTGCTGGGTAGGAGGGGAAATAAAACCAGGAGAAACCTCAGGCATTTCTGTAAAGACTTGACACCAAAGCTTTGCTCTTCCCAAACTTTAAACCACCCTCCAGGATGAAGTGTTGAAATGGGAAGAAAGGAATCCAAATAATAGTGTTGGGTAAAATAATGACCACAGGTAGATAGATCCTGTAATAAGGGTGAGGAGGGAAAAAAATGAAGTAGGAAATTGTTCAAGACTATCAAAATTTACTATAGTAATGAGAACACAGACTGAGAAGGAAGGAAGGAAGAAGATTGATTTTGTACCGTAGAGAGGCTGACCTTTGAGGAAAGTTTTATTAAAATCCAATATATTTTTTTTCCTGGAGTTCACCTTTGAGTGGAAAGTCTGACACTGTAATGTCAGCCAGTCCCGCAGTACCTGCTAATAGATAAAATTAAGAGATTAGGACTGTTTTAGCTGATATCCGTATAACCTCTTAGCTGAGCACTTTAAAATGCTTTATTATGCTTGTTGCAAACAATGATTCATCAACAATTTTGAAGAAACAGAAAGAGAGTAATAAACTGTAAGCAGTGCACACCATTTTTTAATGGGGGTGAAAAATAACTGTCGAAGATGACAGACTGGTCCTGTGCCCTTTTAATTTATGGTAGATGAGGGCAGCTTGAAAAGTTTCTTCTAGAAGTTCAGACTTCATTGAAGAGCTCAGCATTTTTTCCAGGAAAACTGGTAAATCTTTTTCCTGAGCGATATTAAATTCAGGGAAAGTGGCAAATCTTATTAAATGTAAAAAAACCTGACTATGAGTAAAATATTTTCATTTAGTCTGCTTAACCACAGAGGGCCATTTAACAAAAATGTCTGATAAACAGCAGATATTTTTGGGGTTTTTTTGTTAGTTTGTTTTTTACATTCTGATTATCTTCAAATAGTTGTAAAAAAACAATCTTCTGAGAAATGCCAGGAGACTTTCTTGAAAAGAATCAGAATCTCATCTCTATTTAGGCAAAGATCCAGGTATTACATTTTCCTTGCTAGCCATGATGACCTCTGAACCCCCGCTCTGAATTTGTATCTTCTGGAGTCCCCAGCAATGTATTTTTTGTTTATTTTTTTTGTTTTTCTTTTTTTTGTGTGTGTGTTAGTAAGGACTAGATCAATCCATTACTGTTCTCCAGTTTTTCAAGAAAACAAGGTAGAAGCAAAATTGGATTAGAAGGGAAGGAAGGATTATTTTTATGCCAATGTCTTGCACATTATTAATTTATCATAGAGAAGCAATTGGAACAACTACATCCCATCCCTTCTGAGCCATTTTTAAGAGAACCAGTGCTTATTAGTCCATGAAAGAGCTGGTCTTGAAGCACACCCTGGAGAAAAGCCACCTTTTCCTAAGTGCTAATGACTCTATTTTTGCAATGAAGACCAGAACAAAAAATCATTTTAACAACATTAGAAGCTCTTGCCAGGTTCTTGATTAAGCGCACAGAGCCACTAAGAATCATACAGCTCTCTAAAAATCAATGCATGCTTTAGGTTTTTATACGATTAGCAACGTGTGTTTCTCTGGCATGTGGTCCTCACTTGGCTTCTTATTCGTTTCTGCAAATTATTCCTCTCCATAACAGTCTTTTATGTAGATCGCAGTAGTTGCTCAGGACTTTAGAGTTCAGTTAGTGACTACTAGATGGCCTACAGAATTACATGTAGTTAAGCTGGTGGCTACATATAGTGATGCTTGAGTCCCCGAGCATTAATTTGGGAAGCATCCAGTTACCCTGCTGTGCTGTTGAGCTGTGACAATCTGAATGATGGCGACTTCAAAGCAAAATGAGTTCAAACGTCGGTATCTTGCTGAATACAGCGTGAAAATCATTCTCATGAGAGAGGACAATCATTGAAAACTCTTCATATTAATATAAAATGAGGGTGTGTTTCTTTTCTGATGAGTGGAAATGTAATAAATCTGAACACTAAGTTCTAAGTAGAGTGCTTGCAAAATCTGAACCTCACTTTAGATTCTTCCAAGAGCATCATTAGTCTTTCTGCACACTAAATTGGAAAAAAAAGAAGTATTGCTAGGGAAACTTGACCATGACAACTAAAGTGCACTCAGCGAGCTGAGCCTGTAAAACCAATCATCGGAAGAACAGAATGAGCAGGGCAAAGGAAGGGAAAGGAAATTCCAGGTGCTTGGAATACCCACTGTAGACATAAAGAGCCAGTTGAGTGGAAAGATGCCAGCTTACGACAGCTGAAGGGTTGACCCTGATTCTCTAAGGGTATTATCCACAGTAACAGAAGCCAATGGAAATTTCTCTTTGTGTTCACTGTGCTGGCTTTTATTCAACTTCTGTTCAAGTCCGTGGTGTTATGCTGACAGGAAGAATGGAATGGAATGACCATTCAATCTGTGGGTTGCTCCTGAGAGGTGGAAAGTGTTTTTAACAAGAGTTCATGTGTCCTGTTCACTTAAGGAGTTGTTTGTGGAAGGCTGAAATCTGTCACTGGTCTTGAAATGATCATTTGATTTAAATCATCAATTGGAAGCAGAGCAAATCACCTATTTCCTCTCCAAAGTTTAATTCCTAGGGGAGTAATTGCTCCAGAATAATGCAATACATCTTGGAAGATGAAACAAAACGTTGGCTTACCAGGACACCTTTCCTTAACGAATGACAAAACACTATGTAAACCTGGAGTGACACCTTGAAATTTCCCAGGACATTATTCCTGTGACCTTATATGCTCAGAAAGCAGAGGCAGGCAGAGAACACGGATTCTTGTGTTTCACATATCACAGGTCTTTACGAGGGGATAGACTGAGCAGTCCTCACGCATCCACAAATACACAGCCCACATCATTACAGCAGAATGTTTCCTCTTGAATACACAAAGCACTAGGAGCAGTTATATCATACACTATTATTAATGCACGAGGCTGCAGACAATATCCGTGCACAGCAGTGAGATCTGCCTAGTCTCAGGAGCAGCCGTAACCAGCAAGCTCAGAGGAAGACACAAAAAGCCGTGTTACACAATTACGTTGGCTTTGGCAATGGGAAGAAGCAATTTCTTCCCGATCTTGCACGATGATTATTTTATACACTAGAAAATAAGCACTCGGGGTGACATACTTTTTATTTTAGCTAATGCAACTCCGATTTGTAAAGAAGGTGATTCTGCCGTATGACCATATTATCTAAATTGCTTTGTCGCCAACGCTAAGAAAACTGAATATAAAATGAAGGGAACATAATGGCGTGCTGAGTCACCCTCCAGCGAGGGTAAATGCCACACTGCTCCAAGATGTCTTAGAACTTTTGTAGTCCCACAGTCGTTCCTGAAATCTTTTGCTTGATCTTTCTCCTCCCCAAGCAAACCCCATGATGGTTTTGGGGGTTAGATGAGCTAATCCACTTGCTGCCACAAAACATCCTCTTCTTGCTTCATCTTCTTCATCGATTTTCTGCTGAAGCTCTCCTGTTTTGTCCTAGCTAGTACAGTTGTCTCCCTTTGGATTATTCCCAGCTCTCCATCCTCATCGCCACTCTGTGAGGACCAACTCTAGCTCCATAGTTTCGAAGACTCTAAAGTTGTATTTTCTCAGAAAATGGTTTTCCTAAATTCTCACAGTTTCAGTCAAATCTAAGCATGCCTTCTTTTATGTACATGGCACCACCCTTAGAGACTGTTTAATGAAAGCATCTGCAAGCACAAACACGTGAATGCAGTCCCAAGGATTCTAAGTGGAAAGCTTTTCTTCTTGAAAATGCCCCTTTATTCTGAAACTCCAGTAATCTGGATATGACTGTGACTATTTTTAAAAACAGAACAGTTGTCAGCTTTCGCAAGGAAGTGGGGGTAGGGTAGTTTTAAGAAGCAAGACCCAAGACCCTAGGTGAACTTAGCCATAAATACCGGGCAGAGAGCTCCAGTGCGGCCGCTGTGCTGATAAGGCAGCCCAGCATTTGTGCCTTGGGGCAATTTCTCCCCTGACTCTGTCACTCACTGCGAAGAGGGAGTGGAAGAAAGGCCATGACCTAAATAATTGGGTTAAGAAGAGGACAACAACTCTTATTAACCAACAAACCACCTACAGGGATTGGCAGGATAGCCCGGCACGGGAGGATCCAGAGGTGGAACCATCCATGGAAGGGACAGGATTTCACTTAGCTTCCTCTAGCCCAAACATCTCCTTTCTTGCTTCTAGATAGACGGGAGTATTTCATCAGTAGCTGTTGAAAATCGAGGAGTGATATTTCTGAAGTTTGCTTCCTTTATATGTAGGACGTGTTTCATGTTGAGTAATATCTCAGAAATGAAGAACTTTGGCAGATATGTCAGGCTTAGGCTCTCCACAAGCACCTGCCACTGCACAGCCCAACTGTGCTCCTTAACAGGAATTGTAACTTTTATTATCTGGTAATAAATAAGACATGCCTTGTCCCTCAGAGGCTAAATCTCCTTTATCTCCAGCTATAGAGCGATAATAATGCAATTGTTCCTTCACATCAGCAGATCTAGCACCTATTACCTGTAAGTTCTCTTCCGCATTCAATCAACTTTTCTTCAAGGACTTCCTTCCACAGGGGAAAAAGAAACTAAATTGAAATGTATTTCCTGAGACAAAATGATCCCCCAAACAAAAGAATAGCATTCATTGTTAAAAATGAAAACCACTATAAGTAAGGCAAGGAAGTCAGAATTAAGGTCAGCATTAAGGATCTCATCTGGCTGATTTGCACAAATGCTGTACTGTTGCAAAATAAAGAGACATTTAAAAGAGAATGAAAGAAGTTGGGAATCTCCAATGGAGAAGGAAGTAACACATTATGAGAGAGAGGAGAAAAAAAAAGGCTGCCTGAGCCCTTCAAAGGTAGCAACGAAATATATAAAAATATCCATGGCTTCCCTAAAGGGGTTACAGTTGTTCATTTCTCCCAGCTCAGGCTGCATTTGACAGATCTCTCTCACCCTCATTTCCAGAAGCTTTCTTTGGAGAGGAAAAAGAAAAGAAGCAGCTATCGGAGCTCGGTATTGCTCTCCAGCCGCTCCCTGCTTGGTGTTTCACGCCAGCCCATCCAGCTGACACCTGAACTGGGACAAGGGCAGCACGAATTTCTCCGCTTCAGCTGGGCTGGGAACGACGTAGGTGTCAGGGAAGAGCCTCACAGGGAGCTCGCGAGGGAGGCCGGGGATCAGCAGCGCAGAGTAATGCGGGCCGACCTCCCTATCGCAGCCCTGTGAGTAACTCGAGTGTTAGCGGGGTTTAATCTGCGGCGATTGGCGAGGCACTCGGCTGCATTTTTCCATTACGCTCCTCTGAGCGGTTCTGAGCAGGGACAGAGCCGGCGGGAGCGGGACACTTGGCTGGAAGTGGGAAATAACTCGGCAGGGGAGAAGCCCGCGGAGGGAAACTCATCACATGGAGGTGGCCAAGGGAGAACTGTGACCGTGGTGGCCCAGGCGCGGACAGTCAAACCCTCCTTTGATAAATAGAAGATACAGAATGATCAGAAAGAGCAGCCACTTTAAAATGCCAGAGAAGGAGGGCAGAAACATCTTCCTTTGCAGACCTGAAGTCTGGGAAGGCTTTTGAAGAAGCAGAAGTGCCCATGTAATCAAAGGCGAGCAACAGCGCTGTCCCTGCCCGCAGGCTTGGGTAGAAACCGCAGCTAATGAGTGCAGAGTCACGGCAGGAAAGGTTCCCAAACGCTCCCTTTCCATGGCCTTTGGTTCCACTGGATCCTGGCAGCAGGAGTGTTCACAAAGCCGTCGGGAAAGGCACGTCCCAGCCCGACCCTGCGTCTCGAAACAGCCACGCGACGGGGCTTGGGGTGGCGTTTGGGGAGGAACCACGGTTCCTCCAGCAGTTCGGTTTACTGAACACCCTCTAATTTACCCTGTAAGGAGGGACTGGGGGGCAGCCACCCGCAGTGCCAGGCGCCTGCTTTGTTCTGAGAAGCAGCGAGGAGCGTCTGAAGAAGAGATGCCTCTCGGCTAGCACAGTAGGTCAGAAAGAGCAGGATGACTCAGAGCCGGGACGCACTCAGCCCATCCATGGTAACACTCGGCGCCTCTGCACAGCTTTACGGCTGCAGAGCCCTCGCAGCAGCCTCTCTGCTCTGCAACAAGGCAGGTAACAGGGAACAGGGCTTCAAACGTGCCCTTGAGCTCTGCTAATTCCTGGCGTAATTGAACTAGCTGGGAAGCAGAGGCTCCCGCTGAACCTCCAGTGATGGAAAAAGGCGAGACGGCTCTGCCCTGCTTACAGCAGGCTGCATTTGGGCTAGGAATCGCATCCAGAAACAAATAAATGAGGTGCCTAAAATTAACGGCCTGCTTTAGAGACCTGCCCGCGTGCAGCTTCCCGGGGAGGATGCAGCAGGGAGTCCAGGGCTCCCAGGTCAGTGCCCTGGCATTGCCTCTGTGCAGCTGCGCAAATTGCATTTTCCTTGCTCGGCTCTGAGATGCTGGGCACCGCCGTGTACTTTTCCATGCTTACAAGTGGTGCTCAATTCTACCTTATTGTACATTTTATAGTCTAAGGTCTGTCAACGTTGTCTCACCTCTGAGAAAGTAAAAACTAAGAAGCCTGGACAACAGGTATGTTCCCTACCCAGCATCTCGGTGGCCAGCCTGCTTTAATCGAGGCAATACAGAGCTCAGTTTACTACAGAACGCCTTTTCCAGATTCACCTGAAAACTGAGATACCAGAAAAGCTCAGAAATGCAAAACATACACTTGGTTGACTTTGATCTCCCCAAAAGACAAATCTTCTAAAGTTTAGATCAAGGAATCTTTTAATGAAACAAAGAAATGGTGCCACTTGTATCAGATCCGGATATAAATAAATCAGCTAGAAATAAACAGGAACAAGGCAAACATGAAGGAGACAGCCACACTGTGCAATGTGAGTCCAAAGAGACTGTCTGATGGATGACGATGGGGCTGCCTTTGAAAAAAAAAGAGAGTTTAAAAGTCTTGCTGCCAGCCATCTGGCAAGCCTTCCAAAATATATTGCTGAAAATCTTCACTAAAGTGCTACCTTTTCCCATCTCTTGCTGTCAATATACTCTATTTATTTTTCATGCCTAGTGAGGATTTAGCAATCTCTGCTCAGACTCTCTCTGCAGGCGCTCGTAGGGTTTGCTCCAGAGCCAATTTGTTGCTCCCTTGCCCTGCCAGGCTGCCCTAGAGGCACGATCTGTCCTGGGGACACTGCTCACTTGCACATTTTGGGGGTCACTGACACCCTGGGCAGGCTGCGGGAGACGCGTGGCCGGTCCATAATTCCCAGCCGTGCTCTCCTGTGCTCGGAGGGGAGCAGCAGTCGCAGCAGCAGGGCCGGTTCGTGCCCTCCTCTTGCTCCAGGAGTAACTTTGAACAAAAGGACAAACTTCCCTTGCTCCAAAGAGCAGAGGGCTTATTTCCCACAAGTGACTAATTTGGACTCTGCACCACTCCAGGCAATAGTAAATATTATCACTAGCCATTTCCTAATAATCCGTAGCAAAACAGAGCGATAAAAATCGCTCAAAAAAAAAAAATCATTTTTGCATTCCACGGCAATTGCTTTGTAGAGCACTAGTATTTTCCCTGCCTCCCTTCCCGCTGTTCCTCCCTCCTGGCCCCAGCGGGCCGGGATGGGGTGCGTGACCGTCGCGGGTGGCTGCGCGCGGTGGCTCGCGGCCACGGGACTGCGCGTCCCGGCCGCGGACATGCCGGCCGGGAGGCAGCTGCGGATCCTATCTGGTGTCCAGACGCTCCCGGGCTGCTCCGTGCGCCCCGTAAAAGCTATTTTCAGCTTATGTGATCTTTGATACTGAAACCAGAGTTAACCCGGGTGGCGAGGGGAGGAGAGCGTCTGCTTTGAGCAGCAAACCCAGGGAACGGGGAGAGGGGGAAGGAGGAGATAACAAAGGAGAGAGGATCTTTGGGGAGGGGAATCAAAAGAAAACGTGCACTGATGGTTAAAGGAACAGAATTAAAATGTTGTCGTAGCCTGTCTCTGCTTGGGTACCTGTCCCTCTTTGGCCACCAGACCCGTTAATCATTTGTAATTCTCAGCCTTATTAGATAGATGGGGCTAAGCCACAAAATCTGCCTCTCTGCAGACTTAACCGTGTCTCACCTGTGTCACAGCAAGTTCTGGCCATTTTTAGTCAAATCGTTTGTATTAAAAATGCGCTCGATTTTCATTTCACTTAGGTGGAGCAGTAACTTGTTAACAAGGTGCTCCAGGAGATCTTTATAGGACAGCGGAAAGCAGGGAAAGGAAATAATTACAGCATTTCCACCTCCAGGAGTCTGCTTCAGGGCAGGTATAAATAGATCCCTAAGTGTTTGTTCGCTGAAAAGAGTGTTCAGTCTAACTGCTTTTCAGTTGCCATCAGCAGAACTGATGGTTTCGTGTTTTTTTCCCTCAAAAATGAAGGCGAAGATCATCTACTATATATCAGCCTCTCTTCCTTCAGACCACAAGCAGCATTTAAAAAGTTTCAGAATTTCTACCAAATCCAGATACTGGGTGTATAAAAGCAAGGGCAATTTTTCAAAGCTCCTGTATTTGCTTGCAAAAGGAAGACTAATTTGATCAGAAAGCTCAGTTCAGGTTCAGAACTGGGGAAATCAATACCAAAAAAATAAAGTAAAATAAAATAAAGTAAAACAAAAATAAAATAAAATAAAATAAAATAAAATAAAATAAAATGTGTATTTCACTCACTTGGAGCTTGCAAAACAGATGA
>JAUBNY010000452.1:1663526-1677005 GCA_032275445.1 Crypturellus soui | reverse complement strand
CTTCACAAAGGGGCAAGAAGCAGGCTATGCTTAGACTCTTCCCTCTCTGTCTAAAAGGGAAGAAATCTGTTCAGGACAGTTCAATATGAATTAGAGAATGAGGCACCTCATTAAATTTCCCACAGACACACAACTCTAGAGATGACACTGAAACAGACCTAAAGACTTGAGCTATGCAATTAAAATTATTCATCATATGTCAGCTTAAAAAAGCTTCTGTTGTTCACATGCCAGCACACCAAGTGCTGAGGAGGTATTTTTACCAACACTGCAGCTTCTGGAAGTTCCTTAGTTTTTCAATCAAGATCCTTTCCTTTGGGACTTTCTCTCTCAGTATTTTTTTCCTTCCTACAGAATGCTTGATTCTTAAATATGAAACTTTATGCTCATTATCAGCTGCCCATCTTCTCAAAAGCCAAACGCAGTTACTAGAGTACATGTCCCCAGATAAAAGTGAGGCACTTCTTCAGACCAACCCTTTTTCACATCATCGAACAATATTGCTTTTATGAGCTGGGAAGTCTTGCAAATCAAGAAATAACAAATCATTCAGAATGTACAATTTCCTTACTTGCTTTCTTTGCCTAAACACTATGTTCAGACAAGTAAAGGAGGAGGAACAAGAAACATCACTTGAGCAATGGTAATAGAGACTCACCAGGTACAGCGACAAAGAATTTGACAGCATCACGGTGCCCGTGGAAGCAAAGCTGTGCGTGTGCCATTGAGCAATACGGTATGAATGTTCCAGGGGTCACTTTGTCACTGTTTTCATCTCCATATACACGTATTACACTTCCTGGACGGTTTCCAGAACCTGCTGCTGCTTTATTAGCTGCAAAAGAAGAAAAGAAATGTTCTCTACTTGAAAATACACATTACAGAAATAGTTATCTGTTAAGAAACCTTATGATATCATCTAAAAGCTAAAGCCAACTCAGATAAAAATGAAACAGGAGGGCAGCAATGCCAATTCAAGACAGAGCTGGAAAGAAAAAAGATCGCATGCTTCGTTATTTTAAGTACCTCAGAAAATGGAGCAGGACTCTTATTAGTCTAGCATAAACAACAAGTTTTAATTTCCTGTTTTTGAAAAAATAATTTGTGAAAACACCATCTTTACAGAAAATGCTGCTAATTAAGTTTATGTGAAAATGTACGTAATGTACTTAAACATTGTACGTAATGTACTTAAACATATAAAGGCATTTTTCTTCCAACTAACTATAGGGTATCCCCTTGCCTGCAAAAAAAAAATCTCTAAAAATAACCACCTGTAGGCATGAAGGAGCTACCCTATTAGAATTGTATGTCTGTTTTTTACTGAAAAGTTTTAAAATCCATTAAAATAGAAAAGTACTCATGCTAGACATACAAGCCATCTCCATTCCAAAGACTATCAGAGTAGTGAAAGAAACAGTGATTTATAACAAGACAGCAAATGATGTGGATTAATGACAGTTATAAGATATGGTGTCACATTGGCTGGAAGAAAAACAAAGTCTGTATGAAAGTTCAGCTGCAACACAGAATGATACTAAACTGCTGAGCAGATTGGTGGCCATTTAGCAAACATAAAACTGCTGCAATGCAGTAACTGCAAGTGGAAAAACATTTAGGAACATACAAAGGGTAAATCTATAAGGAGTAGGGAAACAGCCTCAAAGTGGCTATTAGAAGCCTGGAAATAGATTTTTTGTTCAGGATCTGCACTTACCCCTCAGCCTCAGTAAACGTCCCTGGTGGAGGATTACAGCTAAAGTGAGAAAGGAGGAAAGGGGAAATGGATAGGTATGACAGTAGAGGAGAAGGATTAATGAGAACCCACCGCTCTTATATTTTGGTTTCTGATAAGATAGAGCTCAAAACTTTAGCTCCTAAAAACAACTATTTAGTTACAGAAGACTCAATAAAAGGTCACAGAAAACAACATCTTGATATAAAAGTTTCTGTACAAAATGGATAAAGGAAACAGGGCCACTTTCATGTACTTTACCACTATAAAGATTCATTAATTAACAAGTTTCCCCTTTCTCTCTTTTCTTAGCAGGAGGCTAACAAAATACTATACAACTCCTCATGTTTCCAAGTGCCTGTAAGATGTCCTGCTGATGAGACCCAGGAAACTGACAGTATGTAATACGCAACTGCCTTTGAAACACATATTTATAACACAGGTTCTCAAACTCTTCTGATTCACAAATGGTTGTTCTGATTCATGAACTACTAACAAAATTAAAGTTAAAGGGTTCTTTTTTCATATTTGCTACTTAAAAAAAACTCCTCTGGAAACATTAAATTAAGTTTGATGCATAGAGCTATAATTTTTGAAAGCAGGACTTAATTATTGCAAAAATCACACCAAGAAGTCTAGCCTCCCTTAAGTACACTCATGCAGTGCAAAGACATTTATTGAATGGATGGACAATGTAATGGAACAGTATGAGAAAAAATGTATGCATGTGCTGTTCAAAAAAAGCAGATACAACACAATGAGTTTTTACTATTAAATTATTTTAAGATTTTACCTATCAGGATGCACTACTTTTTTATTGCTTAAGACAGTCAGAACTACCAAATTGCTGTGCTTTGTGAATCCTTTGTCCATATGCTTTTACATTTGCCTCAGACATAACTTGTTAAAAAATTTTTTTTTGATGAACACTCTTCCCAAGCTTAATCTACTTCCAATTTGCTTTGCCCTTAGCGAACACTGGACTGTTCCCTTCTCCCAGAGTCCAACTGCTCATGTCAGAATGTTTCTTCTCCCCTATCACCCCAGCACTTTCAGCATATGATATGAGTTGGGATCTATTAAGCAGATATCTGAATTATCCAGTAATTAAATTTTAACCACAGGTTGATGTGCTCTGTTTGAAGAACATATTTATAACTCCTATGGCTTTGAACACATCCTCTAGAGTGGCTGGTATACTGCTGTTCCAGTCCTTCATGCCTATTTTGTGACGAATTCTTTACACCAAAGCCATGCAAATTGTGTGAGCAACAATATCAGCTTGCTCAAGTCAAACTGAAAAGCTACTTTGGTGATCATAAATAACATCAATCGGAAAATTAAAGTTTTCTCTTGCAAGCAATAAACTTAGAGATATATAATTAATGCTAATACTCTTAGCACCTCTAAGGCTTTGAAATGTCTCTCTCTATTCAAGCATGATCATCTCTTTTAAATTCTGAACAAAGGAGCTTTTCAAGATGGTCTCTTTTGCACAGAGAATTGTAACCATGGACACAGATTATGTGCTACACAATGCACAGAACCAATCTGTTACAATACCTGAAAGATTAGATCTAGGGGTAAAGCTCTCTATCCATTAGTAAGCCTCTGAATGACCTGAAATATTTTCTTTTTCTGTCTACAGAATATTGCACAGTGCTATTCATTTATGTTTTACTTACTTTCTGTTAATGGAATGGAGATGATGACACCATTTCCTGTTCCTACCCATAAACGATTACATGACACCATAAGAGCTGTGATTCTCACAAACGAGAATCCCAGTTTACCAGTACCTAAAAACAAAAGATGCTTTTCATCAAAAAATGAGCAAAAAAGAATTTTAGTTCCATAACAGAATTCTAACTTCAACTCCCAACCCATGCAGACATGCAATAGCTTCCCACTTCAAACAGAAGCAAGGTGGAAGGGGGATATTCTTTGAGCTGTGTTTTAACTTGAAAGATAATCTCAGAAACTAAAGCACTACTCTGATGGATTCCAAATGCCTACATTACCTGCATTTTTTTGTGTTTAGGTAGATTCCCAAACTGCTGTTACACAAACACTAATAGAACAATGACACAATCTTATTTGTTTTCAGAGCAATAACATATTTGCAATTTTGTGTTCAAGTTCTCTTGGAAAAGGAAAGATAATTTTTTCCACATAAATTATGGGTTCTTCCCACTCTTGGATTAAAACCAAGCATCAGTCCAGTAACACAAAAAGATTTTAATGTCTGGCTTTGCATTTCTGCCCAAACATATTTTTAATCAAGTTTAAGGACATTGTCAGCATCAGCTAGGATTAACCGATTGTATCAGAATATCCATTGACTTCATCAGGCTTTACAAACTTGATTTAGGCTTCTAACCCCAGACTCAAGTTTTACATCAAACAGGACCTACCCTCCCTCTTTGCCTGCAGTGCAAATTCAGTAAGAGGAAAAGAAAGCTCTAGACACTAAGAGGTGTGAGAATACTGTGAATGGTCTTAGTAACTTACCTAGCATTTTGCTTACATAAGGTTCAATGTCCACATCTTGTAGATGTTGATACGTGTGTGCATGATAGAGACGCAGCGTAGAGTCCAAACGAATAGACACCCATACCCCATCACCCACCCACGCCAGCTGTCTCACTTGGCTTTCTCTTCTCGGGTGAGCATCAAATGACTTCTACCAAAAAAACAGATTTTCAGTTAGGAACTGACATGATAAAGGGAAAAATAAAAAGAGCTTCTTTTTCAGTCTTGTACTGTCAATACTGGCAGTTTTCTCAAGTCATCTACTACATCTAGTAGATACAGTGTTTAGTTTAGCTACAATTACCATATGATGCTGGTAAAGTAAACACTAAGAAGCGCTGATTTCCTGCCCTGGAGCAGGAGCGCAAAGCTATGGTTTCCTACTGCATTTCAAGTTACATTATAATCCTAGTCTGCTCCGACTTCTATTTCCATTTTAATTTTGAGCCTTCTCAGCAAAAGCTCCTCTAGGCACAGCACAAGATAGACATGATCCAAAGCTGTTTCTTTTTCCAGCACTATCTTAAAAACAAAGCCACCCATGCAAAATGCCTACTAATCACCACCACAACAGAAATCACAGTTGCATCAATTCCCTTGTTTTCATATATACATTCCCAGTTTTCCATATATAAACTCTTCTCCTCAAAAAGGCCTATCGTGAATTAGGTCCTTGATATTTTCGAGAGCTGAGCATTCATGCTTAGAAAGTCTCACGTCTCAAATCAAGTACCAAAATTAATACTTTGTGATAGAGTTTCCAGAAACCTTGGCCACTTGCTGCACTTGTGGGATGTAACGTACATACACAGAACTGCAGAAACACCATCTTAAACATCTTTACAGAAACAAAATATTCTTTGGAGGGAAAATATATTCAACATTTTTGATCCTTTAAACCCTCTAAAATATGTAGAGGCATTCTAGACAGATAGTTAAAGAATATAACTATAGAATATGTACATATCAAAGTTCGGAGCTACCTTCGCAACTGCTGTCCTATCATTTCTCAAACTCTTCTATAACAATGAAAGCATCATTTCTTTTCTTAAGAAAAGTTAATGGCATTTCCTAAAACAAGTTTGTTTTGCTGCCGGTTTCTGTGCTACTGAACTGTTCTCTGTGTTTAAGTTTTGGCATAAGATGACATTAAAACACAGCAAAGTTTAATTATACTTAAGACATCAGTTGAACTCACCTCTATTTTCATGGCCTTTGGCTGAACAACATAGATTTTGTTCCTGTAGCCACACCAGACTTTGTCATGTACCACTGTCATGCATCTTATAGAATGATGTGGCCGGCCCAGGTCTAAGAGGTGATAGTTTGTCAAATCCCACTGTCCATCTTCAAAAAGAAGAGCAAAATAAGGTAAGTCAAAACAAAACATAGTTTTTAAAGTTAGAAATTATCCACAAACCCAGGCAAATGCCTTGTTTAAAAACAGCCCAATTTTTAAGACTAACAGCATGGGTAAGTAAATACTTGGTCTCAGACAATTACTAACACTCGTAAAACTAGAGACATTACTACCCTGCATGATGAACAATGAAAAAACAAACAGACTAACAAGGTTTTTGCTATTTATCTCACACATATCCTACTCTCATTTTTCTCTTCCTAGGATATGAAGAAATTCAAGGAATGAACCAGAACAGTGCAGATATTTCTGTGGGAGTCAGAATAAGCCCACATTTTTCTCAAATGTCATTAGCAACAATTACACTGCTTATAAAAGAGCTCTGAAGCAACAAGCTAAAGCAGCTTGCAGGTTGATCCAGTTTCTGGACCAAGTAACAGTCAAGATAACTCTGAAATTAGGAAGCCTGCTTTAATAAGGGATAAAAGGTTATAGAACTATATGGAAGATAAAAAAGCCATTAAGAAAAAAAAGTGATCAAAAATAAACACCCCATACAAAGGAAAAGAAGGAAAAAAGATTCTACTGTTGAACAACAATCGAAACTGGACTTTTACACGGTCCAGTTAAACAGGTCACTAAGGCCATTCAGCCTGTATTTGTAGTTTTGCATTATGTATTTAGGTCTTACATTTGTGATTAAGTGAAAACGTAATATTTTCTAAGTGACAAAAAGAGTAGGTTTCAGAAGAAAGGCATAAGAAAAAATGAAGCTTAGATGGGCAGTTTGCAGAGAAAATTGTCTTGCGGTTGGTGGGGTAGACAGAAATGAGTATAAATGCAGGAAACCAGTTAGTTCATAAACTTTATATTCAACAATTTCAACCACTCCATGGGCCTTGAAGCAACTTACAGGAACTTCAGAGCAAGAATCTATAGTGGTGATACCCAGTAGAACCTTGTTCTCTATCTATGAGAAAGAAAGGAATAGGGAATTTCCAATTGCTGCATTTTAATTTTGCCTGAACTTACTAAGTATTGTACTTGGTTAAATATTTAAAAGGTACTCAGAACTGCAATAGAAGTATAAGAAAGATTTGTCTGTAAAAAGGCCATTGGGGAATACATTTTCAAAACACTGTAAATGGTGCGTTTCTTTCATAAGCACTGTAACAACTTCATTCTTTCAAGATCAACAGAAAGCTTACCAACTCCTCTGTGAAATATTGCTAGTGTTCCATCAGCTAGTGCAACTAATACTATTCCTTTTACATGTCTAGGAAAAGGAAGGAAGCACAAGTACATACCATTAGATTACATACCATTAGTCTGAATATACAACTTTAAAGTTTTTCTTTTTAAAATAGTTCAGCATAGTTTTTTATTCATATTAATGCTATTGCTTTGATTTCTACAACAATGCTCCAAGTACAATTCAAGTAGTTTAAAATATTTTTAGTTATAACACCTAAACAAAACAATGATATATAATATTTGAGCATATAGCTACCAAGAAACTTATGATTTGAATCATAGTATATTCAACAAATACAAGATTCCTTTCATTTTCCTTACTCCCCAAACACTTTCTAAAGCCCTTCTAAGAATATGCGTGCAATTATGGCAACTGACATTCCACATATCTTAGGATAAAAAAAATAAATCAACTTTGTTAACAAAAGTTCACTATGATTTACATGATATTCTTTCAGAACTTACACAATACTGAGAATAGAATCTTTAAGTTTAATGGCATGAACACATTTCCTCCACTGGGCCACTGACGAATGAACATACAAGCTGCAAAGACAAATCAGGAGGGATTGAAAGCACTCAAAAAGTCTAGCAGACAGGAGAGAAAAAAAAAAAACCACAACAAAAAGCCCTAAGTTGAAATCCACAGTTAGAGGGAAAACAAGTGTTCATCTGACACTGAAAAAAGACCTATAGAAAGACCAAACCACCTGTGCAGGCAGAATGGTTTTTTAGATGCCCAAAATACTACAGGCACCTTCGCAGACATGTCTACTTTAAGGGCAATATTTTTTTCTAGTGTAATACTGAATTCTGAATGTTACAGAACTGTCAGACAAAACTAGTTCTTTTACCAAAAGAACTATTCCAGAAACAGAGATCAGTTGTCAAACTGTGATTACTAGTTACCTACAGTATCTCCTTTGAGTTATGAAATATCTAACACAGACAGGTGTACAAAGTTTAGGCTCTTCTGAGGGCTTCTTGCACTTAATCTTGACTCCTGAGAGTTAACAGCCTGTAGGCCCAAGAAGCAAGTTTAAAATAATTCCTCCAACAAATCGCATCTAAGATTAGCATTTTCTTACCATCCATTCTGTGCTCCAAGCCACATTGTTGGCAAAAGGCTACTCATTTTCTGTGCTTCTTCTCTCACTAGATCTTGCTCATTTGGCAAAACCACAATATCTTTATACAATTCTGATTCACCACTAAGGAAGGAAAAAGAGAGAAAAAAAAAAGTTGAAGTACTGTGAATTAAATGCTCAGATTACTCCAAGGATAACCTAATACTACTTTTATTGCTGTTGATGTCTACGCTTGCTTTTGATGTGCACAAGATATTTTAAATCCAACAACTACATATAAAAGTATACCAAAGGTACAGGTAAAAACTTCAGTAACCATGAATTTTTCGCCATGGTCATTTATGCCTAAAAGGAAGTTTACATTCCATTCAACTCTGTCATTATTACCGCTATTTCTAGAAATGGTAGAAGGGAGTCAAATCAGAGGCACATGATGGGGAAAATGCTTAAAAAGGGCTGTAATCCCATAATATATTTAGGCCTTTGCATGGAGAATCAAAATTTCTGAGCTGTCTAAAGAGCTGAAACATGCTTTCATTGCAAACATTGATTATTTTTACACTTTTCCTCCACAGTCGTATTTATACCTATGGACTGACTATTCAGAGAGAGAGAGACATTTGAAGAACTGATCAGTGGAAAGAACTTATTTTTACTTCAAAACATGAAATTTAAATGGGCATTTCTAGATCAGTGTTATTCACACGAAGACTGTAAGAGGTCTTAGTGACAAACTAAGGCACTTACTTCTCCCTTCTGGAGGTGCTTGCACTCAAGACAAAAAACTCCTCATACAAACTCAAATGCTTCATGAAAGGAAAGTTTGGAAGGTCTAATAGCAAGACTCCTGACATATACCTCATCCTTGCTAGCTCATGAAAACTGGCAAGGATGAAAACTTGGTGCGCTCACTGTATTTTACAAAATAAAATTTCACCTCTATATTGTGGTCTTGAAAATATCATTTTTCATTTTAAATATATTTTCAAGGTATAAGTATTAACCCAGTACCTAGGCTGGTATGCTGAAGAGCTCTCTACTGTATGCTGCACTCCCAGAGGATCCGTAAAGACATGTTCTGTGTAGACTCCACTTTGTGAAGTATCAGATGTGTCTTCTGCCCCTGCATTGACTTCTGTCGCCTCTGTTGCCTCCTCTGCTGTTGGAATGTTCTCATCTACTGAATTACTTTCAGTTGTGATATCTACCAAACAAAAGAAAAAAACCTTGAACTGCTTTAACAATTATGGAGAGCATTCTTAACAATTTAAAATAGCCAGGACTTGATCTTTTCAACAGTTAACTACTTGATATAATGACAAAATTGCAATACACATTTTATACATCATCTAAAACAATAAATTAGCAGCAATAATCTAGCAGCAGCAATGCAACCTATTGTATAAGTTCAGGCATCAACAGGTGACAAATGCCTCGCACTAAGACTTTCATACCTGACTGTTTATCTGTCATAGCTGAGCTGCCATTTGCATCGTGAACTATAGGCGCTCCTGTATAGGTCTCTGCAGTGCAGCCAACCACTGTTATTCCACCTAACAGGCTATCAGTTTCTGCAGAGCTGTTGCTGGTCATGCTTCCACACAACGATGACTTGTCCACTTGGCTGGGATCTGCTTCTTGTGATCCCTCTTCTCCTGCAGGATAGTCTGTTTCTCTAGCCCCTGAAAGGAATTAAATCATTTTGCGTGCACAAAGAGATTTTGTCATCTAATTTCAAATTATATTTTCAAATTAAGCAAACTCCCCAACACCCGAGATATGATATAAGTCTATAGATGTTCTGTGTATTATGAGTCTTTACCTGGTACACTAGCAATGCAAAGCACATGAGAATTACAAACAATGAAACTGTCCAAAATATTTCCTGGCTGATTAGCATCAATAATGATAACTTTTGTAGCAGAATGTGTGCTAGTACAGATCCAAACTAGACTGGATAATTCTTCCTGATGCTTCAGCTCCTTCTGCTGGTCCTGAAGGAGAATAAAGCCAGAATAGAAGTGAACAACAATAAGAAAACAATAATACTGCCACTGAACTTGTATGTTTCTATATTATCATCTACAGAAGTATATCTAACAATCACAATTAGGTAATTTTAATGCCATTACAAAAACTAAAGTTATTTAATTGTTCTCAATGGATTTGGAAGATAAACTTATTTCATATCTACATAGAAAACAACAGAAAATGATAAAACTGCTCGATTATAAAGCTGAACAAGTGTAAAGCAATGCAACTGTATTTATACACCTGCAGTCATACTCACTATTGCTACAGATTAATGTTATGTCCCAGAGCATTGCAAGCCAAAATGCAACTCTGCCTTTGTTTTTAATGCCTTTCGTATGAGTGCAATTCAGTGTTTCAAATTCATATAATCATAAAGACAGACATTTTAAGCAAAGGCACAGGTGCCAAAAAAACACATTTTTTGATGCTGGTCAGAACTTCAACGATTGTACTGCAAGTGTTCCAGTACAGGCAACACTAATACAAACAGCACATCATTTTGATGCAGAACTGGTTTGCTCCTCAGATCTACCAACAGGCTGGCCCACAAGAAATCAATACTACTAAAATATTTGGAACTCAATATCCCAAATACCCGGTGTTAATGAGTTTCTAAGAAAACTATATTCATTACCACCAAACAGCAAACCTGACTACTAAAGACAATATTGACCTACAATATACAGTTAAGTTGTTTAACAGTGCTAGTTATTCAAAACAGCACATGATGGCAGATGTTACCTTCAGTTCTTGATCCAGTCTGTCTAAGCTGCTTTGAGATCCTGTTCGCTGTTTGTTGCCATCTGCGTCCGAACCCGTCATGTCATTGTAGAATACACTAGCACCAACCACAGACCCTCCATCTCGTGTTTTCCCTCCTGACAGATTCACTCCCACAGCACACCAGAGCTTCAGAGAAAAAAGTACTTCAGTTGCAATCACAAAATTTGGGAGTTTTGAAAAATTAATCAGATAAACTAGAAAGACACATTAACACTTAATATGATATCAAATAGCAGTTTTCTCAGTAATTTGGTAAAGATAAAGCCAAGGTATATTTTACTGAAGTTTGAGCTCAAACATCTGTGCTTTAGAAAAAAGCTACTACATTACATAAAGAAAACAACGGAATCTTAAAAAATAAAACAAAACAAGCACAAACCAGGTTTTCAAAGGTATAGCCACAGCTCTAAATATCTTACTTTCATAGATGTATCTTTCTCATCTAAAGGTCTCAGGTAGACAGGTACAGGTAAGTTCTTCATTTTGTTGTCACCCTGACCGCCATTTGTTGCCTAGGCAGAAAAAAAAAATTCTCAGTGAGAGAAATACTTTCCTCCATTAAAAAAATAAATTTGCAATCTTCAATCACAAATTATTATATATGCTTGAGAGTTTTACTTTGTGCTTTTCCGCAGATAGACTTTTAACTGTAAAAGTCCAAACCAGGGCAAGAAAAAAAAAATGCTAGAATCACTCAAACTAAAATACTCTCCTTCTGAAACTGTTGTTCAAATTTACAGAACATGAAGTTGCTGGCATTACTTAAGCAGAAGCATAATACCTGTTTGTACTTCTGAGGTAGACTCCAACCAAATGCCTGCACTCTACCGTCTTCTTTCTGCACATGTGCTTTTACTTGGCGATACTGTTCTCTCTTCTGCTCTCTGCGTGAGGCTAAACTGGCTTCAGTTCTAGGAAGAAATCATTAAAGAACCTGTTAGTTACTCTTTTCAGAATTCCTTATTTTTCTGTATCATAATAGTGTCTATTAAATTGAATAAACAAGATCTCTGAAACTGCTGGGTTATCAAACATATAGCTAGCTTTCAACACATCACTTGCTGAACACAAGCTTTTGGACCAAGAACCCTGGAAAAGACAGACAAAACCAGAAAGTCTGTTTTCAGTAACTCTAACTACATGGATTATGCATCTTTGCAAGTTCTAAGAGCTGACAGTTCAAAAAGGTGAAAAAACAACCAAAAACACAAACACAAAAACATCACAGAACCCCAAACATTCACCTGCTGCTGCATATTTCAGTGTGTACTACATTGAATTCACGAGTATGAACTTCAGGAGTATGTTCTTTATGATTATAATTCACTGAGTAGCAAGCCATTTATCTCAGAGAACTAAAAGCGTAAACATTTGAGATATCATATCTAATATTGTAAAACCAAAACATCTTACTCATCACTGAGGAATTCGAAGGCTTTAGATTTGTCGCTAGGTAACTGAGATAAGGTGCTGCTTCTTTTCTTGACTGATGGAGTTATATGCGAAGTTGGAGCATTATATTTAACATTGACAGGAGGTTCTGGTTTCTTAGCTGTATTGCTAGATGAACTGAAGAGCCTGCTAAAACTAAAGTGAGAAAAAAAATATATGACAGTTCAGATTTGTAAGATACATTCAGGCTTGACTGTGGGCAAAACACTGCATACACCAGGCTGCTCAAGAGAGTGAAAAAACTGGAACCCAACACAGCAGTCATCACACACTCAGCATTACCTTCAAAGCATAGAAATACATGTCAATAACATTCTTAAACAAAGTAGTAGTATCTCATTCACTTATCAGATTAACTGGGATCTTTATCCTGAATAAAAATGTATAAAGAACAGTAGAATTAGGATGCAAGTATTATATCCAGAAAACAAGTATCAGGAAGCATATTAGTTCATGCACTATCATAAAATCCCATTCTAAATAAAAGCACTATTTTCTATGCTAAAAGATAGAAGAGCTAGCAGCAAGCCACCATATCATAAAATTATTTTATGAGGATCTTGCTGTTTAATCCTCCTTTTTTGACTTGGAATTTCCATGTAGAAAGGCTATTTTGACAATTAATAAGCTGTATGTCATAGATAGAAAAGAGTTTGAAATAAATGCAATCCACACAAGCTATTCAAATTTCTTGTTTTCAATGCCATTAAAATGCTCAGAACAAGAATCCTGGTGCACATTCAACTAAAAAAAAGTTACAGCACTTTGGTATTTAACTTCAAAGTGCACAATCATTCACTATATGATGCAGCTTACGATATATTTTTGTCTTCAAGGAGCAGCCTTACCGAGTTGGCATGCTAGGTAACAAAATGAAAACAGATAAGATATCTTCATTTGCCAAAATATAATTAGCTGGCACATTTTTGTGTGTTATCTAATTGGTTAGAGTCTTCTGGTTTGTTTTTGCCAGTGAATTGTGTTTCAACACTTACAACTGCCAAATGCTTGATCTCTTCTTTTCTTGCATGGCTGGGTTTTCCCTTGATGCCCTACAAGAAAGGAATTATAACTTTACTCAGTAAGCATTAAGTCTAAATGCAAGGAACAGAATAGTTCTAGCATTAAAATAGCTCTATCATTTAAAAAAAAAAAAAAAAAAAAGAGAGACATACATCATTAATGCTTTAGACCCCAGAAATTATTGGAAATTTGTTGAAGGAAACACTAGTGTGTGTATA
>JAUBNY010000452.1:1628622-1639303 GCA_032275445.1 Crypturellus soui | reverse complement strand
ACAAGAGTAGAAACTTGGAACTATTCTAATAGCATCCACCCCAAGAAAAACAGAGCCGGATGTTGGCAGTGGCTAACACATACAAGTCTACAAAGGGGAAAACCAAACAAAGTTTTTAGCACGGGAATCAGTCTTGAAATCAAAGTGTCTTAAGAGCTTTTTACATTGTTTCTTACTTTTAATATTTCACTTGGCAATATATTAAACATCATAACTCCTTAAGAGGCAAGTGAGAAAAGAAGTTTGAAGATATACCATGAATATCAAGGAATAGAGGAGAAGCTGAAAGATATTTCTAGTTCTTTAGCTCAGTCAGTCACTGCAACATACCCCCTAACAGCTAAACAGCCATTGTCTCAGCTATCTTTTTATGAAGTCATGAACATCCCTATTAAAGGATGCAAGATATCTTACACAAGACTATGCACACAGAACACCACTATTCATGCTTGCTAGTCTAGACTGATTTCATCTTAAAATTGTGTGAGATTTATTGACTTTTTTTGGGGGGGGGGGTCAGGGTGGGGAAATCTCATTAAAAACAGCTCAGTAGCATAAATATGAGCACCTAATGCAAACATTCTAACAACCTTAAACAGATGAGAAAGCATTCACTCCAACAGCACCACGTGGACTTATGCTCAGGGTCTACCTGCAACCTTCTCTGGCACATTCAACAGCCTAATACACACTCAACAACCTTATGTACCAATTCTAATCACCAAAGTCCTCTCAAATCAAACCAAACAAACCTAAAGAAAAAAAAAAAGGTGGGGGGGGAAGATTATATATTATAGGAAACTAGAGAGAAGTCTCTGGAGTATCTGCCTCTTCACAGCATTATGAAGAACTAGGCAGTAAAAGCCGCCTACCCTGCCTGTTCAAAAATCAGGGCTTACCTCCCAAGTCTGATGGCTTTTACCAAGATTGGAACACCCTCCATCTGTATGTTGTCCTCTGCCTCAAACTGCTGATAAGCCTGAGGGGGAAGAAAGAGAAACAGACCTGCTAGAAAGCCAAATCCAACGAGCATGATTCCTTCAAGAGGAATTACAAGTTCCTATGGCACAAGCTAGGACAGAGATCCAACTTGTTCACACACCTTTCCTGGCACTTAGGACTATCTGAAGTTTTCCTTGGACAGCCTTCAATCAGCTCTTCTTAAAAGCATGTCCTATATCGAAGTTAAGATATAGATCAAGCATAATTCATCTTAGAATCCAGTATGCTCTTGTGGCCTATTAAGTAGTTGCTAAAGATCATGTTGACCACAGACTGAAACAGAGACTGAAGCCATCAAACCAGTATTAACCTGAGAGCAGTAAGACCTAGACAGAATCAGCACAGAACACTGATTAAAAAAATAAAATAAAATAAATAAAGGAATAAGTCAAAGACTGAAATCTTCACAGTAGTAAAAGCTATAGATCTAGTTCTCAGTTTGAAAAATAGGACACTTGACATATTGAAATTTGCTGTTAGGAGGATGTTACCTTGACAACTAAATTAGCTTCAAAATTCGCAGTTTTAGTGTCTTTCCCCTGATATTTCTGGCCTGATAAAGTATTCTCTGTGCCTCAGTTGCTCCATATGATCACTAATATTTACTAAGTTGGGCTTTTAACTTTAAACAAAGCTTCTTAAATTTTAGCACAGGAAAAAAGGGTATCCAAGGGTCTCTCAAAGAAGCAGGAACTCAAATGAGCAAAGATATGTCCAAGCTGACTGCTACCAACACTGATTCAAGAGTTACTTAACTACTGCCAGTTTCTCCACTAACCTCCTGGTCAATCTAGTGTTTCACTAAAGAGTTTAGATTTTATATGTTCTTTAAATGCAGAGATACTTCCTTTACACCTTTGTCTATTAAGCAAGCTGTTTTCATAGCCTGCAGTTTTTCAACTCTCAGCTTGGCAAAATGAGGAAATCTTCCACTGCATCGTACAAACATACTAAGTTCTTTCTGAATAAAATCCAGCAGGAGGAAGTCAACGCAAATGCAGAGGATAGAGCAAACTGTGTTTGCATGTAGAGTCAAGTAAAGGGTAACGAGTCAGAATGTGAGGTTCCAAAAGGCATTTAAATCCAGCTTTTTTCATTGCTGTAACATGGAGAGCAATCACATTATTTTAACTACCGATCTGTACGTCAACACCCAAACCACCAGCACAGTATTCCCTTAACAAAACCAAAACAGAAGTACACAGGGAGTTAATTATGTACTAGTAGATTTCAACCTACTCTCAGCACTCCTGATCAGATATATTAATAGATGAGTGTAAAGCAGGCCGCCAACCCTTATGTTCTAATTTTCTACTCCATTTTATTTTAGCCTCCAGCCTTGCAGCAGGCTCGGCGCTCCCTGCTCAGCTAACTGTACCCTCTGCTCCATCTAGTGGACTGCAGGTACCCACAACAAACATTGCCACAGAGCCCAAGAGCACAGTCACTTCACAGCATCAAGCAGGCAGGAATTCTCTCAAAAACTAGATAAGCTTGGAAAATGGCTTCAGCAAGGAAAAGGAACGGTAAGGCAGGTTGTCACAGAAAAAGATAAACAGCAACAGCGCTTAGTGCAGAGAACCAATATAGGCCACATGTATTACTACTGCAATAGGTAGTAATTCTACACGCACATCGAAACTAGAATGACATTTAGTTACTTGAACTAAAGAATTTCCGAGTGTTCCTCATGCTTCTCCTTATGCAAAGGATCCTCAAGTCCAGAAATGAAGCTTTAGGAACAGTCCAGGGAGGTGGAGCCTCCTGTGCCTGACAAACTTATGGAAATGAACAACTTCAGAGAGAAACAAGTGGCAAAGAGGTTCCAAATTTGTTATTCAAAACAAACTGGTAGTACAAGAGAAGTTTTAGGCTTTTTTCAGTCTCTGAGAAACAGCCAGGAACAATACAGACTGCCACAGAAGAAACCTTAGCTCCTCAAATTCTTTTAAGCACCTTTTCACAAGGTTTCTTATAGCTTTAGAATAAGCAGTACACCTGAGCTGTGCTACGAGGGTAGTGTTACTGGCAGAGGTAATTCATGGCAATTTAATTATTCACACAATCACATGCGAGGATACTCAAGCCACAAGTGAAAACTTGTGTTTCACAGCTGAAAGTTCCTATTAAAGTCTCTCTGCTAATGAAATGCATCCATGGAAACACAGCTGTGCCTATGCCACACTGTCAAGTGCAGTATGATACCCTGGTCACGCTTCAGTACAAGACAAAAGAAACCAAGTCTTTCTAACCCCACGGCAGACAACCTTCATTAGAAAGGGCCACCATCCAGATGTTGTTTTTCAGGTTCTCAAATGAAAACATTCCTTATAATAAGGTACCCTGAAAGTGACTCCTCCAGAAAGTGTACTCCAGTGCTGTTCCTCAGCTGTAGAAGGTCACAAAATATACTGCAGCTGGTTTTTACTGCAAAAACCTTCATCAGCGCACAATCTTATTACATACTTACAATCTTATATACATATGATCATACACAGACAAACACAATCCCAAAAGTAGAAGTGAGGTACAGAAAAAGAAATTAGGCATCTCTAGTCCCTGCAGAATCCAATGTCTCTTACATGAGCCCTGAAAGGCACTGCAGCCGCGCTGGGTAACTGGAGACGACGCTGTAACCGAAGCCAAGCATCACGTGCCCTTGTGCAGCTCTGCCGGACAAGCAGGTCGCTTAGGGCTGCTAAAACCTGTAATAACAAGGAGACCTGGCTTTCCAGCTGCCAGGAGGAAATCTAGGGCATTTTAATTCTGCAAACTGGTTAGAAACAGAGCTAAGGGTCTCACTCATACAAGGACGAAAAACAGCACGTGAATTTGAGGCAGGTGTCTATAGCTCTCTTTAAAGGCATTCCAGATTAATAAACACTGGTCTGTCTCAGACACTCCTGAAGGGAAAAGGAAGGGATGAGACTTTAAAGTGTTAAATGTTTTTAAGTAATATTTCAGTACTTGGAGCACCAATGCCCTCTGCTGTTAACAGAGTCCACAAAAGTCTAACCAAGTCATAAAACCAAAAATAGCCTGTTGCTCACACTCACTAAAAGCCATCCGAAGACTGACAGCAAGAGCCTCCAGCGACAGCGAAGGTGCTGACGCTGTCCCCCTGCACACTGCAATATTTGACTTGCTTTTACTTCCACAGGCCCTGAGAGCTCCAGCACCATCCAGCCTCCATTCCCTGTGCAGGAGGGACCCACTGGCTACCTGAGAGCCCCAGCACAAGGGCACAGGGAGGCACCACAGAAAAGCTGCAGAGTGAAGCAGCAGTGAGGAGCAAGGAGAAGGCCATGGGCAGAAGGGCCTGGACACAGGAACCCATTCCTGCACCTAAACAGAAGCCACCAATCCCTCTACCTCTGCTCTACTACAGGCACTTGATGTTCAGCAAGTCTCAGGATGAAATTTGGCAAGCCGTTTTTATGACAGACAGCTGGACTTAGGCAACCACCACAGCCCACTACAGGTGAGGATCAAGTGCTTCGTGTTGAGCAAGTCAATGCACCTGCCTCAGCCACCCAGGCTTTTTCCTCCTATCTACCCAAGCTCGTGACCCTGCCAGTAACACCACCAGATCCAGGTGTCCATTCCTCTCCTTTCCCATCTCCTCCAAAAAAGGAGCTAAGAGCAGTAGTCAGAGATCTAGGTCAGAGCAGACAGCAACCTTTAAATTCATACTGCAGCATGGAGAATAAAAATATGGAAAAAAAGCCCAGTGAACCACAGTAACTTAGTACCTGGCAGACACAAAATTAGCTTCTTATTTTACTAATTTCTAATGGTAGATTCACCCCAATCCACCTGGCTGAACACAGGGCTAAGCAAACAAACCTTCATTATAAATCAAAGTGCAACAGAATGCAAATTCTTTGAAGTCTCAAGAGCACTAAAACTGCAAAAACAAACATCTGTAATCTACAGCCACAGACCTATAGCTTCCCTTTGCTGGCCCCAACTTTGCTGGCCGTTAAGTGCAAGCACGGTGGGCTCAGTATGCTTGTAACTGCAGAGCTGCCTGCTCCAGGACTCGTCTCGCCTAGTGCTCACGATAGAGGGTGTTCAAGAGCACAAGTCAACCTGTTTAAAAGACAAAACTGCTGTTTCCACAAATCTTGCTTATTTGAGGAAAGCTGAGTACAGCACAGGTAGTCTACAAGAGGCAAAAAAGCCCCACAAAACAAAACAAAACTTCTTATTTTCCCCACAGAATTCCCTATGCCACTGGGAAGCATAATGTATTATGTACTTGATACAAATTGATACATGTAACAATCGATACATTTAATACATAAAAGCATTATGTATTTGTCAGTCGTAATGCTTTAATGTATTTGCACAGTAGTTCAGTTCATTTGTAAAGCATCTAAATTACTGCTAAGAGTAACTCGGGAACTCCTAGGCAGAGAAATACATTTTTGGATGCCAAGTGACACATTTGTTGTACTCCCACATCTTATCTTTTCCAATTATTAATAATCTTCTGGAGAACAACAGAAAGGCCACTTAAAATCATTTGTGTTAATAATCTCTAAAGTGAGGTTTTGCCATCTTAAACTTCTGACAGCCTTATCTGCAACTTAAGTAAAAAAAAAAGTTATACATGAGTCAAAACAAATTACATATGAGTTACATATGAGTCAAAACAAATAAACCCATAACTTTCTACTACAGTCATTCTTCATTAGAACACAAGGCAAGTCATTCAACAGTTGAACTGTATTATATCATCATATTACTATTGAATTAACAACAATAAGGGTCAAAATTCTCAAGTCCAAAAATCCTAGACCTGTACATAGTTCACAATTGGGACTTAAAATTCTATCTTTGACCTGAATCGCACCACCATTCCCAGAAGAAATGCAGACACAGACCTCCAGGAAACTTCTAGGCAGTTCTCAGCAGCATTTAGTCAGTCTCTAAAGTGCAATAGCCTTAAAAGTGTCGAGGCACAAATCCCAGGCTCGTGCTTGGGGCAGAACTGCCAAATGGTGCCTCCCCACGGTACTGGCCAGGCTCTGGAAAGCTTTATTTCTGAGGCTGGAAAGCACATTCTTAAATAACTGCAATTGTTCCATCCAATTTTATCCACAGTCTACCACAGTTCAACAGGCAATAAATTAAGAAGTCTCCAGAGTGATGTTGCTATCTCAGACTCTGTACTCAGACAAGAGGAAAAAAAAAAAAGACAGATTTTATTTGCTTACTTGCTCTGTACATTTACAATCTCCATTATCAATGATAACGCTACCACATACCACCGACTAATTTAAATGAACTAACAGTAGCATAGGGGAAAAAAAAAAGAAAAAGAAAAAACACCAACAAAAATCCACACGACTGGGAAATCCGTAGCTGTTATCCAGTGAATTAAAGTGATATATTGGTATCTTTTGTATCACAGAAGATTAATCACATGACCTAAAACAACAAGACAATAGAGTCAGACTCCTGCAAGATTATGCAGATAGTATGGTTTCTATACCCTAGAAGTTTTATGATTACTTAAAAGCAGCATCCCACTTAGCACAACAGTCATTGGGGGTTCACCAGCTGTGTTTTATTCTCCTCTGATCTTTTCAGCAGCAGCAGGTCAAATCTTTGTAGATATCTTTTATGTTGTCCTAGACAAGTTATCATCGAAAACCAAAATCATAACTCTGCTGATGCTAAAAATACGGCTTTTGAGAAATGAGACAGACAGGTTTTTTCCCCTCCAATGAAAAGGCTTTGGAATTGTTTAAAAGTCAATGATCAAACACCACAACTTTATAATTGGGTTGATGATAGATAGCCTATACCTATAACATCGTACCTGACGAGGGAGAGGAGGTGGGTTTTGGAAAATATGCTTTATAAGAAGAAAGGTCACCACAAAGGACCCACCATGAGGGCTTCCCAGAGCTGACTACAAATATGAACACGACTTGGAATTCATACAGCCCTCAGTACCCAAGCATAAGCGTGCCCTGAAAATAGGTAGTTCAGTCTAAATGCTAGCTTAACATTTTTCTAGGAAAAACACCAACAAGCACAAAGGCGGTCTCCACAACATTCTAATTCCAGTTATGCATTAGTTCTCAGTTCTAAATGAAGTACTAAAAGCAAAAAACATATTAGAGTGTATGTAACAACTAGTTTGTAGGAAGCACTGTAAACACAGCCAATGTAAGACCCAATGGAAGAGAAAGCTGGTATCACTCTACAAAACCTTAAGCGTATTTCACCCACTCATAGTCATTCCCTCAGATTTCCTTCATTCACATTTTCTCACCCACCTACTAACAAGCACCAGGACGTATGCAAACAAGTGGTCTAGCCAGGATCTTGTATATAACATGCACAGCACCAGAGACATCTGCTATCGAGTCTTCACCTCATCTCTTGCGTTTTTCTTGATCGATGGCAGTGAATTCTTTCTTAGATGGATTTTTGAAATCTTTTAGGAGTGATCTCTTAGTGCAATGGGAAGATACTACTATCAGAAAAGGCATGGTACACATTATATGATGTAATCTTGATGCCAAGTTCCTATTGTCAGAGCACAGCATCTCCCTATTAACAAGTTGTTTGGGCCATGGGCTTAGAATAGAGGCCTCCTCAATCCGCTTAATTGGAAACTTTATCCTTGTCACCAGCAAAGGCCACCCTTAACTCCTGTTCCAATTTTTTTTTGAAGTGTTCTTCCTCAACTCATCTTCTGTAAATACTAAATAACACATACAAATAATGCAACAAGTTATACAAAAGCTAATTAGAATCAAAAGTAAAAGAATTTTCATCCTAGTAGCTTTTACAGCCCTGAAGGTGACATTTCTTTTTAGTATAAACTACAAGTTAGTAAAATGTCAACTTCTTTGTGAAAAGAAAATGAGCTTATTTTAGGACGAGTAACATGAGAATGAGTTCTAAATGCCACTTTAAAAAAGGAGCTAAACATGGAGACAGCGGGTCACAGAAAAACGAGAAAACATGATACCAAAAGAATAAGAACTCTTAAGCTCTTATCAAAAATTTTACCTTAATTATAGGGAGAAAAAAAGTCTGCACAAAAGTTACGCCTAATTATCTGTCAAAACACAGAACACAGCACAGATATTCAGCATATGCATTCCTGTTTAACAGCAGGAAATTTATATTGCAGTAGTATCATTAAACAGACTGCAATGAGTCTCACTTACTTTGATCAGCATAGTTTTTTGCTTTTAGTTCAAGCTGTCGAGTTTGTGATTCTAGTGCTTCCACTCTGATCTGCAAGTCCTTTTTTTCTTGTTCTTGAGAATCTTCAAACTCAATAAATTTCTAGACAAAAAAATAAAGTGAAATTAGACTCAACAACAGAAAATTTCTTTAAAGACATCAGCAAGCTTCCTTCATTGTGAAACAGAAGCAAATCTAGAATCATTCCTATGTTTTTTAACATAGGAATGTTAAAGACATTAGACATTAGAAAGGCTTCAACTTTTCTAGGTGTTTTTAAATTAGAAAGACTTTGACTCCAAGCAGCATATAGGAGATTATGCAGCAGCCCTTCAAAGAGCAGGGCAAGCCTGTCTCCAAAACAATAACACAGATTGAGAGCCCACATTTAAACACTAAGGACACTAATGATATTCCAGTCCAGATCATTGTTTAAACCTTCCATCTAGCTTGCTCTGCATAATCACTATCACCTGAGTTTGAGAAGCCTGCCTGGGACTAACGTGAACATGAATTATTTAGTTTTTTTGTTTTGTTTTGTTTTCCTAACAGCACTCACCTGCAAGGCAACACTACATACAAGCACTGAAAGGCTTGGTATTCTTTGCATTTGCTGTACTGTTAAGGTGTATGTTCATGTGCAAACCAGGCAGGTGGAGATGCTGCAGCAGAGGCAGAAACAACACACAGGAAAGGCACAGAACGCTAAACATCCAAGGAGGAAAATTTTAGCAGAGAGAAACATCCAGGAGAGCTAAAGGGTTTCAGAAAGAAAACTGCAGCTGGATAACACGCAGCAGCAGAGAGGACTCCAGATACAAAGTAACAGGTGACAAATTTAAGATAAAAAGGATTATTAATTTCTCTTTGTCAGCAGCAACCTGTGAATTCAAAAGGGGGGATACAGACTGTGCACAGTCCTACTTAGTTTGGGTCCTCCCAGTTAAAGCTGAAATTGGTCTCATGCTTGATTTGATGGAATTGAGGAAAATATCTACATGGAAAGCTACTCGTAGAGCAGTTATTAGTGGTAACACTCATTTCCACAGCATCAATTAGGTCAACAAGATACAATTTAAAAGTTCTAGTAAAGAACAGCAGAAGTGGATGAAAATGTCCTACCACGGAGGAACACACAAAATACCAGACACTTTAATATTTGTGTGCAAGACTACACTGCTGTATTAGCACAACGCTGCTACATGAGACCAGGTGAGGTAACCTCCAGTTATAAAAGCTTGAGTGCAAAGCATGGATACTTCATTAAAATAAACTAACTTTACATAAATCCTTCACATTTTTTTTTAATTATATGATAGATCTGCATCTAAACTTTTCTGTGTTTATAGAAACATTTGACAAAAAAAAAAGAAACTACTTTGTTCAAATGCTTGTATAATCAACCTTTAAGTTGCAGACAAGCTTTCAAAAGTAGAAGCTTGTAACCCTATGAAAGGGCTTTGGTTTAGCATGGTCACTCGAAGAAGTTTTGCTTCAAAATGACTTTGAATGTAGAAATACATCATGATCTATAAAGTGGAACAAGAGCCTCTTTCAAGCAAGTGCTACATATCTGTCACAGGACCAGGAATGGTTTTCATATGACTGCGCTTGAAGCAAAAGAGTGAAATAATCAAGAAACAGTTGACGTCAAGCCAGGTAAAAATGCTTTGGGTTCTGGGATTTAAAAAGAAGAGTTCTTCCCCGCTTCGCAAAGTCAAATGTGAAAAACTATTTGTGCATACGCAACACACACACACCCTTCCCCAGGTACAGACACAAGAGCAAAGCTTACGAGGATTAATTAGTGAATGGAACCCTGAAAACTTCATGCTTACCCCACAGACCCTCTGCTTTGTAGCACACAAGGCAAGAGTTTCATGGCCTTTTATACTAGAAATCCAAGCCATGTCTAGCTTATTCATTCTTAGCAGACTCCCTTATTAACAAGGGCTTAAAAGCTTTTGACATAAGTTTGGCACCGAGGCTAAATACCAACATGGTTTGGTAAATTAAAAATGGAAAAACATGAAAGAAGAATTCTAAAATAAAACTGTAACATCTTTGTTTAGTTGCTTCTCTGATGATTTCCAAAAGTCAGATGTGCTTCATAGCTTGCAAAAGACCAGTGACAATTATGCTTTTAAACGAACAGCCGCTTAAATCCATCAACGTCCTTGTTACTCATGAAACTAAAGATAGATCAGGTTCTTCATCCATTTTTATTTCCTCCCAAGTTCAACAGTAAGTATTAAGAGCTGCTGGGTATTAAGGTTTGAAAGTTTGATTGTTTTTAACTAGTTTAACTTTATTTTCTTATTCCTGCAGTTTCTAAATTCCATACCATATAGCATAAAGATTCTATAAAAGCACACATTAATACACAGGAGAGAAGCAGGCCTGTAAAAGTCACTTTAAGAAAAGCTTAAGTTCATTCTAGATTTGCAAGTACGAATATTTAAGA
>JAUBNY010000452.1:1587569-1603374 GCA_032275445.1 Crypturellus soui | reverse complement strand
TGATATCCAGTCAGCTGACACCAGCCCACTGGATATAGGTCTGGAGACTCACAATCCACCCACTGATCATATTCATCTTCCCATCCATCAAAGTGTATCCTCAGCAGGCGATGGATGATGCGAGTTACCGTGGCTACGCACACCAGGCGAGGTTCCATTAGGTCTACAGCCTCCAGTTTCATTCCAACATGAAACCCGTGGTTCGGAACTTCCTGGAAGAGTACGCACGTCAAGAGAGTAAAAATCAGGGAGCAAGCACGCCAGTTACAACCATTCAAGCACACTACTGAAGCCACTGTTTCAGTCAGTTTAATGTAGAAAAATATAAGGTATCCTTCATGAAGCTCCTTTATGAACTGCCCCCTTTTCTCTTTAACATTTCAGAAACATTAAGGCATAATACATCAAAATAGTCCCTTTAAAAGGCACAGCAGTCTTAATTTTCCAAGTTGTACAAAATGGAACTGTAAATTCCATGAAGTATACACAGCTTTAAAGAAAATACAAACACATGTATGATGTTTATTACCTTATTGAAGAGCTTTACAGGTGCTGCTATTGAGTCGCTTTCCCTGAGGTAGTCAAACCATTTGAAAGGGAGTTTTGCATAACCTGCAAATTGTAAACATTTTCACAAATCAACTGGAAGCTTTATAAATACAAACTACAAGAATAGTATATTGGCACTGTGCTACTGCTAAAAAGATGACAAAGAAGATATTAATATCAGAAACTTCCACCACTCTGAGTCTAAGGGACAAGGACAGTCCACCGGACACAGCCCGATGCAACAATCGGGATGAAAGAACTTCTAGTGTCATTTAACAATAAAATTATTCTTTTATACTTGAAGTTTTCTGTCCACGTAGATCCATGATCTCTACATTGCCCCACATAAATCACCCAGAACAGATCATGTAATTAACCACATCCAGCGTCTTTCCTGTGGGGAAAGAGCTCCACTATTGAAAAATTTGATTTGTTAGGAACGGACTGGTAAGAAAAGGCATGGATATTTCAAACTTCAATAATAAGGTTAAAACAGCAATCATAGGGTAACTTACAGCAATTTTTCAAATTAAAAACAATGAAAAAAATGAAATAAAAGGAAGAAAAATCTCAAACATTTTTAGGTTGTGCTTTCTCCTGATTTTGGGAGGAAAAAAAAAAAAAGCCAAAAAAAACCCCAAACAGCCCAAACATATAGGACTATTTTTATTTTGGGTAACTTAAAGCAGCTTAGACCATCAATTCTCAAATTCTAGCTCATGGACCAAAAACAGCTTGAAAAGTTTCTTCATGGCAGCATACAGTGTTAGACATAAAAACAGATAAATAAATAAAATCCCAGGGCATGGCACAGTGATGGATCTCACTTGGATCTCATCTGAGTCACAGTATGGAGCTCCCACTGAACTACAGCTCAGTACTGCAGGGCAGGACTGAAACAGGTAGCTAAACCTGGGTCTAAAATGCAATCAAGTTGTTGAAAGTTTCTAAAATCATCAATTTCTGGTGATTTCAGCAAGTGCTCAGAATGTTTGAAAGGAATAAGCCTGTAAGCTTGAAGCCCAATGATTTCACAGCAGCATACTTAAAAGTATCCATATTGCTAAATGTAATTTGGAAATGGTACCGGAGTTAAGTATGTAATATCTGCATAAACAGATTAGCTGGTTAGCTAGTAACTGATATGGATACTAACATACTAATTTTACATATTAATGTTTTTTTTCTTTTCTCTTTTCTTTTCCCTTTATTAAGTTGTCTGAGCTTGTACTGGAGGCACGAGCACACGATTCTAGCTACAGTAATCAGAAGTAAAAAAGCTGTCCATTTTCAAGGCCACAATTCAGGCAGTAGAGTCACCTCAAGAGCTAAGGAGCTTTGGTCATTATAGCCTATTATATCAGTAATAAAACATTTGGTATATTAATGCACATTATGTTCTGTATTTTAGCACAGTTATTTCCCTATTCAAATGACTTTTAGAATATTGCATGTGATTTATAATCATCTCTCAGTGGATGATACGGGGCTGTTATGGAAAATTGCAATAGATGGGACAATATATATGAGGGTAGCGAATAAAGCTGTCATGATGCAAGAAAAAACAGTAGTATAAATGTGTTAGCAGTAAAATTTGAATACTCTTGTATAAATACTGTTCGAAAACTAAAATAGAGAAGTTGCATCATAGAAGGGAATTTACTTTCTAAGCTGTTTCATCAATTTAAGGTTTTTATTTTCAAACTAATTAGTACTGATATGTGTTTCCTTTACATCCTCCAATTATTAATGTTGGATTACATATTTTATAATGTTGGACCACATCTTGGACCAGGTATTTTTTGACAGGGGAGTAGGCTTAGAGAGAAAAAAAAAAATACACTCTTCATATTTCTGATATTGAGATCAGGCCCGTGAATTTCTTGGCAATAAACTCACTAAATGAGCTGACTGAAAAAAATAACAGTAAATCTGTCCAGCTGCAGACTTTCCACATACTCAAAGATGATAAACTCATTAGTGTGTGCTAAGGAAAGTGCTATAAAACTATTATCTTCTTGTTGTATTGTTGTTCTGTGTAATACTTAAAAATATCATTCAACAAATACAAGCAGAAGTCTAGCAGAAGTCTGCTAGAATAAGAACATACATAAAAAAAACTACAGAAAGCGATTGTCATCTGGTGTTATACAGTTAAGTACAATAAACTGCAAAGACAGCGAAGGAGAAAAAATGAAGGCAATAAGAGTCTTCTGTAGGCAGATATGCTAGTGGACAGACAGCTTTTCTTACAGCAGGGATTATGCCATGCATAAATCTATAGCAACTTCTACAAAAATCAAGTTTGTCAATCTATTTCAATAAATTAACTACCATTGTTATTAATTAGCCCAAGTCTGACACTTTTTAAATGTTCTTTAAACCTCTGCTTGCCAGAACTTCCCAAGTACTGCCATATTCTGAAGTGACTTACATATTTATACTTCCTATTCACTTAATATCTGTACTATTCAATTTATGGTTAATCTCTCAAGTTCTGATAGTAAAAGCAAATTAATTTAGTCAGTGACCCAATCAGATGTTGTGTGTCTTTTTATGTATGAAAAGGCTTGGTAACTGTTTTAAATTACTTAGAAGTTATGTTGTAGTATTGGTTTCAGACTCGGGAAAGTCCTGAAAAGTGACAAGAACTTTGTAGACTGAGTTAAGAAACAAAGCATAAGGCATATACAATATCACTGAAAAATATTAAAAATAAAATGTGGTCAGAATGCTATATGTACCTCTGGGTGGAGTTAGTTCAATCATGTTAATTTCACAGAAACCAACAGGGAAAATAGAAGGGGAAGTGGCATGGTAACAAAACCAATCAGACCCATCTGCTGCTTCTGAGCCATCAATCCCAATCATAAGATAGCCATCTGCTAAAACCTTTGTAAAGAAAAACAAAATTTTACATTAAATTCCTTTAACTGTGTGATAAGGCTAGAAAGAAAGCATGCCATGTTTCAAAAGAGTAAATACAACTGAATACTAATGGCAATACTTATAAGGACATTCAAGTAAAACAAAACAAAAAAAACAAGTCATACCTGTCTCCACGATTTTCTGCATACTATTGTAAAGATTACCTTAGTTAACTGCAAAATTGAGAGGGGAAAAATTTCCTTTTTCTTTTTTTTTGGTGAACATGAGCTTTTTAAGCTTTATAATTTAGTTTACACTTTATCTTGCATGGATATTCAACACTACATAAAGAAGAAAAAAAAAATCAAGGTAACAACCTTACTCATTGGTAAGGTTATGTGAAGGTGCTAAGCAACTCTTTACATTTTCTTATTTTAAAACAGATTTCAGATAGATGGTGCCTTTTTCAGCTAGGAAAAAAAGTACATTCTTCATATATATATATATATATATATCTATATAAAATCTTCATTGACTTCCACAGGTAAGTAAGATGAGGTTTTCAGAAGAGGGTTGAAGAATATTTGGGATAATTAGCAGAAGATTGGCCTGCAAATTAATCTCATAAGCATGTTATTTTTTAGTCAACAGTAATATTGAATTTTTCAGGCATTAAAAAATAAATTAGAACTTACATGAGTATATGCTTTTCTATACTACTTGCCTAGAACTAAAGATTCAATGGGTATGCAAGGTGAATTAATTGCATTTCATTTAAAGCTTTATTTTTATGTTTCAAAATTGAATAAAAATGAGAAAACTGGATTCATATCTACCTTCCCAAATAGACATTTGCTTTCTTACCTTTCTAATAGTTGCCACACATATTGCTGAAAGGTTTAAGGGATCTATAGCTTCCAATTTCATTCCTTCTTTAAACCACTCCCCTGCTGTGTCAACCTCTTTTACCTAAAGAAAGAGAAAACAGCGTCAGAAGCTAAGGATCCAGTGAGGCCAGAACGATAGATACATTATCACACACTGTCGATACAAAAGAGCGAAATGTTTGTCATACAACCTCTTCATCTGAGCTCTTAACCTGAGCTGGTTAAGTATACAAATGAAAAAAACCCAATACTTGCACTAGGCATGTTTCAAAACTTTCACAAAGTTGCAGGGCTGTTTCACATACAGCAGGAATTAGAGCTCCTCAATTAGCTGCAAAAAAAAAAAAAAAAAAAAAAAAAAAAAATCTTTTTTGCTGGCAAACTCACCTTCATAAATAAGTGTGGGGGTGCATCAAAATGTTCCTCTTGTTTCTTTGTAATATCTACAGGGAAAAATGGTACATCCTTGTCAGAGACTTTATTACTGGAAGAGAGGGTACATTTTTTTAAATATGCCATCCAGAAGTTCCCATGTACCGACATACTCTGAACATTCCTTTCAGTGAGTGACTTTCAGCACCATTCTTGAATTCAACTACTCTTATTTATAAATGGGTTCAGCAGAAATATCTGGTATTACCCAGTAGCGTTATTACTGTGGCAGGTCCACAATTCAAGACTACTACCACAAAAATCTAGTGAATACTCACTTGTTTTTCTTATTTCTACCTGAAATACTTCAAAAACACAGCTTCATTTCTGAGGAAGAAACTCAATATTCCCAAGATTGTGCCACAAAATTGCTATCAATCTATGTAGGCTTTTGCCAAAAAAAAAAAAAAGCAAGTGAAATATTTTGCACACTCTTCTATGCTGTATTAGGAAATAAACAGTCGAAGGCATCTAGGCTTCAAATAATACTTCATAATCACATGAACTATTTTAATTAACCATATAAAGTTACAGTATGGCTTAAGTTAGGCTTCACTAAGCTAACACCACTCACTAAGACACCTCTGAAACACAACAAGCTCACCAGATCTTTTGAATCTATGTCCTATACTTCGAGACCAACCAATGTGGTGAATGAGCGGACTGTACATGTGGCACCAGAAGTCATCAGTTTTGTCTTCGCTTTCTTCATACACCAATCTTAGCCGTCCTCCAATGACGCTCTCTACCACTGCTACCCGTGTTCGACAAAGGTGTGTTTTGTCAACAACTTCTACTCTCATGGAAGTTTTGAACGGATATTGCATACACTCAGACACCTTAAAATAAAGGGGAAAAATCTGTAAAAATACATTCTGTTTTGGCCTAGTCATTAGTCTTCTGCTTGCAAAGTACTTCTCTTAATTCAATTACTAATCCACCTGAAAAAGTAACAAAATGCTTTCTCTTACGTTTTGTTGAACATGCAGCAAAATGAAACATTTCACAAAACTCTGCAGACTAGATCCTACAACAGCATAAATGACTCCCACACGAGTTACAGGAATTTTCCATTGATTTAATGAAAGTTTGTTCAGTGATTAGCAATGGATAAAAATGACCTTGAGAAACAATCAGCTTTAATGATAAAGATGAAAAAAATTGCTTTGTCATCCACTCAAAATATAGCACTTAAAAACAGGATCAAAAGTACTTTATTATAAAAAGCTTGGAAAATAATACATGAGCATAACTAAAGGTGACCACTCTCAAACATAGTTCTTCACAATACCAAGGAAGAAAGAGAATAAAGGAAATACTGATCTGCTTTGTGAGCATGTATTCTTTTTAACACGCTTTAAATTAAACACAGTATATGTCATTTGCTATGTCTATTATGAACTCCTCAAAGCATTTAGACCTTGTAAATTTGATTAGGCTTCAAACTGAGCCAAGTTTTAAATAGAAATGAACATGTGCAGAAAATAAAAGTCTTTAGAATACTAGTGTGCAGGTTAGACAACAATACAGGACTCTTTATATTCCTATTAAAATCGATGCACCATCTTGCAGCACATATCCCTCCTTCCACCCAAAAAAAACCAGAAATCAATCTAGCCTAAAGCAGATCGAAATATTAACATTTAAAATTAGGTATTTTATTGCATCTAGATGTATGCTGTGTTAACAGATTTTGCTTAGCTTCTTAAAAAAAAAAAAAGCCATTCCTGAATTAGCAAGATTAGTTTTACTTTTTCTCTAATATCTATCATCGGGTATCTTTTTAGTACTTTTTTAATTGGGGTTATTAGTCTTTCTTTCAAAGAAGAGTTTTTAAATGGTATCATATACTAACACGTGCAGAGATAAATGGAAAATAGAGATTCCACGGAAAACTATTAGAAGATCTTCACTATAAAGGGGCTAATGTGCCATTGTAAAATATTTCACCTCTTCACAACGTGTTGCAATTTTGTTTATAGTACATTATTGATATTGCATCAGCCTTACCTTCTGAGAAAAGTCAGGAGGAAGTGTTTTGGCACCAGTAAGTCGTTTCACTAGAAAAGCTTTCCAGTTTGTGTATTTGTGTTGGATGGCTGTTGCAAATGAAGGGGAAAAAATAAGCCACTGACTTTTAAATGTGTCCATTAGAGACAATGTTATAGCCTGGAATATGTAAAGAAGAAAACCTAGATGACTGTTAAAAAGCCTGGATGAAAATAATGACAAAACCTCTTTAGAGAATGAATGATACCCCAGTTTAAATTCATGTGTATGTTAGGGCAAAGAATTTAATTGACAAAACATAAATAAGATCAGTGCATGTTTATGTCACTGATTAGCCTAACTGCTTCCACCTTGATATAGTAGGGGCTACTCCAAGAAACACCGTTGCTATGGTAAAATATTTAAATCATAAACAAATTTAGTTAAATCAAGAGACTTTTTAATTATCTCAATCAAGCGATACCGCTAATATTTACATACATCGAGGAGGGACTAAGGGCTTCCCGCTGGTTGCACACCAACCAACTGGGTGGATGTCAGACCCACAGACATTGCACCAGAAGTCAAGATTTGAATCACTTTCAAAGCCTTCGTATCTTAGCAGAGCATTGTACCCTAAAAAAAAAAAATAAATAAGCAAGGCCATTTTAAAAAACACAAAATTTAGCAAGGTTACAGATTTATTTAGACATCTCCATCAATCATAATATATAGAACTCTTTTTTACCTAGGATATAACATTCTTTTAAAAAAACATTTTGCTCATCACATCAACAGTCACTAAGTTAGTAGCTCCCTCCACAATTATTTTAATGGTTTTAATAATGTCAAGCAAAAGATATTCACCTGCTAATTTTACAATTCCAGCTATCCAGAAGACTTTGGTAGGTAGGCTGCAGTCTGTGTTTGGGACCTCCACTCTCACTCCTTCTGCGATATCACCCCAGCAGGTCCCCATAGGTGCCTGTCATTTAAGATGGGGATAAAACAAGACCAGTTCACCATTCTGTTTACTCCAAACAAAAATAATTATTTTTGTTACAATGGTGCTTTATGAGTGACTTTCCAAGAAGAGACAAAAATCAATACACATGATAGACAAACATGTTTAGATATTGGTCTTTCTGAATCACTGTTGCTTTGCTCTGCAGTTTATGTGCACTGATAATGTACAACTACTATTGTTTATCTCTTGTAACAACTGTAGGATTGCAAGTTTAAATATCTGTAAAGCACAAGTAGAAATTACATATACTCACAGGTCGGCACTATTCCATGAGGTTTCAACTAGAGGCTAGCCACTGATTTCATTGAGAATGGTATAATTCCTCCCATTCTACTTTCAAGGAACTTATAGTACTTAAAAATGATACCATTGTCACAGACATCAAAATCCATATATGCTCTGTTTTTGCAACCTGCCTGAAAATGCTTGAGAGCTATTAATGGAACGTATCCTGAAGACTTATTAGAAAAAGGGTTACCTCCTGTGGCTTCAGGGGTTCACAACCTCTCAGAGAAACTGGCCTTCATATCATTCAAAAATGGTAATTCCATCAAGCAAGCAAGCAAACAAACAAAAAAACCTAAGTTGCACCTTTAACAAAAGCCAAAGGGAAATGCATAGCTAGATTCCCCATGCACTGTTCTGAAAACTTAAACTAGGATTTTCGTAACAAGAAGAAATACAAGCCTGATAAACTCTAAAGGATTTAGGAAAAACAGAGATAAAAATTACATCTAGTTTGCCATCTCAGGGAGAATGTTTTATTGGCTTTCATCATGAAAAGACAGTCAGAGATGGTGTTGTAGAGATCAGAAATGCACAGTGCTGAAGAACCTAAACCCTTACATTTTAAGTAAAAAAAAAAAAAAAAGTCTAAATTCAAAAACAAGCCACAAACAAGGGAAAGGTTCAGATTTTAGATAGTTTAGAACAAAGGTCATATCAAGTATAAAGGTACTCTAGGAGAAATAAATTCTAATCAACACAGCATTTAAGCAGCTCACTGAGAATAGCCTCCAACTTCTTTGACTCTTAGTGGGGAGCCATACAGGAGAAGTAGTTTCATTAATTCTGAATGATTTGTAATTAAAATGCTGCAAGTTTGCCGGCAATCAGCAATGGCCAATTAGCAACAGTAAAACAAATTTATCTTAAAAGGGGATGCGCTTAACTATTGAGAATATATGATGCTGGGCAACAACTTTTAGACATTAAATGAAAAACAATTCCACTGCAAGGATGCCAGTGTTGTACTCTGGAAGCCTGGTCTCTTCATGTTCTGCTATGTCCCATCTACACCACTCTAGACAGTAGAGCTCTTTTCTGCCATCTAGCAGATAGAGAGTTAAAAACATCTTATAGATGACTTATTTTCATATGCAAAATATGCAGATATAACATCTTAATAACTTTCCATTACATATTCATTATCATCTCTAAATTGTCATTTGTAGCTTTTTGGACTGAAATGGGAAAATAAGCTTTTCAGACTGCATATTTTAGTATCTCTTGTTGCCTCGAATAGAAATACAAGATGAGTCCAAACAATCAAAAATAGCAGTGCTGAACAATCTCACAATCCAGCAGCACTTCATCAGAACATTTTACTGCTTGCTCACTGTGTGCTCAGTTAATTCAGAGAGAAAAGTGTATCATAGCACTTCTCCTTCCATGATAAAGGAATTGTCACAAATATTTTTACTTCTAAAACATGGATTGGTATAGAGGGAAATAGCAGAAAGCTAAATTTGTCCTTGTCTGTGAAAATATTGGTTCTGCTAGTTTCTCCTACACCAATCCACATGGCTCACCCTTTAGAAGCAGGGAGCCATCCTGGGTAGCATTCCTACTGAAAAGCCAGATATCATTACTGTCCTGAAATGACGCTTTACAGTATACCTGGTATACTGTATATCTTCCCACTCCTTATATAAATTCTTAAGGTAGGAAGACTGGATAAACCAGGGCTGGGACAGCCGCCTTCCTTTACATCTTCTCGGTCTTCATGCAATTAATGAATGTTTGCACAGTGCTCAGAAGAACTCACAAAGCACTATGTAAGTGCTACGTCTTATTCAAGTGCTGGCTAGAAGGGTAACTCTGAAGGCTGGATTGGCATAGTATGAACTAGCAGAACCATAATTTACAGGTAAGAACAAATTTACCTTTCAGATTCGTGACGAAGAGATCCGCTTCACGTTACTCCCAAACAAGGAAGATCTGGTTCATCGCTTCCTGAGCCAGGAGACGACTTGGGAGGGTTTATCTGTGAGCGGCAGCTGCCTTCTCTGCAAGGTAAGTTGCAATCAGGAAGGTCCTGTTTGACAGGATTTGACAGGAATGTCTAAAGGCCAAGCACCTCCACACACCTGTCTAGCTGAACAAAGAACCGGCAGGTAAAATAACTTATTCCTAAAGTCATCCACATGGCCCTGATTTCAGATAGGCAGCTTCAATCAACCATTTAATAGGAAAGGAAATATTGCCAATTCCTGAAATGTAGTTATACTGTGCTGTGATCTTGAGTATAAATAGCACCCTCCTAGAGGGTATCATCAGGAAAGACAAAGGAAAAAGCTGAAAATAAAAGTTAAAGGCAAAGCACTGCCACCTAGTGTAAAATCCAGACACGACCCATTGGAGAAAAGAGAATTTAGAAGTGTTTTGTTACAAAAGAAACAAAAAGAACAAAAATATTGCAGCTCAATAAAATTGGACTGAAAGAAAGACTGAAAAAAAGGCACAGCTTCAGAAAAATGTGCATCTCACTAGCAACAACTGAAAAAAATATTACTATTATTCATGGGCATTAAGTTGTACATTAAGTACTGACACATGACTCACATGTGTCACAATGCACTTGTTTTCATTACCAGAACAATTTGAGCTATTAAAAACAAATAGAGAAAAAAAAAGTAAGAACAGTTTAGAAGCACCAGAGAAGAATTTTAAGACTTAAATATTTCTGTTTCATAATGTATCTACATTAAAATTAAAGCAGAAATAATTTCCCACATTAAGCAAAAAGCCATTTGATGTGGGAAAATTAGGCACAGATCTGAAATACTGAAATCTGCTGTGCTTTATCAAGTCAAGCAAGCCAAACCACACATCTCAAAACCCTCGTACATTTTCTTTAATATTAATCCCAACACTCCTTATAAAATATACATGCAGATAGGGCCAGTGTAACCAGGTACACACTTACCTAACAAATTTAAGGGTAGCTACACAGTTATCTTACTTCATTGAAAAAGTCTGACCTGTACTATCAGTTCTATACCGGTATTTTGGGCAGGGTAAGCCTCATGTATTTGATCTTGTAGACATACAGAACACGTACATGAAATTCATAATATTAACAGTACATAAACCTTCATCCAGTGTTACCAAAGCAATATAATATATTCAAAATGTATCAATAAGTTTTGCACAGATAGACAAAAAGAAAATTGCTTCTTTTAATTCCCAAGGGACAGAGAAAGTAGGCGAAAACAAGCAGAAGAGAACAAAAGAGAATGATCTAAAAAAGAAGATAGAAGTAATGTGTCTTCAGATCCTGAATGGTTTACTATATTTTTTGAAGAAATGATTATATGTAAATGTATACGTAAAACTAAATATAAATCACACCATCACACCACTAATACCCACTGAGAAAGTGGAAACAATCAAAGGAGGACTCAGGACTAACAATAAACTTTTACAGAAGAAGAGAGCAGGGAGAGAAAAGAAACAAGATTCAGATTTAACAGCACTTTTGCCATCTTGATTGCAAAGATTTCCAAAGTAAAATATGAATGCTAGTATTATATCTGTTCTTGTTACTAATATACTATCCAGGATAAAGAATGAAACAGTAAGAAAACAAGACAGAACTCCTAATAATGCAATGTTATAACATAGCATACAAGTGGCATAATCACTGCATCCTAATGAAGTGCAACAGAAACCACGAGGCATTTGTTGTTACAACAACAGTCATCTTATCAAACAGTATCTTCTGATATGCACTTAAGTTACTTGTTATAACATGTACACGATTGTGAAAGCAAAGGGCAAACATGCTTATTCAAGCACGGGGAATTCACGACACATTCCCAAGGCGACACTGCTGCAGGGCTCTGCTCGCGGCAGCAGCAAGGCCCCTCGGCATAAAGGGGGCTATTCAGGCAGCGCCAACTGCCACGGCCCTCGGCTCCGGCTGATTTACGAGACAGGGCTCAGCACGAATTCCAGCACTCGTCAGAAAAGAAATTTCTCTTCTCCCTTATAGACAACTTCCATGAAGCAAAATATTTATTTCTAATGTGATTTCCAGCAAAATAAAACTTAGTTCTAAAAAGCTGAAACTTCAACTTTATAAATAAATAATTTGATTTTTGATCATTTAAATTATTTTTTTTTCATGACATGTGGAGGGAAAAGAATCACAAGTTCAGAGTCCTTTTAATTTTTTCTTTTTTTAACTAAAGTATGATGAACAGCTGATGGTGTTCAGGATGGTTTTAAAAGACAAAATAAAACATACATATTTAGCTTAGAAGTAGTCATACTACCAGAGTTTACAATGTAAGTCAATTTCCAAGGTTATGAAGCACATTGAGATATGAATCTATTCCAAAAACAATCAAAGTATTATTCACAGTGTTTTTAATTCCTAAATTTAAAAACAAACAAACAAACAAACTCACACACAGAATAAGCATACTGAAAAATACTTACATGTTTAAAACACGTAACAGGAGCTGCTGTAAAGCTATTGCTATTGATGTAGTTACCCCAGCTGAAACCTTCCACGGGGACAGCTGCTAAGAGAAAGTTATTTTATTTAGGAAGCTGCTAATAAACCACAAATCTTGCACTATCAAGAAAGTTTTAATTCTGTTTATATGCCATTACCTGCCTTAGTCTTTGCCTGGTTTTGTAAAGTTGCTTGATACTGAGCGTATGCTGCTAATTTAGCCACTAAGGGTTGTTTTTGTAGAACTTTAGCCTTCTTTGTTGGAGGTTTACCCTAAAAAAAAAACAACAAAAAGCTAAATAAATAAAGTCTTCCCAAACTCCCACTGGAAACGTCTATAGGTCTGTGCCATATCCCTCCAACTATTTTGTGGAAAAATCACTGTAATAAATTATAAAATACATTTTCAAAGTAATCTGCCAAGTATTTTTGTTTTTCCTGGTAGGTATAACTCTTAAATTAGAAAAACATAGAATAGAAAATGACTAAGAGTAACACAAAACTACAAAGAATATTGAAGAAACTTCTTTTACATAGAAAAAAAAACATAGTATCTAGAAAATGTCCCAAAGATTAGTTTTGCACCAGTATTCCAACCTGAAAGAACAACTGAATTTGTATGCTCTTATCTGAAAGGTATCTTCTAAAAGCTAGTTAAAAGGAAGAACCTTGAATACGAATGCAATTTCTTGGCATTGGTTGCATGTAGCAATGAGATATAAGATAATTGCATTTCCTGACACTTCCATTTCTTCCCCTGAACAGTACAAAACCTACCACAAAACACAGGTGATTGACATGCTAAATGAATAAACAGAACTTGTTTTGTAAAGTGAATAGTTACTAAGAAAACATGACAGCAAAGCTAAAGAAACCTTTATGCTCTCTAAGCCAGAAAGCATCTTAAGGGGGAAATATATTTTCAAATGTATGCGCTTTTTCAAATGACTACACACAGAGATGTTTCTTTTCTTAGCGATGCAAGTGGGCCACTGCTACAAACTTAAAATAATGAGGCAATATTCTCTGTAACTTGCCCTACTGAGCAATGGAGTTTGTTCCATGACATGGTTTTGACAGTCAACATACAAAATATTTATGTGCAAATGTTAATGTGTTCACACAGACTACAATAAATATATAAAGAAAGTGGTTCCTGTACCGCTACCTGAAGCCTGGCCAGAATGCTGGCCTTCTTGGAGTTCGATGAGTAGCTTCTAGAGCACGACACACTGCAGAAGCGTTTTGTTTTAGAATAAAAAGCATCACGGACACCAACCATTCCGCACATCTCACATGTAGCTAATCAGAGGAGAAAAAGAGCAGAGTGTTAAAAGGGTTAAGGGCTTCAGGAAAAATTCACAACAAAGGTAACAGGCAAAAGGCCCTGTAGGTGGCACCACCAAGCTGAGCAGTTTCTTAGGTTTTGATCCTGAAGAGAATTACACAGAGAAATAACTTAGGAAAATTCCACTGAGGTCAGTGAAACGCTATGAACCTCAAGTTCGTAAGAGAAATGGTCTCTTCTTTCTTCGTCCTCTTAGTTTTACCGTTAGAAGTGAACAAATCAGAAAGAGCCGATTTCTGTGATTTCATGGTTCTTCTTAACTTCTTGAACCTAGTTTTCCAAACTGAAACAAAATCAGACCTCTGTTGTGAAAATATTAACCCATCTGAAGTACTCTAAGCCCCTTAATAGCCTTATTAACCTGTAAGCACGTGCTTTTTAAGTGGACAGCACTGAATAAAACAAGGTTTGTGATCCACCTATGCATGTTCATTTACAAAACACAGAATTCTGATTCCCCTCATCAAATATCTCATTTCAGTTTCTCAAAACAAAACAAAGAATAGAACAAATCAAACAACAGCAACCACCACCACCAACACACCCCTCCCTCAGCTGATTTGTCCAACATTTGGATTTCAACTCACCTAAATTCCTAGCATATGTTGAAAAACATAAACGGCAGAATCTTTGTTCCCATGTACTTACCCATGCCAGATTTTCCATCGGGATAAGTATAGACCTGTCCATTGTTCTTTATAATCGGGAGACTGGATGGCAAAGGAGAAACTTCTTCTTCGCTTTCATCTGTACTGGAGCTGCTGCTGGTGTCCTCACTACAACTATCATAACCGTCAAACATCCCGAATGAATCACGTCTTTTCCTTTCTGCTCGTGAAGTAAGGTCTACCTAAAAATTAGAAAAAAAAAAGCACACCACAAAAACAATAGCAGAGCATCCAAGGGCAAAAATTCCAAAAACAAACTTGAATTTTTTCAAAGGTCAAAATCAGCCTACAAATGTAGGCTTATTGCAAACAGGTGCCTACTCTGTCAACAGAGACATGAACCATATATTGCCAATTAATGTGCTCTGCAGCAGTACAGTCAGAAGTAGCCAGTGCTTGGCATTGCAATATACAGGCAAAAAAATTTATCCCATGACCCCCTGAGAATATGCAGCAGCAGTCCATACATTTCTTTTTCTTGTATCTTCAGAGTTCATTAATCCTGATGTGCAGAATAATGACAGCTGCACAGAACTTGTATGCAAATGAGCATATTCCAGATGGCTGCAGCTAATTTCACTAAAATTCATTAATTTGAGAAAGCTGTGCAGAGAAAAGACAGTTCAAAGAAGAATACTCTCATCTCCTTGCCCCTAGAATAGTGTATAAGCCCACTTCCACTGGCCTGTGGGGTTATAGATACTGAATCGCAGGGCAGGTAAGAGATCTTTCCTCATGTGCGGAACAGGAGCACTTCTCTACCTCACACGGATGTTCTGAGGATTAATACATTAACAATTATGAGGAGCTCAGTTACTATGGCAATAGGGTCTGTATAAATACCAAAAGACAGAAAGGTGACTAATTTGCTACTGTCACATACCAAAAAAACACGGTTACATAAAAGAGTTCTCCTATAACCAAAAATCTGAGGTCAAGCGAAAATGTACAACTTTGAAGAACATGTTGAACAATTTCCAGTCAAGACATTGTAGATGAATAAACAATAGATTTACTGATGTCCTTTTTCTGATACAAATTCACTACATGCATTTTGTGACATTTTCACTTTATTATTATTTTATACACCTCTATTGAAGCACTGAGGCTAGATAAGCAAGCTGCCTACAATAAGCTGTTTTTTCCCCAAAGAATTTCCATCATTCTGACCAATATCTATTTAGATTGAGAGGAGTTAATAAACGAAGAGAAGACAAAGGAAAAAATTCTAACACAGAAACATAAGTTAGGAGAATGAAATACAGCAAGAAACCAAAAAGAAATATCAAGAAA
>JAUBNY010000452.1:1484499-1495240 GCA_032275445.1 Crypturellus soui | reverse complement strand
GATTGGAATTCTTTATTGCAGAAAAGGGTGCCAGTCATCACTTAGACATACTGCAATGAGCCTTTTTCTTCTCTCCAAACAGAAAGGAAGGATAAGGGTTTGTTTCATACTTCTTCTGGAGAATCTTAGCAGAGCTGTAAGTTGAAAGCCAAGCCCATCTATTCTTTTAAGTAATGGATTCTAGTGCAGTGAAAACCACTGAACATGCATAACCTCACGAGGTAATTTCCAACTTAGCTGGAAAGAAGTAGCAAGTGATGAAATTTGGACGTCTCATCTCCCATACCCAAGGATATGACAAAATTAAGTATGAAAAATGGTGGGACTCTGAGGGCCCTGTCCACATACTTTGCCTCGGGTACACACTTCAGAATACCTGGCTGGGTACTGGGAACTAAACAGTTCCTTATCGCTTTGCGCATAGTTTGTTAGAGGACCCGAGAAACTGGGAAATAAATTACTAAAGGTGAAAAGAGCAAAATTAGCATAACAAAATATGCCATGTATATAACGTTCACTTTGAATATGACTTGAAAAATAATAAAAACATCACTTTTAATATGAATTATTCATTTGAGAGAATATTACAGCTGTTGCTGACTAGCCCTATACAGAAGTTTAATCAGATTAAGACTGTGGTACTGACTGATTCTGTTATTAGCAGAGTTTCCTGGGACTAGATGGCACTGGCATGCTAATATTTTGATAAGAAAGAGTAAATACCAATCGATATGGTGGAAAGAGATGGACAATAATAGAGTTGCTCTTTATTGCTAAAAGCCAGAATCTATTTGCCTTTCATAGAACTTTCAGAATAATAACAGGTATAAGATGCTTCGCTAATGTGCCTATGGCAAATCATGAGTTAGAAAATGTTTTCATTGCAATTAGATAAGGGAAAACAATACTCAAGTACTCTTTCCATTCACTTCTGCTGAGTTGTAGTAACTTTCCATTCATTTGTGCTGAGTTTTAAGCCAGCAAATCCTGGCACACATCTACATTAATGCCCAGCAGTTTATAGAGAGATAAGAATGCAGCCAGATAAAGGTGAGATATTAAAAGATAAATAGAAAGTAAATGGACTGTCAAGAAATGTAGTTTAACCTAGGCAATTATAATTTCCATGCAGTGTTATCACTCTAATGCCTGCATGCCATAAACTCGTGTTTGCTTCTCTTTATTGTTTGTAAAATATCCTAATCCATTATTTTATTCCTGCTATCATAGTTTTACCCAGAGAAAACAACATTTAAAGGTATTTCCTTCTCTTTATTGAAAGTATCCATAAACTGGATTGTTAAAATAAAATACTTCAAAGTTAAAGTAGTTTGACTTTCAGGGATACAGGGTATGCCAGTATGTGCTTTTAATTAAGGAAAGGTCTACAGTGATGGTGGAAGGTCAAGCCAGTACGCTAAATGAAAACTGTAACTCTGCAGCCTCACAGGGTTCCCTGAAAAAGTAATAAAAAGGCAGTCAGAATTGACATGATTTAGTTGGCTTTTTTACTAAGATAATAAAATGCCTTATAAGGAACTATTAAACTAGAGTAAGGAACAAAGACCTAACAAAGAGTAGCTGAAGCTGTAGAAGGAAGGTGAAGGTTGGCGAGTTAATGGTGAGGGTTCAGCTCCGCTGTTGTGCGTTAGAGAATAACGGTTAGAGTGAGGGGAAGGGGTTTCTGGGCGACTGCTCCTCTCCGAGGAGAGACCCTGGTGCTAAGTCAGCTCAGGACTGACCTGCTGTCCCATCCCAGCTGACTCTGTCACCCAGTACGAACCCAAGGTGAGACTGCGTCAGATTTGGGGCTCATTTGTCCCCCAGAGCCCTTCTGTTTGGTACCAAGTATTATAAAAAATGATCGAAGGAGATGGCCTTCAAAGTCCATCCCCAGTCTGCAGGGACAATTCAAGCTCACTCGGGCCCTTGGAGTCTTTGCACTTAGATTTTTGTGTGATAAGTTATTCAGATTCCTCCCTTCTCTGACATGTTATACTAAATATATGGGAGAAAAATTAACATTTGCAAGAAATATAATGGAAAGATCGTTACCAAGAAACATAAAACCCACTGCAAAATGATGAGAGTTTTTGGCTGTGGAGGTAAATTGTTCTTTAATTAAAGAAGAATCATCCCAGAGCAAGTAAAGTCACCCCAAGCAAATTAAAATAATTTGGAATGAGGCAAAATGAATACTTCATACGTGACACTGGAGGTTTAGAGCGCTGAATGGTTTAATGTCCCAGTGGTTTAAAAGAGCAAATTCTACAGCTGCTACTCTAAGCAGAAAAACTCCACCTTATTGCTTTATGATGCTGCATTTTAAAATTGAGGCACCAAAGGGATTTAGATTATGGTCTGTGACAGACTGTGTTCACGGGGCTTTGACACTCCCTTCCACTTCTCCTTCCCCACAGAAAGAGAACAGTTGGTAACTGAAAAGTAAACATGTGCAGAAACCAAACATTTCTCCATGTAGCAGATATTTTGCCTTGATACATTACTCTATCATTGACCTTTGTCACGGGGCTTTCCTGTTTATTTAGCCAGTTCTTCCAATTCTGCTGTGGATGGATGTCCATAAAATTCAGAAAAGTAGTTTTGTAGACAAGAAAAGTTTTATGGCAGTTTTGTTTGTGCAAAGAATAAAACAGGAAAAATAAACATGCCAAATCCATATGAACTTTTTAAAAAGTTTCTTTAGAAATTTTAGTGAGTTTTTCTTTATAAAATGAACAGTTTTCTGATAGGAAGCTTCACTGTCTAGGTTCCTGGAGTCGTGCTCTACCATGGACCAAACTTGTACACCCCGCTGCCTGGAGAGAGCCCTGCGCGGTCTCCCTGGCGTGCTGGGAGGGACACAGACCAGGCAGCCAGCTACTAAAGGGTATCTTTTACTGAAGAGCTTGATTTCCTTACGGAGTCGACAGAGGGCAGAAGGGAATCTCCAAATGTTGGCGGAGAGTACTTGAATTAGCAGGGCACAGTCAAAGGCGAATAACCCTCAACGTGCGCTAATATATTGCTCAGTACTATTTTCTGTTATATTAATCAGCAATGAAAACCCATTTAACTGAAATATAAAATTGACTTTGGTCCAGGAAACCAGAATAGGCATGTGTTGATGAAGAGGGTTTCTTTGGACTGTAACTCTGCTTTTTCTGCGTATCAATATCTTATAATTTCTATTGAAACACAGTGTAGTAATTGGTGCAGATAGGGGTGCATTCTTGTCCCTCTTGCATGTGTTCCTTTTCCACTAATTTTAATTTACTTATGAGAATAGTTTCCTTATTTTGTGGAGATGACAACACCTCCACCTCTTTCTGATTTGTATTCTGTTCCTGTAGCAATTTAATTCATTATCCTATTGACTTTCTCCTCTGAAGCTGAACATTAATCTGAAGGTTATAGAGATTTTACTAAACCACCCTTCCATTAGACATGTGTTCCCTCATCTGGTACTTTCCTCAGAGGCTTATTTTTCAACATTAATAAGCACTGGAGCACAGTAAACTTATCTTCTGGCTGAAATACTTAAATATGACCCGTATCGTTTCCAATAAAGTCTCCAAAATGTAACACAGATGGCCTGTGGCATTTCTCCTCCTGCACGGCCGTTGCAGGCAGGACTGCCAGCCTTGTGTGGTAAGGGCAGTGATAAATATTTGAATCATTTATATAAATACAGTTGTGAAAAAGTGAGATATTCCTGTCCTCTGAGCGCAGTGACACACTGATTTAATAGTTCATTCTTACGAAAAGAAAGGACTGTTGACTGCCATGTCTTAGGTGATGAGCTAGGCTAGAATCCAAAATCTCACTGACAATTCTCACATAGGGACCAAAACAGACCTGGGAGAGGAACCGACCTGGGCAAATGCAGGAGGTTGTGTACAGAAAAGAGGTGCTTTGTACTGAACAGATTTTAGATTAGAAAAGTAGCATCAAAAGTCACTTGGGACCTTGCTGAACATTTGCCTTCTAGGTGATGCTGTGCTTTGGAACAAGATAGGGATCTGACCATGTAGAAGCAGATGAAGATGGCTTGCTGGTGTGTAAGTAGACATAATTTACACACCACATAACTTACACAGAACTGAAGTCCTAGTACATACTCAGTTGGATTCCATCTCATTGTGGTGAAGTTTTCTTGCTTTGTCCAAATAGAGCAACAGAAGTATTGGTGGTGGTAGAGGGGGACCTATTCAGACCACACAATCAAATCCTCCAAGTGTACGGGACGTCTCAGTGGCACAGTTGTCATTTCTGGTTTGAAAATTTGGAATAGTCTGGTTTTTCTAATTCTTCAGCAGGCTGGATTAAATTATTCTGGTCGACCTGATGTTTCTCATAGGCTGTATATCTGATAGTCTGCCTTCTAAAAATACCAGAAGCTGGATTTGCAGCACTGATCTCTGATAAATAATCCTTTACTATCGCTACAAGGTCCCTGCTTATACAGAGCAAGTCTGTAGCTAGAGAAATGTCCATAGCGGAGAGAAGGCTGCTATTTCAGAATTTTCAAGGCTTTTGTCTCTCAAAATTTCTTTTATTTTACTCTGCTCTCTTTGTGCCTTTTAGTGGTAGCCAAAATGAATACGAGCTTCAAGCTGTGTGCATAGCTTGCAATATATGTTCGTTTATGTAGATACCATTCCAGCTTTCATTATATTTCGTATGTAGAGGAGGAAATTATGTGTATTTATAGTATCTGTCAATAGGTTTTTGAAGGGCTACTTTAGTGGGCAGAGACTTCAGCATCATCTTTTTCTACCTTCTGGACTACAGCTCGTGTGTGAGAGTGCAGCTTTTGAGGCTGTGAAAAGGTAGCTCCAAATAACTGAGCTCTGTGATTTTCTGCCTCTGCATAGGTAAGGCTCCTGCAATGCCCAGCCATAAAGCAGGTTAGAGCTCTGCTGCATCAGATTTTTCATTTTGTTGCTTAAAAAAAAAAAAAAAAAAAAAAAAAGTACAGATTTTTATGGCTTTATCACATGGCAAAGATAAAGGGCCCTGTTTACAGCATGAGCCTATTGGAGGTTCAGGTGCCTTTATTTTAACAGGTAGATGGAGTTGCCGACTAACAGCACTGGGGTAAATCCCGCTGTATTTTGTGCTGCTTCTGTTTGCAGGAAGACAGTGCTTTTCCTGAAATGATACAGATTCTGAAGCCTTAGAAACCGCTTTGCTTGGAGACATTAAGCAACAGACACAAATGATTGTGTCTTAGTTGGGGGCTTTGCTTGATCCAAGATTTTATTTAATCATCATAATGCAATATGATATTTATGTAAAGAGTGTACTCAAGTACGTATCAGAGGGACTCCAGGCTCCATTTATTTATTTAAACGTTCTAAATTCTTCCTTTTTTTTTTCCATGTTAACAGTGCCAACGGTATTGATGACAGAATAATCTGATACATACTTGCAAAGCCCTTACATTCAGACTCTTCAAGCATTAGTTCTCAGTTATTCTGGCTACTAAAGTGATAATTAGGACCTTAAAAAGTAACTAGATTATTGTAGAGCTCTCTCTTGACAGCCTTTAACACCTAGTTAAATGTTAAAGGCTGGAAATTACAAGTCTCAGTATTACTCACAGTCCATTTTGAAACCGTTAGCTCTTCCCTGCTTGTTTATTCATTTCGAGGTGCTCTCTGCCTTGCTCTGAATATCCGCCCACTCGCAGAGCATCTTCACAAGGCATGAAAGGGGATCCTAAGAATGCAGCTCTTGCTTAGTACAGATGTCAGGTTGGATTTCCAGGTGTGTAAAGAATGCTGTAGCTGATGTACGATATTTTGAGGCTGTTTTAACTGCCCTCCTTGTGTGAGAATTTAATTTAGGTCTATTTGAACTAATCTAATGGGTCACTTGCGCTGTAAAGGAGAAGGACTGTTCTCTCTGCCTACTTCCCCTGCGTCCTCTTCTCTGCACTGTGCTGGTGCTGAAAGACATTGGACCGCAGTAAAAGAGAGGGCAGAAATGGATGGGAGGGCAGGAGGAGTGGAGTGGGAATGCGTGGGATCTACTAGAGTGTGTCATCCTTACTGGGGAGCCTCAGACTTGGGAATTGTTTTCACAACAGAGGAACAGAACAGAGGATTCACTAACCCCCTTGCTGGTTTATCTAACACCAGTAAGAGCAGCATTATTAATGCAGTGTTGTGGGCTGCAGCAAACCATTAGCCATCAATGTAATCCTGAAAGGGTTGCTCTGTTGCTATCTCTGTTGAGAACAGCTGTGCTGGCCTATACTATGACTGCAATTTTATTTTGAGTGAAGGCAAATTTAAACAATTCTGTTGGAATGTACTTCTTAAAAAATTCCAGATTATACTAACTGGAGTACTTTTCTCAGTACAATTTCCTGAGGAAAACAAGGCAAAGTTGATACAGGGACTTCCATGCCTGGACAATGAAGTCTTAGCCTACTGTTAGCGTAAAACACAAAAAATGAGAAGCAGCTCTGCAAATCAAGTCCATGTCTGTCATGATTTTTGTAGCCTCAAGAATGCGTGTAAATCTTTCCCAGCTTTGCCAACACAGGTTTAGCTTTGCTAATGTTAGTAAAATCTGAATATAATCCCAAACTTCCCTGAGCACAAGTAAGTACATGGTGGTATTTTATTTTTCTTTATCCCTTGACATCTTTACCCAGCACTGAAGTAACAGCAACAAGCAGCAACACTCTTGAGTTATGTTGCCTTATAAAACCAGGTACTCGACCATAAAGCCAGCTAAGTTGTCTATAGTTTTCTTATTATAGCTGCTAGGAGCCGTGAACTTTATATCTTGCAGTGCTGAGAACATATTGAAAATCACTTATTTCTAAGGACAGGACATGTGGGAGTGGCTGTTTATCCCAGGACTGCGTCAGCTGCCCTCCTTGGCTGAGAAGTTGCCACGTGCCGCTCAGCGTGGCAGGCTGGACTCTGTGCTTGCGCTTTGGAAACACTTGGAGCTCGTGAGGAAGCCGAACTGTGCACACAGGTTCCCACCAGTAACTAGTACTCGACCTCATTGGAACTTAACTCTGTTGACTGTTGCTCTTTTGTAAATGTGATTAGGAAAGCAAAGACCTTATTTATTAAAGCATGCTTAACTTTCCTCCGTTAAAGGAGTAACATGTTGTATGTTCACTTAGCACAGAATTTAAGCAATGCAAGCAGATGTCAGTTGCGTAAGACATGAATAATTTCATGAAAAAGCTGCCACCGGCTATATTATACATCTATGTAGCTTATAAAACAAAGCAAATGATTACCATCAATTATAGTAACATCATTTGACAACTCTGCAATTAATTTGCTAGTCTTTGATAACTGTTATTGCACAAAGCCAAAGAAAATGCCATGCATTAACTGAGTCATCAGCAGAGTCTCTGATAGATGGTACAGATGGTAATGTGATTATTCATCCCCAGCAAAATAGAGAAGTGCTTTATTAAAGAAAACTATTCGTTTTGGTCTTCTAAAGGTATAGTAACAGAATACCTAGAGTATCTTAAAAATAATCCCCCCAGTAATACACAGTTCTTCAGCAGCATTATTACATTTGTTAAGATTTGTGGAGTGTATTAGACAACTCACAGACGTGACACAGGCTAATGGAGGGTCGGGAGGATGAAAACTCAGACCTCACTTCTACATACAAACATTTCTGCATAAAAAGAATGGAAAGGTTCTGCTTTGCCTACTCGAAACTCTAGAAAAAACATTCCAGGTATCTGCGACTAAAGTATTTATCCAACAAAAGTAGTGGGCAGTCCCACAGTAGATATCAAGGTAATTAAATTTGGGTCTTTTCTAGCATGATTATAAATATGTATGTAAAATACACAACAGGCACTGATCGTACAGGGTTTTGCTTCTAGTATCTGTTATTTGAGCAGTCTGGTAGACTTTGGTGGAACCATCCCTAAAGTATCAGCTTGCCTTAGCGTGAGGCAAAGGCAGTATGATGAACAGTGGGAGGCATTAGGAATGAGCAATAAAAGTAGCATCTTTATAAGAGCTAGAGAACTATAATAACCTTCAGTATTACTTTGAGGTTAATCTTGGGTTTACGGGGTGTATAAAACGCCACTCGTATGGTACTTGCTTGCTTTGTAAGTAGTTCATGTGTGAAGTTGTGGTGTCTACCTGTGCCATACAATGAATGTGGTGGTTTCTTTCTCAGATGTGTGGTACGCTTGGATGTTTAGCAATCCAGAAAGGAGTTTCAGGCTCTTCAGAATGGATAAAGGGAAACAATTTTTATGAGCACAAATTAGTTTGCAAAACCTGCAGGCAGAAATGGGAAGTGAGTGTTTCCTACTGGTTAATTTGGAATTCCAAGTATGTGGGCCTACCTCCCCTGAGAAGGCCTGTCCGTTGAGGAGGTGCTCGGATCCCTGGCTGTCTTCACTTCCAAAGTGTAGCCGGATTTCTTCTAAGCGGTGGCTGTAAGTCATCGGCCCTCCAGAGATGTTAACCAAATGCTCTTTGTCTAGTCGTAGAGAAACATGTCTCCCCGTGTTATACATTGTCCCGCTGACCTAAACAGAATGTGGAGAAAACATTTATTTCAAAATCATTTTAAACTCCTAGGAACAGGTTATACGCACCTCACGCTTTTACTCCTTACATACTGTCATTTAAACGCAGCGATGCATCTCCTTGTGAGATGGAATACACAACCCGAGGTTATACTTCAAATTCTGCTTTGAATTTTATACTTTGTATTCAGATATTTGCTAAATTTGTATGTACATATCTTAGCTAGAGGCACATGGTTAACACAATGAAAGGAATTAGTATACTTCTAAATAAGTCAGCCTTTAGAATATTCTGTATGCAAGTGTTGAATAATGGCCTCATTACAAAATTTCTGCACTGAAAATGAGAACATTTCAGCTAGCATAAATTATTTAAGTATGCTTTAACAAACCTCAGATTTAACTTTTTTTTCTTCGTGTAATATTTATAATAAAGTTATCCAGAAATGAAGGTGCTGCAAAAGCAGACAGATAATTATTCATAAACAGGAATCCCTTCTATTCCTGGAGCTTCTGGTAAAACTGATAAAACTGATAAAACTGATTTATAGCAGTTGCTATAATGAAAAAGAAAATAAAGGTGGATTTTTTTCATGTAGAATATAATTCTGTCATATTTTCCCACTGTCATAGGAAAAGCTCCTATATAGTAAGAGAGTCCTAAATTTGTGTCATTATAAAGAGAAATATGCCAGTTGGAGTTAAAAATAGAATTGTGGTTGATTTAAAAACATTCGGCATGGCTGCAAATGGCACACTTGGATAACGTTAATTTACTTTAAGAAGAGGAAGTGTACAAATAATATGCTTAGTTGCACTTCAGTTTAAAATTAAAGACATGACTGTTATGCATTATATCCTATACTGCATCAGTAGTATAGTAATTAACATTGCTGCAGTGTCGTTTTATCTGTAATACTAATTACTGAGTTTAAATGACCTATTTTGTTGCACAGTATGTTGTAAAAACTTACACTGCACAGACTGTGCAGTAGAACTAAATGGATGAGATTAAATAGTTTTTGCGATTGTTGTGGGGGTTTTTAACTTTGATACAGATGTTCTTTTTTTGTTTATTCCAATTTAAAATAAGCAGCAATAAATTACTTATGAAAAGCAATAAACACAAATATTACTATTCATTTGAGATAAAACACAATAATCTTATAAATGTTCCTTAGTTTTCTGCTTGATTTGGCTTCCATAGTAATTAAATACGTACCCAATTTAGTTTATTGGGTGGAAGAAGGTCAGTTTATTGATTTCAGTTTCAGTACACTGCATATGAATGACATAAAATTGCTAATCTAACAATTGTAATTTAAAAACAAATAGGAGAAAATGGTTAAAAGCCTCTTACATTTGGAAACTCATGCTTCACTGAACACTCAGTTAAATTTAGCAACGGTGCAAAATATTCAGAATCCATTTTCTTACTCAAATTGGTCCAAACCTCAAATTAGGTTACCATTATTTTTTCTTTCAAGGTAAAAGTGACCCAAATAACCCCTAATGTGACTCAAATAACTCTCTGTAGAGTAAATGTGGGAAATGAAAAGACACAAATTCATGAACAGTAGTAACATTTGTCTTTCTCATTTTCGTCCTCATAAAAATGTGATGCTTGCATTGACTGTTTTATAACCAAAATTCCCTTTGTAAGTGCAGATAAAGAGTCCTGCTAATGAAGGACTCATCGTGCCCCCTTCTGACCTGCAGGGAGGGAACGAAGTGAGACCCTTAACAGCCTTTGCGGGGACACACAGACCTGTTGCCAGGATGGACAAAATCCAAGATCTTCAGTGGCAAAAATGTAAGTTCTACCCACTTAAATTGCCTTTTTAGGTTTATTGGAAGAGTTAATTTTCCTGTAGTGAACTGGTAAAGAGTAACCTCAAGTAGCAGTGTAGATACTGGACCAAACTGGTCCTGACACATCTCTGCCCATTTCTTTTCTTGAGAGTGTCAACATAAACTGCTGATTTAATGCAGCGTTTAATGGACGTTGCTTCTCAAACACATTTTTGCACACCAGACTGAGATGGGTTTATGGAAAGCAAAGTTGCATGTGGTGGGTTCAGTCACAGAAGTCAGTCAGAGATATTTTCTGCATTTTGTACATTCTTCTATAAGATATGCAACGTAAGATGTGGTACCATGCGGGAAAGATCTTGACTCTGCTTAATGTAGTCAGCA
>JAUBNY010000452.1:1464919-1481437 GCA_032275445.1 Crypturellus soui | reverse complement strand
TTTCAGCATTATTCTTCTAAGTTATTTAAGTTGTTGAAGAAGAGTATAATTGAGCTTCCCCTTAGGGAAGACACTGAGATAATTAAATGTGAGAAAATTGTTCTATAGATTTTCCAAACTATAACAATATTTGAGAGCTCTATCCTGGTCCATCAGTGTTTCTGCATGTGTGTGCACACATACTCATAGGCATGTGCACAGGCTGTATTATTTTTACTGCTTTTTTGATTCAGTTGTGATTCAGTTTTATGAATCAGTGAATTATGATTCAATTTTATTTAAATTTGTTTAGGGAGTTTTTATTCATTCTAACAGTTATTTTTCATACATTTTCTTGCTTACATCTTTAAGCCTAACTATCATGTGCAGCAGTTCACAAGGAAACAGCAGAAATGCATCATTGTCAGAGTTATCTTTACGCCAGCCAGCATGCCTCTGCCCCCTGCAGCGCCCAGGTTTGCCTGTATAGATAGGAACACACAGACTCACATCACTCCGGGCTCTACTCGTCATTTAAGATAAATTTCAGGCCTGTTCCGTGCACCTTCGCGTTGCTGTCAGCAGAGAGCAGTGTTGGCCCATTGCACACCCCTCACCTCCACCCCCGGCACCTTCCTTGGCCAGGAAGAACATTAAAACTGATGCTTTTTTAATGTAAGCGCCGCCCCTGCAGTCCGTGGCTGCAGGTTGTGGAGAGGCGGCTGCCGGGTCTGGCCCCTCAGCGGGCAGGTTGCTCCTCTCAAGCTGCGCGTGGGGTGCCAGCTCCGCGGGCGCCCGCAGCCATCGGATAGGCCAGGCACCTGGAGCGCCTATTCTGGCAAGAACCAGGAGCGAAGGTTGGGTTAAAAACAAGAAAAAAAAAGGGGGAAAAAGAAAATTAAATAAAAGAAATCTCCAGCGTTATTATATGGTGCAGCTTCCTGGGAGGGAGCTTCAGTATAATTGCCGAGCTTTGAAGAACACCAGGCCTCATCATCAATATTTGATTAAACCAGGCCTGTGTGAAAAATGTAAAGTGTAAGAGATAAGTGTAAGGATTAAAATAATCCTTTCATCTTGTTAGCTCAAAAGTTTTAAAATGGAAATGATGTTAATGAGTACAATTAATCCATTTACCTGCCTACTGTAATGTGTCATGTTTCAGCATATGGTAAGACATAATTTCTTCTCTTTTCAAGCCCCATTTTAAGTGAGAACCTTTCTCATCCATTATTCTACAGTTTTGTCTGTTTACCTCCTTAAGCAACTGATCTGTAAGAAACTTGGAGACAACTTTATAAATTAAATATTCAAGCTTGCTGGCTAATGAGCACAATATGTCGATTTTCAGTGATCAAAATAATGTATTTCAATAATGTATACACAACTCTGCACCAAAATGTAACTTTAATAGAGGACCTGCAGGGTCATGGGTAGCCTAAGATAATTATATGCCACAGGATGTGAAGGAATAGAAGTGCTCAGGGTGTATTGGTAATACCCCACAGAGTCTATACGCCACATGCTGCCTTTTAGGGATAATAAAGCACTTTATTATGTTTCCATTACTACATTAATGCAATGAGTCTTGCTCGTTAGTAAGTATGAAGACTAGAGCAGATGCAGTAAAAGTTACAGTGCTTGTCATTAATTTAGGGCCTTGTGTGTTGATAATTTTAAAAAATAAAATAGGCAGAAATACTGGCTTCCTTGGCTGGACAGAGGATGGGCGTGAGGAGAGCAGACTCGTCCCTCATGCACCTCCTGCATCTAGGGACCAGCACACCTAGAGCCTGGGACCTTCCGTTGGGGGTGAAAAAAGGAATCATTAAAAACATTTTGCTGTAGGAAAGGACAGTGAATCTCAATGTCCCTTGTCTGCTGTGTAGCGTCTTGAAACTTAACCCTATTATTTGCAGGCAAGTTTATGTATGAAGGAGGAATGTGTGGAAATAAATTACATACCAAGTTAACTTTCAAAGATTTCTTTATCTGCAGAAGAATTGTATAGGATTAGGGCAAATAGCAAACCCTGTTCTAGCACCCAGAGCAGCAGTAATCGGATTTCCCTTCAGCCAGGTAAAAGGGTAAAGGGATTATGTCAGATTCCAACTTACATTTGCCTGTGTATAGTACAGTGCATAGGCTCCATCCTGAGATCCCTGGCAGTTTTATTAGCAAATATCTGTTGGTGCTTCAGGTGTAGGTTCTGCTTTACAGTTTGTGTGCAATGTTAACAAAAAAGGTGTGCTAAATTAATCTGGGAAATAACTTTCCAGCTACTAGTAACACACTGTAGTGAAGTGTGCCATATTAATATATATTTTATATGTATGTATATGAGCCATTTCTTTTTTTCCTAGCTTCTTCTGTGGATAGGAAGGAAAAGAAAAATGTCTTCACATACAGGCTGAGATTATTAGGTTGACAAAACCTTCTGCTGTTGTGCATCCAGCATTAGATACTGCCCAAATGACTGCAAAGCATCTAGCTGCCTGAGACATGCGTACAGGTCACCTACTTGACTCTGAGGTGACAACGTGCTGTTATTAAGGTTAATGACAGAATTTTGCAAGAGCCCATTTGTTGTTCCTTATTTTTGTGATTCTTTCTGTGCCAGGAGGGTCTACATGTTTTTGCCTATAAAGTTTTCATAAACCCTCTAAAGTAATGATGCCACCACTGCTGCTGCTCTCTGGAAGCCTTTGCCTGCTCTAGTCACGAAGCCCCACGGAGGCGCCGCGCACTGAACCCAGTGCAGGGAAACGGCAGCGTCGGAGCTGGCGAGGAGCGGCAGGAGCATGGAAAGCATATACTTACCTATGGAAGCACATACAGCTTCATGGGCGGTATAAACCAGTGCAAATGGAAAAAAGAACCTACAAAGCACAACTCTTTAGCTGTGAAAGGGCCAAAAGTTCTATTACCTTTCTTAGTAAAACTGTAACAAGTTTTTGAAAGCAGTATAGTTCACAGTATCAAGCTACTTCCCATGACACTGTTAAGGAAAAAAATGCATAGTTAATGCAAAATAATTTCCTGAGTCCTTTATCTCTGGAGGTAAACTAGTATTTAGATAGCTTCAAATTTGACCTCAATAAAACTCATTATCTGTCAAAGCAAATCCTTTGTGGCAAAAACCATGAGCTTTTCTGCCTCATAGCGTATTTCAGTGTTTTTGAGCTACTGAGAAGAGCTGGTCTGCTTTTTCTTGTTCTTTAAAGAAGGTGAATAACGTAGCCTTTGCTTAAGCTCCTGCTTAATAGGGGACTGCTTTAGGTTTTTTCATTTTATCTGCTTCAAAAGCGCTTGTGTAGCTTTTTTGATGAGAAATAGTGGAACTAAACAAGGGGTGGGAAGGAAGAAAAGCAAGCCTTCCTTGCTTAAATGACTGGCTAGGAAGTTTGGACTTAAAACACTTAAAAATTTATGTAGGAAACACTTTTGTTTTTTTGCATTACTCTGTTGAAATCAGGATTTGGTGGAAATGATTCAATTACTTCTACTCAAGATCACCAGCCATAAGTGATTCTCTACTTCATTCCTTCTGCTTTTTGCTCCAAAACAATGAGAAAATTGTGAGAGATTATTCTGAAAATGTCCACAAGAAGATCTTTTTTTGTATCATGCCAGTTTACTATCACTTTCCCTCTATTCTTGGCTGCTCTACTTACCAAATACAGATTTTTCTGGATTTGTAAAATATTCTATAAGGAAAAGAGGAAGGCATTATGGGATAAGGTTAACTAGGAATCAGAATATGACTAAAAGGTTTTCCACTTGGGGTGTGATTCAGACTAAATACAAACTTAGCTTTCCAAACCTAAAAGACAAGTTCATTTTTAAGCAGTGTTTTATGACATGTTCCAAAATGTTCAAGAATGGTTAATCTGTTAAGACAATAATGCTGACAAGTTCATCTTTAATATTTTCTCAGAAAGAATCTTTTAAAATAGGAGTTCTATTATGAACAGCATTTAGTTTATTCAACTTCCTCTCTACTATTTTTCATACCTTTTCCTTTCACAGTAGTATGTAAATTTGTAGCTGAAAAAACTCCCAAATCCCTCTAAAATGGTGTCTTTCCCATGTCTGGGTGTTCGCACACACACTCCTAGTTGTGATGCATTAAAGCTGACGAGTTGCATGGTGCTGAACACCTCATTTATAATGTAAGGGCTCACTGCCTTTATCTGAGATGAAGATGTGTTTTGAGTTCCTTCTCCAACTCTGATTTGTTATTCTGCCTGCACTGAAGGAAAACATTTTAAATGTGTTTATATTCCTACCAACTAAATAGCACTTAGGCCTAAGTTGAATTGGAGCTTTCAAAATGAGCTCTTGAGATCAGAGCAAGTATTTCTTACAAGACGTTAATGAAAATTTCAACAAACCTGCTATTTTTAGCAATTTAGGTGCACATAGATACTGAATCCTGGGTACTGAATACTGAGCTGCTAAAATCTATGCAGGCAATACAAGTCTTTAATATGTAATCAGTGACTGATTTAGACTTAAAGATGTGACAGGTCTTCGTTTATGGAAAAACAGGCACTATCTGATGTAAGTGAAATATTTGTAAGTCCGTTGTGGATCATGTCTTTTTATTTTCATACTATTTCTAAAGTCAAGATGATGCCTAATAAGTCATTTAATCATCTTTAAAATGACAAACCTGTTGATAAATTGCATTTTCCCCAACAAGATATTGCTATATTGATTTTAGTACTCCATTTTTAATAAGCAGAGACGGTTCAGAATTGCTTGCCATGACAATCTGGAAAGTAGGGCATCAACTGACTTGGCAAATGGCTGAATTTATAAGGTAAGTTTTTGCTAGAAATGTAATCCATTATCCCTTGTTTTGACAATCATTTGCAGTAAGGACACTCGGCCAAATGTGCAGCATATGATTTTGCAGAACTCCTGGTCACTTCAGTTAGGAAATAGCCTGGCACAGTTAATGGAAGGCTTCTCTGGCAGCTTCTCTCTGCTTAAGAATAAATACTGGCTTGTCCCTCGAGGCATGTCCCAAGTCCCCAAACTGAACTGGACGTGTGTGTGGCTGCGCTGACCATTCCCGTCCTTGGTGTGACCATCCTCGTGCGTCCCGAGCACAGGCCCGAGCTGCCCGTGAGAGCAGCTCTGCTGCGTGCGGGGGCCTCCCGAGCCCTGGTGCTGGGGGTGACACAGGGCAGCAAGGCAGGGAAAGGGGCTTCTCCGTTTCCGAATTCCCACGGTAACCACGCTGGGTCAGGATGTAGCATTGGAAAAGTTGTGACTTTAAAAGTACTTTTCAACCAGTGCTAGATTTTGCTTTTTGCTGAATGTATGAAAGCTTTGCACATGATGAGGAATATTGTGGTGTAGAAACACCATCTGCTCAGTTTACCTACTGAAAAAGGAGAGTGATACTTGAATGACTGTTCAGATTACTCTCTTGGCTAAATGGGAGGAGGTTTCTAGCATGTTTGTTGGTAAAGCTAACATATAAAATGGAAGCAATAGAAATTTATTGCACACACATTAGGCCATAATGAAATACAAGTAGGGACAAGCAATATAAACTGTTTCAATTTGGAACAGAGAAATGTTTTGATATTCTAACCTCTGCCACAGGAGCAAGTGTAACTGCTATATCAAAACTGTGTGTTTATACATGTCCCAATCCCTGCTGGGACTAAGTAAATTTGTAAGGGATAAAGCCGAATAGAAGCACGAAGGGATTACCAAACAAAATGTGACATCTACAAGCTGACAATTGACACAACAGTAATGAGTACTGAGTGAAAACCTGAATAAAAATGTTATGACCAAATCACCTTTTGGAGATTTCAGGTTTCTGCTTTAAATACTGTTGGTTGTTGTCTTGTTTATTTGTATATTAAAAAAAAAATCCTAAATCCCTGCCTCTTATTCCTTGTATGTCCTGTCATACAAAAGCAAAACGGTGACTTCTAAGATAAAAATCCTCTACTTTAGATCAGTGTTTCTCAAATTCTGGGCCCTGATGCCACCTGCTCGAGTGGAGGGACACAAGTGACAGGACACAGGACCATGGGCTTCCTTCACAAGCAGCTGAATCCCAGGAAGGGCAGACCCTTGTAGGCACCTGCAGGTACTGAGTGGTCCCTGCATGTCTAAGCAACGCTGATCCAGGACCACCGTTTCATGTTTAGGCACCTTAGTAGATGTGACCCGATTCTCATGAGTGATGAGTAAACAGAATTTGGTAAATTGTAACTCTTCAATACAGAATTCATTGTTAATCTATTCAGAAATTCCTAAGTATGTTTCTTAGGCCATTAGAGAAACATCAGTGCTAGTGTTTTCATCTGTAATTGTGTAATGCCAACATTACACAACACTGTTCTGCTCCGTGTCTCTGTCCTTTGCCAGGGTGGCACAAGAGTTTCTGAATAATTTTCACGATTTGCTGCCTGGAAGATAACTGAATTCTGACAAGGGCACGGAGCACAGAAATGCGTTTTACCCAATTAAAAATGCTCAGTGAGTCGGCCTTTCCTTTCCGTGGTGCAGCCCGTCGCCCAAGGTAGCGAGCACGTCTCTCTGCTGATCAAGACTGCAGGGCAGATAATAGATTTGCAGCTTACCTGCATATGGATCTGGTAGCACTATAAAAGCAAATCACACAGGAACAATTCAAAATACATTGTCAGCACTGAGCTGCCTTTATTTCTGAATTTGAAAGGATGAACATGGCTTTCTCTATCTATGCCATAGTTGCAGCCCAATATTCCCTTGCTGAAATCAGCAGAAGCAGGATCAGGTAATGGTTGTCCAGCTAGTTCTAAATTTGTCTAATAGCTTAAAGTAAACCCCATCATTTTGGAAAAATCCTGCCTAACTACAGAGAAACCTAGAAGGTTCTATACAAGGTGCTGTAAAAAGCCTTTTGTGTGCCTTCTGTAGGATTCTGCAACTGTTTTGTTGCAGAATTTTCTGGGGACAGAATCCTTCAACGTACATCAGCTTCTACTATAGAGTAGCTGCGTAGGAGAGTTTTTAGAAAGCTTGGTAGAAAGACTAATACTTTCATTGTAAAATCTGTAATACTTCACCATGCAGGGCTTACTGTCTTGCACCTATATTTGTTTAAAAGACTTCTTGATTTTATTTAGATAACTATATACTCAAAATAGAGTCTGCAGTACAGGCAACAGGGATAGTTTCTACTCCTTTCTTCTTCCTGAAATGTCTTCCCTAACCTGACCACAAGGTATTGAGAAACCTCCCAGAAGCCTTTCGGTATGCAGAGTCTTAGTCTGGAACAAATGTACAAATAAAACAGCACCAGATAGGGCAAAGAGATTGAACAGAGCCTTGTGAAGCATAGAACAAGGCATACATTAAAATCTTAAATGACTGAACCACCTTCACATAATTTTAATTAATATTTCAGCTGGATGCAGCAGCGAGACAGAGTAATCCCACAGTATTCGAGTCTGAGACCGCAGCAACGGCTGACCTACTGACTGCTGTTTTAGCAAATCAGAGACCTAAGACTTAATCTACATCATCTAGAAAGCATGTGTGCCAAAAATGTGTAATGCCAGATCTTACTATGAAAAAGAAGATTAAGTCTGAAAAAGGATTAGAAATTAATTAAGGAGCTTCTTCATGTTTCCTGATACCCTTCTGATCTGTACCCAGCCTATCTTCAGGCTCTGTGTTGCTGATGCAGTTGTTAGTGATCGTGGAAACGGTGACGGCTGCACCGGATTATCATGATGCTCCAGGAAGAGCTGCTCTGCTAAGTTGCTGGGGGTTTATTTCCAGTTCCACATTTCACAGCTCTGGCCGCGATCAGCAGGAGAGCTGCGGGCTCGGAGCTCGGCTGGAGCCTCCCCCGGCAGGGCCGGCAGGACCGCTGTGCTGGCAAGACAACAGGCTGCAGCTCGGGCTACGGCAGGGAAGGGTCTCCCAGAGCAGGCAGTGCAGCTCTGGCGTAAGCCCAGCTCAGGGAACGGGAGATGGTCACAGCGATGAATTTGCTAACGAAATGGTTGTGGGGCAGCAGCTCCACTTTGATTAGGGTAGGTTCTTTATTTTTCAAAGTTAAGCAAAATTAATCCTGGCTTCTGTCTTGGGAGCAAGACACTTGTGGGAACATTTACCAACCTATGGTATGGATGCACCATGCAACAAGAAGTTAGACACTAAGATGAGAAACATTATGTTCCTGGACGTGTCATTCATGCTGTGTCAGGTGCACACTGAAAGCTGTGGTCTGTATGTGCTCCGGTGTAAGTTAAGAGTATGCACCAGAGAAGAATATTTCTAATTAATTCATTCCAGTTAATAATTAATTCTGCTATTTACTATGCAGCCAGTTTCTCACTGATAGTATGAGGTGTTTCCATTTTCTGGAACTTCTCATACTCTAAAATTGAGCTTACATCTTACTGAGGCAGAGCTATTACTTGGTTTGGAAGTCACAGCTTAACTTGCACACCAATGGAATTAACACCGCGAGCCTGTGTCCTATAAGCAGGGCCCTCAAACTTGCTTCAGTGAAAATCAAATGTGTTTTATCACCTTCGTGAGTATACTGCTATGAGCAGGGTCTGAAGTAGAGAGGGCATGGTATGCACTGACAGCATTTATGAAAGCAAGTGGTGATAAAAGAGCAGGAAACAATTTTTTGAGCAAGGTTTGACAGTTTGGTTTCAAATGAAAAACCTGGAAAGGAGCAGGGAGGAGCTGACGTGCTTGGCAGGAAGCTTTTCACTGATGATGAGTGTTTAAGCACAAGCCGTGCCCCCCAGAGCCCCTAAACTCATGACAGTGATACACTAGAAGAATCAAAAAGAAGTGCTTGTAAAATGTTAATGATCTCTGAAAATTTCTATTGATTATTATTATTGGATACAACATGATTCAGCATGCATTGGGAGAAAATCAAAGCATTTACTTCTTGCAATATAATTGGATGTAAATGCATTGGAGTAATTGGATGCAGTTCCCATGCTCAGCAGCACAGTACTTACTATATTCCCTTTTCCAAGACATATTCACAGGAGGAACCTACCCACTTTTGTATGCATCTCAGGAGCTGGTTAAATTTCCATTTTCAGCTGCAGGTTACCACATCTGCATATTGCTGTGGGCTGCTTTAGCAGAGCAGAAAGATTCTTCTATTCTAACTTTGTTGTCGCAGTGTTTGGGGGATAAAAGGGGACATTTCCTTTGCTCCATACTGACACATTCATCTGATCCCTCAAGGCCACCTTTCTTTCTTCCCTCTGCTGAGCTCGCTGTCACTAATGCTGAGCCCGCACCCCGGAGCCGTCAGGCTGCCTTTTCATAAGATAATGGAACTGGATTTACTCTGCTGCCATTTAAACAGTAGTATTTCAGGATAACAAAATTAGATGAATGGGGAGAATGTCCACACTGCGCGATTGAGCTCAAATCAGAGAAGCAAAGAGGTAGCTCCAGGGGCAGAAACAGTGAGACCGACTGTGCAAGCTGAGGGCAGGGGGCAGGGGAGGAAGCATTTTCCTTCGCTGCAACCTGTGCTGCCGTGGACTCAAGGTGCCCCTGGCACACGAGAGGTCTGTTTTGCAACTGCTGTCAAATTATGTCACTGTTCCTGAGAACCCCTAAATATGAAGTATTTGCAGTCTGTTCAGTATACTGGCTTGTAACTAGCAAATTTCCCCTTTCATGTTTTAAAGCAAAAGCCTATTTGAAGCAAAATCTGTCATTTCATAGAATCTAAATTCTGTTTAAAGGAGTACATTCCCTTACTACTAAAAATATATGAGAAAGGATAACTTCAGGGAATATTTAACAATACCTGCAATATTGCATTTGAAATAGAGCAAGTGATCCAAATGGTATCACTATCGCATTAAAATGACCTTATTTACTGTGGAAAATAGAGCTGGCGGCTGCTTCCTCCTTGTCTTCTGACATTAAATTAGTAATTGCTGTGTGCTTTGTGTGTGTGCACTAATATTTATTTACCATTAGTTTTATGCTTCTCTTTCTGCCATCAGCTCTTTCTGCTATTCAGCTCCTGTAAGTCTTTTAACAGTTCTGTAAAGATGCCGTTTGGGAACCCTGCACTGTACGTTTTCTCCATATGTGGCACTCCGAACCTCCTGTTCTTACATATAGATATTCATGACTTCGTTAAAGTATCTTATATTCAATGCAGCAAACGAATTTCTAAGAATTACCATATAAGCATCAGGTGAAATATCGCAGTACTTAGAAGGGCCTCATTAAAATGTATTTATCAAATAACTTTTGCTGACTGGAATGAGCTCGAGGAAGCTTTTTGCCATTTATTTACACGGAGTCTGGTGTTCTTTTTATTGATGTCGATGTAGACTGAGTGATTCTCCTATCACCCTGGATTTACTGAAATATTAATCCACTGGCTTCACTGTAGCTATTCCTGATTTACATGGTTGTGAGAGGAGATTCAGATCTAGAGTTTATAGACATGAGTTTTTAAGTGACCATTGAAAAGATAAAGTATTCGATATGCACAGGGAAAGATGCCTTGCAAAGATAAGTAGTCGTTCTTTATGTATAGTTCACTTGTTTTTCTGCTTTGAATACTCGGTCAATGATCATTTATAGCAGATCGTGTATCAATCAGGCATATGGGCTATTAAATCAGGGTTAGGGTAAATTTTCAAACTGCCTGAACTAACACGGCTGAAAAGTTGTGGGCACATTTACTTGTACAAGTTGAGTGGCTTCTCCCCCACGCGTATGCATGCATAGATGAATCCATTGAAGAAATGCATAGAAAATTAGAGGCCTGGTTCTTCCTATTTTTCCAAGTTGCACTAGAGTTGACTAAGATTTAAGAAAACTAGATTGCAGTGTGAACAGACGCGTGTTTGTGAGGCAGAACTGTGTTGTGGGATGTCAAGGACAGCAATTTCAATGAGAAAAAGGAGGCTAAAGACTGTCTTAAACTGTGGGATAGGTGCTGCGTGTTTTCCAGAAGCATCACCGTGACACTGAATATAGGAAAATAGTTCTTGGACTTATTGAGAAGAATAGGTAATATTTCATCCAAAGGAGGTAATTCCTTTCTCAGTTCTCTGTCCAGTCCACACTGCATTCATGAAATGACCTTATGTGGGCTTGGACAGCAACACCTCTTAACTTACTTTGAAATGACATCATGTCATCTCAGGAACAAAAAACCACATGCAGCAGTGAGCAGTGGCACTTCTTGTGCCATGCAGTTTGTGGGTAATGTGCTCTATCAGCACGGGGCTGGATAAAGGGCCCTTTGAAGGACGGCACAAGCACACAGCTCAATGTACCTTTTTGGAGTAGCTCAGGTGATGCCAGGGCTCAACCTGCCGTCTGGCTGACAGGGTCTTGACAGGAATTATGTTTGCAGGCTGGATCTTTACGTTTAGACTTTGAGAAAGTAACGTATGTAGGAAGAAATTTATGTGAAAGTTAATCTATAATGCAGTTATGGCTTATACTAGCTTAAGAAGTAACATTTTACTTAACTGCATGTAGGAACAGAGCTATGTGGTTCAAGTAGCTTCATGTTAGGAGAAATCTATGAGTATCAGGCAGGGAGAACCAGATGGGGTGATGGATTGAAGGGAAATAACCCAGTCAGGCATCGTTTAATCAAAACTCTGAGCACTGCAATTTTTCTCAGCTTGGTTTCTCAACACTCCTCTGCCTTGGGAACCTCCCAGATTCGGAGCCTTTAAAAATACTTTTTTTTTTTTTATTATTTGTTTCCTATCAATTCCCACCCTACTGCAATTCCTAATGCATAGCATAAATACTAGTTTTTCAATCAATTTAATTTAATTGGTACAGGTCTTTATCTGGAAACTATGTCATAGTTTGTATGGATTTATATGTAATCGATAATTAACGATTGTAGAGTAAATACAAAGCAGGTGTACTGTGGTGTAAGAGAGGCTGTATCAATACTGTAAGATTGATCTACTGTTAAATAAACAGGTGCAATTTGCGGTTAAGATAGGACCTGCAGGTTTAGAAGTCTAGTAATATCAGTGAGATCTGAAGATCTGTTCGCTTAAGCAGTGACAGCAGAGACACATATCGTTTATTTTATTTATCAAGGGAGATATTAAGAGGCCTGATCAGTCAGAAACCCAGGTCCTTGTTCTCAGCTCACTGAGCAAAATGAGCCTTCGCTGAGCTCCCGGAGAGTCGTCCTGTGGATGGTTGAAGGTTCCCCCCAGAGGACCACAAACCTTTCAGAGCTGGCAGCTGGCACGAAGCTGCTCTCTAAGGCAGAATGTGACTGTTCACGGTCCCACAAGGTACTTCCCTGTCCGTCCTCTTGCTCTATATATTTTGAACTGCTAGGGACTGAAATGCCAGCAATATTCACGAGACAGCTACCTCTACATCAAGTACAGATAGTGCTCCTCGGCTATCTTTTCATGTCCTGAGGGACTTCGCAGCCACATCTCTGCCTTGCCTTGTTCCAGGCAGCTGAGTAGAGGAAAGTGCCTGAAAAACCACTCCAAGAGACATAGTTTTGGTAGCAACTGTCTGGCATCAGTCAACCGGCACAGCGCGTGCTGTGGTCTCAGGGACCTTGTGGTTCTCTCTCTGTGTTCCTGTACGCATGATTTCAATACCTGGAATGTACATCAAGCTGTTTTATCTTCAAACAGAGTAGTAAGTGAGGCTGGCAAACTGCATGTGTGAAAGACACCCAGGCAGCTAAAGCCAGGGGGAAGGATTCACTGGTGATCTGACTGTTCCGTGCTGCTTTCCGTAGGTGGTAGGTATGTCCGGGTGCTCTTTCTTGTACATTGGTTATAAGGTTTGGCTGTGTTTAGCTGGTGATAGCAGTGTCTGACAAAATCATGGCCTAAGCTAGGAGTGTAACAAAACAATAAGTAGTTTTATATGCAGCATCATCATCTTTGAAGTGCAAGTTACTGAGATTTCTACAGCTGCAAAAAGTGCTGATACTTTTTTTGTGAAACATCTGTTTCCAGCTCTAATCAGGCAATTGCATTTATTGGTAAAGGGTGAACCCTGGAAAGCTGGTAGAATAGGCAGTTGAGTAAATTAGCCCAAGAAGCACCAACATTAAATACTTTTATTTTCCAGTTTTAGTCAATAATTTCTCTTCTGTAACCCGGGAGTTGGTGATATTGTCCCTGTACTTCACAATTTTTTCAAGAATTAAAAATAAGAATTGCAATTCTATGATTTTTGCAAGGTTCATATGGCTAAAAGCTTGAATTAGCATACATTTAAAATAGTCAAGCAAGAATGCATTTAATAGCAATGGTGTAGGATGGAATGAAAGGATTTTAAGGAAGACCTTTCTGCCCATCCCCAGCTCCTCCTCCAAGAGGCCAATTAGTGTGTGCTGGCCTGGCAGTAGCAGATAAGACTGTCAATCCTGATAGTTATTTGAATCATTTTCTCCTCCTATTTGTAAAATAACATTATAAAGGAGCAGCAGTTTGCAAGATTATTTAAAATTGAAGCCACACTAATGCCTTTTATGGTGCAGCAGTTGTATAGAATAGTCAGGTACATTTGATAATTTATAAAGATACCACTTTTTGCTTACTGATTCCCTAGGCAGCAAATTATAATAATCCAGAAAATACTGTGGAAGTATCTAAGCAACACAGGAAAACTGAAAGCATTTACTGTAAGACTAACTGCATTAAAGTAATTTAATTTTCCTAAATCAAGAGGAAGAATTAAATTAATGGAGCAATAGTTTGACAAGTTTAGCTTTGGTTACTAGACGTAAGCAAAATCATGACTTAAACATATTGCTAATTATGATGAAACCAAGACCATGCTGAGTGATAACTGCTAATTAAACTTGTGTGTATAGGAAAATAAGACAAGGCATAACGTAAGCGCAGGTGCAAAACGGGGGGTCTGCGCACCAGCCCGGCCGCTCAGCCCTGCTCCCGTCATGAGGTACAGAGAGAAAATGAGGTGCTGAGAGCTGTGATGCACTCAAGGCCTCGGCCCCAACAGTGCGTGGGCTCTCTCCTGCATTCCTCTGGCCAGAAGTGTTTCTGAAGGCTGCAATTTGATTCTTACTACTTTTGTTGTTTTCCATTACATTATAAGGATGGATGAAAATTGAAGGTTATCATTAAATTGCATGAATTGCAAATAGAAAAAAAAAACAGTATTAAAACAGTATAAAAAAAGCGTTGATAGCTAAATTATTATATGCAAACAGAGTATTTGTGGAGAAAAGACAATTTCTGCCTCCGTCGTGTCATTAGACACACGCTCCGTGGTATTTGTGAGTCGGTCCGGGTGTCATTGCTGACCGTTCCTTGTGTGCACTCCCTGAAGGTGACGTTAGCACTTAGCTACCTGCTGTGCCTCCATCTGCCTCCCAATGTCACCAGCCTGACAGGGAGGGACAAATATTTGAATGCTCTTATTTTGCTATTTTATTATAAGTAATGGCAGCCTGGAAGTCTTTAACAGGTTTTTAAGAGAGAGCAGCCCTGTGATGCATTGAGCAAGCTATTTTATGTGACAGAGCTCAGATGCTGGAACTTTAAATTTGCTCTGTTGCATTCAGCTGCTGGCATAGCATTCTCCAGTTAATGTGGGTGGGTTTTTCAGTTGTTGGACAACATTAGATGTTTTCCAAATAGTTCTGCAAGTTATAAAACGAGAGTCATATTTTCAGAACAACAGAAGCTAATAGGGCTTCAAGAAGTGTGAAGATGCAGTTACCATGCAGTTAGCATCTTGGCTGAGTGGGAACGGAACTATTTTGAAAATTTGATCAAAAAAACTGAAATACATTATAAGAGGCAGTTATTTGTTATTACCTGTCGTGTGTGACTGTTAGTAAGAACTCAGAAACTGAACGGGCTCACTTCCTCACAAACTTAACTCAGAATAAGACACTTTTAAACAGTTATCACAGATTCAGTTAAGTTTAGCATGACGATACAAAATTGCTTTTTGAAATTATATAGCATAAATTTGAATGTCTTAAAAAAATAAAATCTTGATTAAGTAGTGTTAATTAACGATAATGAGTAGCTCTTCAGGGGGAAAACAACCTATCGTCAAAGAATGAAATTCAATTAGCAGTTATTAGCCAGGGCTTCTAAATATCATGCTGTCTCACAAATGCGGATATTCATGGCTTCTGATCCTTTTTGCTCTAAGGTAAATACGAAGGAACTGCAGCAGAACTGTGTGGAGTAAGGGTAGATTCTGACTGCTGTAGCCAGTGCGCAGTTTGGCTGTACTCTGTCAAGGGTAATTCCCATGGAGTTGGTTTTACTCTAGCAAGCTCAGCCAGGGATATGTTAAAAGGAGAACCCCTATAAAAATGTCAGCATCGGACGGAAGGGAAGATTAGGATGATTTCCCTGATGCTGCTGGAGTTTCCGGCACTCCAGATGCTACTTTGCTAAACAGCTAAAGACTCCTGTCTGGTACCTACAAAGGGATTTCTGAAGAACAAATATTTTGCTACAGAATGCACTAAATTGCACAAGATGGCAGGTGTTTGGAAGGCGCTTTCAAGGGTGGTCTCTGAAGGCACCCTTGGAGGTTGCAGATTTCTGCCTGTTTCCAGTTGTGCAGCAGCCTGGCCCGGTGCTGGTGTGAGGGGAGCGCTGCAGCCCGCGCTGAGCAAGCCCGGCCCGGGCAGCTTGTCGCTGGCTCCAGAGAAAGCGGCTGAAACAGGAGCAGAGTGAGAGCGAGGGCACATCTGCCCTGCAAAGCGTCGGGCCGAGCCGCCGCAGGAGCAGGCCCCAGAGAACGCTCCTGGGCAGCAGCCAGGATCTCCATGCGAGGGTTGTTTTTACATTTTGCTCTAGTGTAAATTTTCTCGGTAGGATAAGGTTCAAATCCAAGGCAGAGCACCAATGGAAGCACCCCAGACAAAATGTCAGCAACAGATTTAGGATGACTGAAAATGAGAAATTCAAATACTTACAAAGTAAATGTGCTGTCTTTCTCAGAATGCCTCTGAAGTTGTTTCTAGCCCAGAATAACTTTTCCTGACTGTGAGACCTTGAGTAGAAGGTACAGTGTCCCAGACACTGGTGGGGATTGCTGGCAGGAGGAGCTCGCTGTCAGACCTGGCCCCTGGCCCTTTCAGAGAGTTTTAGAAGTGTCCTACTCCCCAACTCGGTCCCTGCTGCCACCCCTGTCACAAACTGACTGAAAGAGAGGGTCTCTAAAGCGCATTGAGAACCTCCTGTCCCCCCGTAGCTGCTTCGGAGGGTTTGGCTTTGGACTCGCTGCAAATGCCCCTTAGTGGCAGGGGCACGCAGGCCAGGGGGCGTTTTGTCCCCAGGGGCTCCAGCTGCATGAAGCACCAGGGCTGTGAAGCAGAGCTCAGGAAGGGAAGATGAGCAGATGGCCTTCGAATGCTCACTCTGAGCTAAGGAAAGCACTGGAGTCACCTTTGAAAACACTGCACAGTTTTTACAGGACCAACATATTAAAACAGATACGCATTTTTGCTGAAAGTATTGACCTGCTGCTTAGATCTATTAAAAAGTCTGAGCA
>JAUBNY010000452.1:1378100-1389251 GCA_032275445.1 Crypturellus soui | reverse complement strand
GTTTCTTCAAAGACATTCCAAGAATTCTCAGTATTTATCCTGACAGTTTCTGTAGGTCAGTATTTACTCTAATCATTTTTGTAGGGATAGCATCGCATAGGTTTTGAGCCAAAAGGAGATCTACATCTTTCCCTCTGCTGCTCTAGGAATAACACAGTGTAAAAGAGCAAGTTCTGTCATTTGGAGGATATTTAATGAGCAAAGCCTTTTAGTTAATTTGGTATGAGTAAAATGGGATTGAGTAAAATTGGGATATTATAGCTTTGTCACTTAAAGACCTCAGTATTTTCTGTTTTTTTTTTCATTCCTCTGATTGCTGTTCTAAACAGGAGGAAAAAAAAATGTTGAAAGCTTTGTGGACCATCAAGCTGCATTACTGAGTATTAAAAAATTAACAGTAAAAAACACAAAGACTGGGCATTTAAGTTGGGAAATTAAGTCAATAATCTAAAAGTTACCATTAATCACCTTTCATGATATATTGGTAAAGGATTTTCAATACACAATTACAGACTTGTCACAGATCAAAGACTAAGTAGACATTAAAATGTTAGGCTATAACTATTCTATTGCTATTAAACACAGTGGTAATTCTCTACTTAGATTAAGTGTCCAAGTGATCCTTGCAAATTTTAACCATCGCAAGAAGCACAAAAATCTAAAAATCATTCTGGCTCTGATCTCTCATACTCTAGCTCTTCCATGTCTCTCTTCTTCCTATCCCAAATTTGCCATTCCTCCCTTTAAAAAAAAAAAAAACAAAAGATATCCTAAAGATAGACTAGATATAGACTAAAGATGGACTAATTATTACAGCCTGGACTCCAAACAGCTGTTTAAACAGCAGCGCCACTTTCCTTCCATTTCTCTTGAGCCACTTTCTTGAATTCATTGCAGCGTAATGTGCACAAGGCTGCTGTGAAGTGAGGTTTGAGATGACACGATGACATGAGAGTTATACACTGGTCTCTATTATTAGGATTATATATAAAAATGGTATTATTTATGTCACATAGATTTGCATTAAGAATGATGCAAGATTTGGACCTAGAAGCCTTGAGGCAGCTTTTTCATTGCTTTGCAGTTTGCCTAGGCAAATGTCTTTCAGCAATGCAGTGCAAAGCCCCACTACTCTGATTGGCAATACACTTAAAGCCGTGAATCAGCCCTCTTTGAGCAAACCCAAGAGAGCTCTACCCATTGAGCAGCAGCTCTTTATTTCTGTATAATAATTAGTGTAAAACATTTTGAGAAACTTGAGTAAAAGGTACTATAGAAATACAAAGTACTGTTTAAGTAAATTACATTTCTCTAGGCTTTATGTATTTCAGTCACTTTTAATGGATTAAAACATGACATGTTTTACCTACTTCCTACATAGTTAGTCTTTCATAAAGATACAAATTTAAACATTATTTCAACGTCTTCCATCTATTACATCTATTCTGCTATCATCAATACATAGATTAAGCTGGATAGGCTGGATGAAGACAGCAATCTCCTTTCATATAGCCCACAGACATGCAATATCATGAAAAAATGAGATGAATTTTAATGTATGTTCTTTCATATCAGAAAGACTCATCTGCCCTTTCAGATGGAAACATTTTCCAAACTTCAGCTTAAGCCGGAGCAGACAAGAGGAATGCTATGAACACAAACCTGCGGTAGCTCGGGGCACTGCTGCCTTTTATACAGATTGCAAAAGCTGCCTTCTCCAGGGTTTAATTCTCTTTCTCCTGCTCAGATTGCTCAGTGACTTCAGCAGATCAGGATCCGATCTCAGATATGCACCTAGCAGTTACATAAGAACCTGACTTAAATTAATAGAAATTCAAGGACAGATACCTGAATGTATAAAGCTGACCAAGAGGGGTTGGTTTTGCTTTTAGCGTGACTGCTGACCTCTCTACCCTTAGCTCTGGGGAGGGAGGGAGACAGGGGCTGCTTAGACCTGGTAGACCTTAGTGCTGGACTGCAGAGGAGAAGCCTTCGGAGGCCCATTGACCGAAGCTAACCTGGCACTGCCCTAACAGGCCACTTCAGACACAGCATTTCCATAATTTTAAGGTAAAAGTACCATGATTTATTTAGCACACATGCTTCAACCTTCAAAAATATTTGATTCTTGAGTACTTGTGGAAAGCTGGTGTCCCCTTTCTACAAACATGGAACCACAGGCCAGGGGCAGAGAAAGCTGCTTCCTGCGCGTGACTGGCCAGGGTGAGGCCTCGTGTACAACTTCTTCCCAGCTTAGACTCAGGCGCTCGATGTGTACAAAGCAGCTGCCATTGATGTGTTCCAGCTATAACTGCTCAGCACTTCGCTCAGCACTGCAAGTCAGGCCTCGGGGGAAATAGGAAACATATAATTAGTGACCACCCTTGAAAAGTTCGATTAAAGTGAGCTGCCTAGCAACACAACTTCCAACAGAGCCACACAAATTCCGGCAGAGCAGGGATAAAATCTGACTCTCCAGAGAAGCCTTCGATTCAGCGTGATTCCTGCAGTCCCCTCCTTTACTCCCGGCATGTGCCACAACCTCTGCAATTAAATGAGAAAGTGCTAAACTAGTGTCTTTCCCCACGCAACCTTGCACAGGCAACTGCGCTTCTGTTATTTCTAAAGGTTAAGATAACACTAGACTGTTTATATAAATTCCTCATGTTTCTCCCCCACCTTTATTTTTAATACAACTAAAAAAAAAAGTCTACCAAATGGCATCACTTTTTATCTACCCAAATGACTACAAGGTTGTGTCTTTCTCTTCCTATCCTCTCCGACTGGCTCTCAGTCCCATTTTTTCCCTCTCTTTTGCCCTCCCCCATCCCACAGCCCCTCGTTCGGTCGCAGTCTCCTCCGCACCAACTGTCTTCTTGTCCTCACGCCCCCGCACCCAGTACAGCTGTCTTCACGCAGCCAGCCAGTCCCAGTTATAACAGATACCAAAATCCAGCATAAAGCACTTCATTTCATAAAGACGTGGAGTTTTTATCTTATTTAAAGCTTATTGAGAAAATCTATTTCTCTCATACGCTATTTTAATTACATTTCTATATACAAATCCATGTGTGTGATGTGGTAGTGTAGCTCTGTATGCACATATGCATAATATTTGCATAGTACATGTGTATGTAAACAAGAGCAGATCAGATCAACTCCAAAGTCGGCTCCAACTAGGGGCAGATTCCCCTACTGCCAGGCACTAACTGATGCCCTTCAGCCACCCGTGCCCTGTTGCAGGAGCCTGGGTAGGTGCCCTTCCTGTGCGTTTAATCCAGCTCTCCTTGAAAGTGATCCAGGACCTGGAACGTTTGCAGAACGCAGCAGGTTGTTCCCTCCGCAGGACTGAGCACGAGAATTACTTTAGTCTTGCGAAAGGTCGGCCGTGCTAAACCGCCAAAGGAGAGGACTGGAAGTCTAGGGTGCAAACCCTTCCGCCACCCTTCAGGCCCTGGGTGTTTTTACAGGCTCATCAGTTCTTGTCCTTCTAAAAAAAAAAATCCGATCTCAGCCCTGTCAGCTCAATAAATAGGACATTCAAGCAGCTTTAACTGCCTGTAGAATGGTGCGAGCCCCATCCAGCTGTTTCAGATGACATTCTGACCTTCTTTTGGGGGGAGAAGAAGCAGAGATCGTGTACATCTCTCTTCATCCTTATTTGTCTTGCATTAGATGGGAATTCGTGTTTTCCTGGGTGGCCTGTTCGTTGCTGATCTGCTCTTCAAGCAGCCCTTTCTCATGCAGTCCTTCGTTCCGTTATTTCCCATTGTATAAATGGGAATGTAATACTTACATGAGGTTTCGGGTAAGCTGGGTAAGTAAGTTCAACAATACAGATGTGCTAAGCACTTAAATATTATACAAGAGATCTGTACTGTACATTTACCTAAGCTCATCAGAAACATTTTTTTTAAAACTGTTTGAGTTTGATTAGGGAAAAAAATAAAAAAACAAAGCCAAAGTTCAAATGATGTATAGGCTCCAGCTTGTAAATAACAAGCAGAACATTTTCTTGGGGTAGTAGAAACTGTGAGTTAACTGTTGCCCTTCTTCAGGAACTGCGCTGGTAGGTGAGGCACAAGGGGAAGGAGACCACGTTGAACAGTTGTTACGTTCCAGCATCACCAGAGCTTAACCTGGGAAGGCTTTTCTGGAAAGCTTCCAACTGTACTTGCTCCTTGTTACATAGTGGATTTTTTTCCACAGCTTAAGACTTTTGAAATAACAAAACCATGCAAAGGAAAAGCAGATTGACTTTTTGGCAGGAAGTCAATGTGCAAATACTAATGAAATAATCTCAGTTAGCAGTCAGACTCCTTAAAGGTCAACAGCTCCACAGTGGAGAACTATAGAGCATTTAAGTTATTAACAATTTTGTCTTTCAAGGTTTCTGACAATTTCTCTGCTCTAAGTTAAAGGCTTTAAAATCAAGATCTGATGACTGAAGACTCTATCCACATTTCGATCTCTATAAGAGTTCAGAGAAGACTCTGTCTTGTTCTGATGGAAGCCACCAGCCAAATTCCTAAATATTTAGGATCAGAACCAAAAGGAATTAGGAATTAGGACTATCATAAAAGCTATTTCTCATTTGTTTCTGGCAAAGTATACTCTGAAACATCCATCTCAGTGCAATCTTACATTGCTAGCATTCTCCTTTTTGGTCGATATTCTCTTTTCATCCAGCTTTCTGTTCTTCTGTTATCCCATCCCTCACAAGCAAATGTTCTTTCTCCTCCACACTGGCCTACTCCTGTCCTTCTTCTCAGCTGACTAAGTACTAAAGACTGGGTGAGAGAGATGACAGTGGGTGAAGCAGAGAAGAAAATTATGCTTAAGAAGGCAAGAATATGAGCTCATGCTGCTTAAGCTTTGAAATACCATAGGTAAAAGTCACTTACTGTCCCTGCAGTCCACTTTCGGTTCAGTGAAAGTTACCACCAAAATATTCAGCAATTTTAATGGGAACAGAATCAAGATTCCTAGCAGAATTAAGCACAGCTTCAACCCTTCAGACAGTTACTCAGTGAAGCAGCTTTGGCTTTAAAGTCTTCTGACTTTAAAAAGTCTTCGGCTTTAAAATCTGTGACTCTACTAAATTTACTGCAGCCTTGTACCTGTGTGAGGTCAGGAGCTGATCTGCTGCTCCGTTCGCCTGCATGACTAAGTCCCAATATCTCATCCAGTTCTGACAATACCAACTGCCAAGATAACATAAAGGCAGCAGAAGGTGAAAGACTGATCACTGTACCTAAGGTGTTTCCTGTCCTGCATGAAAAAAATGCTGCTAAGCAGCAATACCCAGGACTCAATATTTAGAAAGCAAGCTTCCACTCTGTAAAATACTGCTTTTGACAGGGACACTGTAATGTCAGCAGGGAGAGAGAAGAAATGAAAAAGGCTCATGCACAGCAGTCTTGGAGATCAACATGGCCCATGCCTAGTTAGGCTCTTCTTGCTGGTTTACAGTATCGTAAGCATTTTAAACTTGCATTAAATTGCTGTTTAAAAATAGGTTAGAATTTTGAAAACTTCAGAGAATGTATCAGGCTTTGCTTATTGGCTTCATTTGCTTATAAGATACTCTACAGAGAGAAGAATAGAATTTTCTGTCACTTTCACTCCTAACAAGAAAAAAAGTGTATTTAAAGTGAGAATTGAAAATTTCATTAGTAAGCAAGCTGTCTTGTGTTTTACATTATAATGTTTTAAACAATCCATGGCAGCTATACCCCGAGTATCCAGCAACTTTTAAGGCAGGAGTTTATTTACTGCACTCAGAAGAGCAGCAGTGTTCAGCCTCCTGTACACCGAGCATTGCACATTCAGGAGTCCAACAGACTTTACCTTGCTACTGACACACACAGCATTCCTGGAACAGTGATAATTAGCTGAATGACATTTTCGTAGTTAGTGGTAGCACTTCTATTAACAGTAAATACGGCAGCATTTTGTCCCACTCATATGAAGCTGGGAATCTCTCATTTTGTTGATGCTACTTTAGATGGACTCTTCATTTTGCAAGTCTCCAGGAGTAAATCTCACGGGCAAAATATGCATGTAAGGCAGGGAGTCTTCTTGTCTATATGCAGAAGATGGACGAGATAAATTTATGCCAGGTTTACTGAGTTCCCTTAAACCTCTTCCCAGTTAAGAATCTCAATCAATACAAACACGGATCATTTCAACGTTAGACTGCCTATGTGGCTTTTCTAGCCCTTTACTCATTGTATCCACCTGGACCAGCTAAAACACAGAAGGTTTGAAATACTTTTTTGTCTAGAAATGGTAAGAGCAGACATTTCTGCTTAATGTACCATCCACTTTTTAGCTTCCTTATCCCTAACATAGGTCTGCTATAAAAGAAATATGAACTAAATCCTAACGTTCCACGAACCATGAAATCAACAACAACTTAACCTTTCTGATCCAACACTTACTAAAGACAAGAAAAGCTTAAATGAAAGAAGATGGGAGCACCCTATTTCTGGGTATATTGATGTGTTGGGATTGCTAGTCAGATCCCATTAGTTCCAAATCAGACTAATAAAGCAGCTGAAATGAGGTTTCTTATCTGCTAGTTGGATTTCGGCATCTCTCACCACCAATTTGAAACCCATGGAACGTGAATTCCACGCTGGCACAATGTCCTCTTGACTCCCACATCAAAGCACTGCCTCTTCAGACAAAAACACGTTCCGTTTGGAATGCCTAAGAATAACATCTGTACAGCTCACTCCTTAAAGAGAACTTCTCACCACTGTACATAGGACAAAAAGAAGAGCAAAACTTCACAGAGGAAGTGATCTCAAGGAAGAGCAAGTGCAACTTCAGTGACACATGTAAATGGAAGCAGCAATATAGGTGTTACAGATGTCCAGTTTTAACATCTAGCGTTAAGACCTAAATTTGGTTAGAAAGGAAGGGCTGTCTCCTGCATGATGACTAAAGAGCAAGTATGACAAGTATGAAAGGGACATGGACATCTCACCCATCTCTGGCATGCATCTAGGCATTGCCAAAAGAGAAATCATCTACCAGTGTATTTGTAACTCCGCTGCTACAGCACCCGAAGCACACAGATAGGGAGAACTGCTTGTGAACTGCACAGCAAGTTTCAAGCTTCTAGGCAGTCACTGCAGTAACATGGTCTGTTTCCCAACATCTTTTCAGTCCTTGGAGAGGTGTAGATGCAGATTTAATGAGCAATGCATGCCATCTGTTAATATTGCCTTTAAGAGCAACTGAGAAAAAAACAGCAATAGCGAAAGTGCAAGAGATGGCAGAAGCTTTTAAAAAATGGACCATCAGTAATAGGGTTCTCTTTGTATGTTAGCTGTAAAAACGAATTTTAAAAAATGAGCAAATTACATGTTTATTTGGCAACTGTTAAAACATTTAAGTAAGTCTTAAATCAGGATTAGAACAGTGGTATAAACATTTGGGCTAACACAGCCAGTGGGCATCTTACTTCTGATAAAAGCCAAGCTCACCAAAATGACATATCCCAGGACCTGATCTTGCCATACACATGCTGACAATAGCTCCCCACTGTTAGGAATTAGATCTTCTGAGTTATGCTGATTTGCTTAAGTACAGGATGTGGCCCCTTTTTATTTTACTTGTGCTATCATCCTGACAGAGTAGTATTTCCTCACTCGGTGTGGTTGCAAATAACCACTCTGGATACTAGACAGTAGACAGTCAAGCCCCTGATCCCTGAAGTGAGAGGAGGCCGAAGCTGACAGCTCAGTACATCTCCAGCTCCTAACTACAGCAGTTGAGCTTAATCCCACAGAGCTGCTCAGTAGATAGTCACAAACACACAGCAGAGCCAGAGCTACCTGGTGCAGAGACCATTCAACACACGCCTCGTTTGTCCAGAATGTGAACAAGCTTCAGGAGGAAGGACTGTTCAGTGGTTCTACTTTGGACCAGTAATTTAGATCTAGAACTAAAGAGTAATTAGGACTCCGGTGGAATTTAGATATTTAAATCTCTCCCCCACCAGAAAAGAAAACAAACAAAAAAAAACCACAGTACCTGAAACTCCCCAACTAAAGCTCTTAAACACTTGGCATGTCACTGCCCGTGTCTGTAAGTCTGTCATGTGTCTGTTTGCAAAGCAGTGCTCATCTATTTCATATTGAAATTATTTCATGTATCTACTTTGTATGATGAGATTTCAGCTTCAGGTGAAGCTCTCATACATCGAATCCCTTACCAATCTGTGCTCCTTCAAAACATATCTTTGTACCAAGGAAATAGAAATTAAGAAATCTTATTTTTATCTAAGCCTATAGTGCCAGCTCTTGTCAGAACATAGCAAACCCTTCTTCATTCACATTTCTTTCAATGATACACCCTTTTCCTGTGACTATAGAATAGTATAAATAGAAAAAGAATGAAAATGGAGTTTTATTTCCATTCAGGAACAGCACAGGAACCACTGTCACAAAGAGCTATAAATAAGGGGACAGTGCTAACACTGAACATCAAGAAAGATAGTTAAAAACCATTACAAATCCATCTTTCTGTAACTTATCAATCTATAGGTTCAGTCAATTTAAAAGATCTAGGAACAGGGGTTTAGTGGATTAGTAACAACAGACCATTAATCTCTGCAGCCTCAGTTTTAATCCAGCAATGACCAAAGTGATTGAAAATCACTGCACCCACATGACTAGTAAAGCTTCTGAGCACGGTTCTCTCACGTACCTGAATCCCGGCAGCGGGGGTCACACGATGCTTTTTAAGCACAGACCTCTGCTTAATACTTAGCTAAACTCAGTGCCAACATTTCTTGGCAGAGTAATTCCACTACACCACTTTAACTAGCTCTGTGAACTAAGAACTGCTTTGAAGTTTTATTTGGCACTTTATTTCAGTCAACAAAGCTTACTTCTTGCCCTGGTAAAATATCCCAAATGCATGTATGTAAAATAAATACCTTTTTGTGACTACAGGAGATTTTAAATAACTGTGTAGGAATTGATGAGTGTCATTTCAAACAAATGCCAGAAAAAATATTTTTGTACAGATTATATAAGTGGAAGTTATACCGAAAATGCTTTGAGTTTCTTCTTTTCTTTAATGCAGTAGTAAAATGTTATATGCACAATTTTATGCCCCTTTAATTATGATGAGGAAGGGAAGAATTCTTAATTTCTTCAGCCTTTTTTAATATATAAGAACACTCCATTGTAAAGATACTAAGTTCTGGACTATTTAATGACTGGAATCAATTTTTATGTGACCGGAGGAAAGAAATGAATTCAGCTGTGCAGAGTCCACCCATATAATCATGGGGTGGAAAGAGAAGACATGAAATTATTCATTAGATGATGATGTGGTGATATTATGTGATCAAGAGATCCTTCACCTTTTGGTCATCCCGAGTAATTACCTGGACTTTAGCTAAGCAGCTGTTGAAAGGGGGACCTTTCCGTAAGGTTTTACCCTCATTGCTGTGTTAGTTGTACTGGAATAATCTATATCGCTGCTTTACCTCACAGAGAAATTACGTGATGTTACCAAGATCACAACTACTTTCTGTGCAGTTGCATAATTTAATCATGGCTTATAAAAATTTCCACTCCTCTCAGCTGGCCACTTTCAAGGATTTTGTATTATTCATATATCAATGTTAGTGCCTGCTTTGGCATAGCACTGAAGCACACCCTTAATCTATATACATCTATACAGTCTACTGCATCCATATGTGTGTTGTTTTATATGATTACGTACTAAGACTCAGACACAGCAAACACTTTAGCACAACTTCTTAAGTTTTGCATTTTGCTGAATCTGTGTCCTGATGTATCATAATAAACTCTAAAGAGGATGGCTATGGTTTTAGCTCACTAGTAAGAAAACATACCTATTAAAAATAAATCATGTTATTTATTACTCCATTTTGCATGCTATTCCACTGTGAGGTAAATACCTGTGACTCCAGGGCAAAGGCACAATTACAGGCTGGCAAAGATGAATTGTTGGCAACTTGGGGAGTGTGCTGGGAGGGGAGTGAAGACAGAAGTTATGCATCAGCAGACAACTTTATATCCTGCTTGCAATTTCTGTCTGCCACACAGTACCCTCAGGATCATCTGGGCAACCTGCAGGAGGCTGTGGAGGCTTGCAGATGCGAGCAGGCTTGCATATTACTTTCTTTTCCAGGAGGGACAAAAACATACTAAAACAGTAAGATCCTGCTTATGAAGCATGAATGCTAAAAATACGTGTATATTGAAAGGGTGAAGTCAGGTGGACGTAGAACACTAGGCCTGCACTTAGGCGCCGCACTCAGAGGAATCATTACTCATAGTCATATAGAGAAATCAACTGAATTAATGTTAATAATTTCAGCAGAATTTAAATAAATAGCATATGTATATGGAGGAACATTGCATAGGTTGGAATTTTACTCTACCAGCACATTGAGTCACGGCTGTCACACAAAACAATTTCAGTTAAATGATACTTGATGCAGTTCTTCAATATAGCACAGTAATAACTCAGAATAACTTCACTGCTGTTACTATGAAGAGAAAAACATACACCATGTAACAGTCAGGAAGAGAGAGGAGGATACGGTTTCCGAGGGAACCAGAATGCTCCGGATTCTGGGATTGTGCCCCCCAGGAGCAGTTGCCCCGCGGCAGCTCAGCTGCTGGCGCTGAGGTAAACGGCCACGTTCTGGAGGGCAGGGAGCAGAGATGACCATGATCTTGCTGCCCTGCTGGGCTTTCTGCTCTTAGAAGTTTAAAATCATTTTATTTTCTGTCTCAGCTTCCCCGGGATGTGTCACGGGTGCCCTGTCCATGGCCTCGCCACCCTGCAGTCACGAGCGAGCAGGACACGGGGACACCTCGCCTCACTGGCGGGTGCCATTTGCCAAAGTGGCAGCCACCTCCCTGTGGCTGCAACACTCCTGCTGCTGGAGCAGCAGAGCGGGTCCAGGGAAAGCCATGCGGGTCAGCTGCCCTCCAGCTCATCGGGAAGTCCAGTGGGCAAGATGAGGTAAGGAGATGCACGGCACCGTGGCAGGGGTGGGCAAGAGGCAGCTCCAGCATGGCTCCTCACAGCACTTTCCTCAGCCCTGTAACCAGTGGAAGCAGCTGCACGAGGGTAGGCTTGAACCAGACA
>JAUBNY010000452.1:1360166-1370379 GCA_032275445.1 Crypturellus soui | reverse complement strand
GTCCTTGCCCCGCGCAGCGCGCGGCCCCTGCGCGCGCGCGGGAGGGCCCCGCTGCGCTGCGCACCGCGCTGCGCGGCTCCGCGCGGGCTCCGACGGGCGCCCCCAAAGAGGCGGGTTGCAGAAGCCGCGAGTTTGCGGCGGTTCTGCTAAGGTGCCGCTGCGCGGTCGTCTTGAAAAGTTGTTTTAGGGGAGAAAAAAAAAAAAAAAAAGGCTCGTCGGGCTCAGCGGCAGCGCGAGGCAGGCGGGGATGGCGAGTCCTTCACTGCCCGCACGCCTGGCTGCAGCCCGCGCCCGCCGCGCTCTGCGGCTCGATCCTCCTCCCCCTCCCCCGGGGCAGCCCCCTACTTACCCCGCAGGCCTCCGGCTTAGGGGGTTGTATTTTTGCAATATATATTTTTATTTTCTCCAGCTCCGCGGCTTGGCCGCCTGCGGTCCCGCAAAGCAGCAAGTCCAAGCTCCGCGCCGCCCCGCTAGGTGTACGGAGGTCTCATAGCCCCCGCGCTGCCCCCCCGCCCCCTCCCGCGGCTGCGCCTATTCCGCCATCCCCCGCGGAGGCCCCGGTGCAGCAGCGGGTGCCGCGGGCGGCAGCGCCGGGCACGGCTGGGGGGGCGGGCGGAGGCGGCGCCTGCGCGGGCCGGGCCGGGCCGGGGCGGGGGGATCCCGGCCGCGCTGCCCCCCCGGGCTCCGCGCGCTCTCCGCGCTCCGGAAGGAGCCGCGAGGCCTCCCGTGGTGCTGCCTCCGGGGAGGCTGCGGCGGCGCTTGGCAGGGCAGGGCGGGGAGGGCGGCCCGGGGACTGCAGGGAGGCGCATCCCGGCTGTGTGCGCGGAGCGGCTGGCGGGGCAGGGGCACCCCCGGTGCGCAGGGACGCGCAGGGCGCAGCGCGGGGTGCGGGCGGGACGCGGGCAGTGCCAGGAGCGCAGCGCTGCGGGCCAGCGCGTGCGGGTAAAACGCACTTCTGCCCGATGTAGGCGCAAGGAACACGCGCGGCATGGAAGGGAGAAGAAGAGGGGATCTGCAGGAGTGCAAACCTCAGGCTAGGTTGTTTGTGGGCTGAGAAATGTGTAGGGCTGGGATTTCAGGTCATGCTGCCAGTATTTAATTGCAGTAGATGAAATTTCTTGAGTGTTTTAAAGCAACTGGATTGGACAAAATCATCAGGATTTGGAAGGAGAGGCTAGACTGTAGGCACTCTATACTCAGTGTGATTTCTGACGTTCATCTTGCTGGTTCTCTGGTTAGGACAAGAGCTCCTTGCCCTGCAGCAGTCTCTGCTGATGTTTACTCCATCGCTTGTGATAGTTTATTAAGAGACTCATGATTTTAAGAGCCTGATTGCCACTGTCTGCCCAACGAGAGCAGCAAAGCGAGCATCTGAGATCCCCCCACCCGCCTTTTTTGGCAAAATGACGATGCATGAGATTCGGGGAACTGAGGCACCTATGGTTGGGCAGGCAGAATCTGGTATACCCTTGTGTAGATATGTCTCTGGGCACTGAATGAGCTGTCCAGAAGCACCAAACTGGTATAGATTCTCAATGAAGCTGAAATATGATTTGCATCTGATTCATAAAAAGTTAATAAAATAAGGACTGCAGGGAGCCCTTCCAAATCATTCCTTTAGGAGCATATTATCAAATGAAGTCTCAAATCAGCAGAAGAAATAATTACTATTGAACCTGAGACCTTGTTTGTTCAATATTCTATGTTTTCAGAATCATGAAAAACGGATTATTCAACTTTCATATTTATGCTTTTTTTTTTAAAAAAAAAAAAACAGATTAATAATTCCTGCATTTGGATTATGAAAGGAAGGCGTGCATTTTGTGTGTGTGGTCTAGACATATCTTAAGTGTTAAGGGAATGCTCAGTAAATGTTCCCATTCATGTTTACTAAATCCCTTTACTGAAATAGCTGAACATTTTCCATGGGCTTGCATGTGAATTCTCTTTGGGGCTTTCCCAATTCATTTCTTAAAATAACATCGCAATCTAAAACACAACAAACCCATGAAAGTCCTTGTCTTTATGCTCATATTTACACTGACATCCTTCTTACCAAACTAGTCTCCTTGAAATTATGGTATTATGTATGGGAAATAAATGTCATAAGCAGGAAGGAAGCAGGCAGGATCAGGCAGTAGGTGGGAAAGAATACCCTTTCTGCCAGTGTCTCTGCGAAATATATGTTGAAAATTGTGTCAAAATTTAGTATGGTTTATTAAGACAGCCAGGAATCAGATTGGTGACAAGAAAGAAAGTCATATCTGATACAGAAAGCTCATATTTAATTCCTACTGATGTCAGTGGAACCTTAGTATGAGTTTAACAGCAGGAATACACTGGAGATTGTGCTAAATAAGATTGCTTTTTCAGCCTCTAAGTGATTAAATCAGTAGATGTACGGTGCATGTTTTTATTTGCAAAAATAGCATGTGCATGATCCAGCTGAAAATAGAAGTTCCATACCAGAGTGAGTTAGATGGTTGATGTTGGCTCCTTTCAGATAGTCAAAAACCCCAAATGTGTTACTATTTGTGTATTGATTTGGTGTGGCCTGTTTATTCTACTCATGCAACCCGTATGCTGTGGTAAGTAGTTTGTGAGTCAGTCTGACAAATTTATCAGCGATCAAAGGAAAGTTGAAAGTTTTTCTTACCTGGAAAGTACTCTGGGGAGCTCAGAAAATAGATTTTTTTTTTTAGTCTACATAAATAATGATTTCATTCTGCTGTCGTGTACTTGCTGTGATGCTGTTTGACTGTCCGTGACCTTAAAGTTTGGTTTTGAAGTCATTAGGGCCCCACTGGCCGCTGAAGCTCCTCAGGAAGGCTTGGAAGGCTTGGCTCAATCAAGCTGAATGGATGTCAGTATGGACCCATTCCAGAGCCCTGTGAAATCAATTGGAATATTTCTGTGGACTTCAGTGAGTTTTCGATCAGGCTCTTACTGCAGAATTTAGCACATTTGTATTTGATCCCAGGGTAGAAGGCTTAATATAGTGTGGCATATTTGGGATAGAAGCAAAAGGTGCTGTAAAACATAACATAACTCTCTTGTGTGTTTTGGTGTAATTTTAAGTTCAAAATAGATAAAAATACTGGCTGCGGCATCAATCTTTTATTGAATGAGCTTCCATTCAAAACTCCTTCCGTAACTCACTGAAATGAAGGGTTTTGATATTTACTGCATTTATTTGATTTCAATTCATATTTGCACAGTTGGCTAAACTTCTCAAACCTAATCTTGCCAACCTTTGAGCTGACTGAAGTCAATGGACTACTCATGTGCCTAGAGTTAGAAATGAGAATAAAGTGTTTTTAGATAGGTCTCTGAGGCATATTCATGTTTTTTTAATTGTGAAGATTTTGCTATCTAGAAGCTGTGGCTGGGATTTCCACCAGAGCTTAAGGGTACCTAACTTACATTAATTACATGCTGAACACTTAATTTTTTTGAGGCCAGAGCTTCAGAGAAAGACTTTGTGTTTTAGCTATGCCAGGAAAGTTCAAAAGTACTTAGATAATAACATATTCTAAATCAGTAAAGGAAATAAAAGCTTGCACCTCCTCACAGGAGCCAGCAGACCGGTATTTTGACTCATTTTACTCAAAATGAGCTTGAATCAGAGAAGATGGTTGTAGCAATTGTTTTGAGCTGGACAGCTTGGGAGCAAAATGGGTTTGAATGGGGCTCGTGCTGTGTTGATGATGAGGTGGCTTCCCCATGTTACTGCTGCGCTGCGGAAAGCTCCTGCTGGTCCGGGGCGGCAGCTTGTCCGTGCGCTCCCCAGCCCTTTTCTGGCCAAACAAGGCAGATCTGCAAAGAGCTGTCACTTAAACTGCCTCGAGCTTCTGGCGTGTGTCCCACAGTGAAGCTGGCAGGGCTGGACCAGCCTCTGCTGCTGCTGTCCCCTGCCCCGAGGTTGCTGGCCCCAGAGCAGGACGATGGACAAAGTTGTGAATGAGCTTCCGAAGCGCCGAGGGAAGAGGCACGGATCTAAGTGTAAACTGGGATCAAATCAAAGGAAAGGCCAGTGCTGCAGTTTGTTCAGGACAAAGAAAGCTTAAGGGCCTCCAAATCCAAATGAGGATTTAAAACTTGTCCAAATCTGCAGTCTCTTAGAGGCCAGTCTAGGGAACTTTACCAGAACTGGCCCCTGATCACCACTGAAGGGTTGCTTGGAATAAACCTCACAGCGGTGGCGTTGAACTCGCTGCCAGGTGTCACATGTATATGACAATGCCTCTTTTTGTCCAAAGTTTATAGTCAAGCTCATATTCGAGGTTGAACTTGCACTAGAGTTTTTTTATTATGTCTTTTATTAACTGAATTGTTCATAGAAGTCAAGAAGGACTTCTGTGTTTAGACTGTATATTTGAATGTCTTGCAGTGCAAGTTCCAAGTAAATAACCAACAAGGCAGTAAAATATCATAATGAATTGCAAAAAACTACTGGAAGAAAATTTTGTGCATTCTGTGCAAGTGTTTGAAAGCTAAGATTAAAAAATACATACCTATTACTTTTAGTACTAGATAATATATCTACTTAAGTCTTTGGTACCTATTTATTGCCTGCATGGAGTACTCTAATCTCAGGAAATAAGTATGGGATTAGAAAAGAATTTATAGTGCTGATTTTACCAGCTCTGTGGCTTTGAACAAGCTCCCAGTATCTCATTTCTTAGCATTTATAAAATAGACCTCAATTCTGCAAATAACTTAGTAAAAACAGGTTAGTCGCTTACTGCCAGTCAGAAAGACACTAATGACTGTCACCGCCTCAGGAGTGAGAAGTGCCCAAGCCCCTCGGTTGTGTTGGGGGCCAGGCTGATGCTTTAGGGGTCCACGGTGACCAGGGAGGATGCGGCTCAAAGGAGCTGCTTTCGCCGTGCAGGCCCTGCCTGGCTGGGCCTCAGCTCGCTCCTGCTCGCTCCCCCTAGACACACATCTAATTTTAAGCATTTAGCTGGCCCCTTTAAGTGGCAAATATGCTTAGCAACTCTCTTGATTCAGGGACTCAACAAGGTGTTGTTAGAAAGCCACTAGTGACAGGCGAGTTGCTGAGAGTGTATCTATAAATACTGAGAAATAATGTTGTTATTTAATTTCTAGTGATTCTGGTTCACATATTGTTACTTCCATGTTTTTCTGAGATTTTCTGAGAATATCTTTGTCTATAAATAGTGCTGACCTCACTAAGGAAACTGATAAAAAATTTAACATATCATCATTATAAAAGTGCAGCTTTTTCAAATCCCTCAGTGTTAAGGATGTTAAGGTAATTCTGTTCCTGTATTGATAGTCTTTATTACAATTGAGATGGAATTTACATTTACTGTTAGAGATAATGATGTAATGTATTTAAAGTTAAAAACATCCCCAGCAAAGGAACAGGAAAATGACTGCCAGTTAACTATTAAGTCAATAATTTAAGTCAATAATGGTGTTGGGTTTTTTTTCTGTGAGTCAGTCTATTAATTATCATACAGACTGATTTCATTCCAAATCCCTTTTTCATGTCTGAACTCCAGCAAATAGTGTTAAGACATCAAGTATTTGTGAAATAACGTTCTTTTAATTCAAAAAGACAGATATTAACGGCAGCCGTTTAGTTTTTCTGGAAGTGAGAAATTCGTCACAAAGTGTTTTAAACACTGTTATCTTGCAGCCCCTCAGGGAGGCTCCCTGGGAGTCCTGGGTGCTGCTGGGGTTGGGCTCTGGAGCAGCCGGGCTGGGATTGCTCCAGCGTCCACATGTGCAGACTGGGCTGACTGCGGAGGTGCAGTGACCACAGTCCTTGCAGCATTCAGCTCTCCCGTAGCTGGGGAGTGCATCATTGAACTCGCCTCTTAACAGTAATTGAAAAGATAAACAAACAGGATTTCTGGTGTTACTGGAATAGCAGGCCGTGGTGTAGTCCCAAGTGGTAAACGATGACAAGGGACATTGGTTTGTTGCCAGCTGGCCTGGCCACCCCAGGTAGGATGGCTCGGGATGCTGCTTCCAGTTGTGTGTTGCCACAGAAGGCCCGTGAGACTCTTCTTGCCACATGCAAAGCAACTTTGTCTGGGACAGGGGTGAGAAGCTGTCCTCGTGCACCTCAGCACGTCACCACGTGTTTCTGACGATTTCTAAAGCTACCTGTCTAAGCTACAGAGTAAGGAAGAGAAATTCCCACTTTCCGTTTTCCTGCCTCCATCCTTTTCTCTTGCAAGTTTGAATTAATTAAAAGATCAGAAACAGTATACTTCTTTTTTTTTTTAATTGAGGATTCTTAGTCATCACAAATGAAAAACAACACATCTTGAAAATGATTCTGATATGGATCTCACTGGTTGCTTGTTACAGGTTTTGACAGGCAGTTGTCGCCTGGTGCCTATTTAATGTCATTTCTTATGCCAGATAGAGTGATGGTAGTTGCATTAAGAGATGGATAATATCTGGGTGTGTGTGAGCCAGGGCTGCTACTTTTTTAATTTTCAGGCAGTGCTACCCTTGGAGTGGATTGGGATGGGAACTCGTGCTCCCACTAGGATGTAACAGATATTCACTCACTGGGGACTTTTCCCATTATGCTAAGATTTTCCACCATCCTATTAAAACTGCTGTCTATTTCTATTCACTGTTTTTCTGTATCAATGTATGAACCGTGATGTTTTTTTTGGGGGGTGGGATGGGGAGGTGGAGAGGAGGAATACATTCCCGTATTTTTTTGAAATTAGTAATAGCAGTTAAGAAGGAAGAGGAGACATCCTTATCTCTCTAGATCTTTTACGTTTCATAACCAAGGTTTTCTGTAAACAGACCCTTGTTCTGCGAGTATCCGCTTCTGCAGTATTTTTAGGTGAAATCAGTTAATATGAGTGTTCTGAAAACAGAGATTAATACGCTCATCTTCTCATTGTATGTTGCTTCCTGCTACTTTTCACATGTTGAGAATGTCCATAAAGCATCCATTATGGGCCTGAGCTTGTTCCCATTAAAGCAAATGGAAGTTTCACCCTTTGATTTTTAACAGATTTCCTTTGGAATCAAGCCCCAATTCAGGCTTTCGCCAGCTGGTTAACTTTCATCATAGAAGTAATTCAGCAAATGGAATCATTCATGTGCTTAAAACAGACCACACACTCAAGTTCCGTATAAGAGGCGTCTCGGAGCACACAACAACCGTTTGTAGTCAGTGCCTGGAAGAGCTGCGCTCAGAGTGGCGCTTCCTCAGCCACAGCATGAACCAGGCTTTTGTGCTCGTTTGCACCTGTGCTTCCCCCTCAACAACTCACATGAAAATATCCCTTCCTTACCTCCTTCTCTGAAATCTCCCAAGTTCCAAGAAGAATTACTTGAGTTTAATTCCTTGTTTTTAAGATTCTGTGTCCCATAGGTTTCCTTTGTAAAATGCAGACAATCCTCATGAGAATGCAAAAATAAAATAGCTAATGCTGGCAGTAAGCTCTGAAGATGAGTGCTGTGTAAGTCCTACGAATGGCTGTAACACACAAAAAAGTCCATGCTGGTTGTTGTGCGAGTGCTATCAGTAGAATTATGGGACCTGTGAAACTATGCATTGTGTTTTTCTGGAAAGAGAGTGGAGGAATTGGCATCTAACACAATTCAAAAGGTGAGAACAAGCCCTCAAAAAGAAAATAAAGCTCTTCTGACTTTTAGAAATCTTTATAAACGTCATTTAGTGTCATTTTCAAATACCTTGAAGGGATCATAAAACTTTGCTCTTCTCTGATCATTATACCACTTAGAAGAGGAAAGGTATGAACAGCCATAACCCTGGCACATTTTTAACAATACTCAGGACCAAAGGGGATTGTAAGATGGAAGCTTTGATAACAAAAACATAAAGATGTCATTGTCAACTGTCTCAAAATATACATGCTGCTTGTAAATGTCACATAAGCCTACAGCTAAGTGATGGATCGCAGTTTGCTCTGTTTTCCAAGTACTCTTGTTGATGAATACTTAACTCTTTCATGAACTAGCTGATGTGTCCCACAGTTTGCTTTCTGTCCCTAGCATCACTAAAACAAAAACCTCCTTTAATATGATTCAGTTGCGAATACAGCCTAGCATTTCGATTCTGCTCTGTGCAGAGGAAAAAATACTTGGAATGTATTTGGGGAAAATAAAAAACCACAGACATAATGTCCAGCAATAGTATGAAATCTTTTGTCTTTCTTAAAACAGTGACGGTGGTAGTAACTGGCATGCTAAACTTGTGCTCTTCTATAGACAGCATCCTGCCTTAGTTTGGCATGCAATAGAAAACTTGGCTGAATTTGTAAGGCATATGACACTCTTTAGAGCAGCAGGTAAGGCAGAATAGTTTTACACCTATTAGGCCTCAGTCCTGTGATTACTTGTGTATTTGTTTCTGTCTTCCACCTGACTGGGAACAATTTCTAACCATGTCATGGTTGATTGCAGACTCAGGCCCTTGTGGGGAGCTGAGAAATTGAACTGCTTTGGGATTGCCAACTTCTGGTACAACCAACCGTGGTCAACGCCAGGCTGCAGGCGGCTGCGCTCGCAGCCTCTTGCTGGGCAGCGTGGAGAACCTGCTGCTCGCATTTCTGCCTGGTGAGGTGAGTTCCTAGCCCATGGGAAAGATGATAAAATTATTTTTAAATTTATCTATCTACACTAGATCTGAGCTTTGTCACTGCTTTGTCTTTTCAGACATCTCTTCTACACTCATCTTTACCAAAAACAACAGGCACCAATCTCCTCTCCTTGTGCAATTTGCTCAGTGAAACTTGTTTATTCCTGTGGTTTGGGTAGAAGCATTGAACTTTTGTTTGGGTTTAGAGGTGTTTATAATATTTAAGTGTTCTGTCACTGAATAGAAACAAAATAATAATCTTAAATACAGTTCAGAGCCAGAATACAGGAACCGTGCATTGCCAAAATTTAGTAAAGTACATTAAATTTTTGGAAAGAAGCTTCCTATTAAAGAAGCACCTATTAAAATCTGTAATCCTAGTAAATTAAAAGATAGTTTGAAAATTACAGGATGGTGAGTATCTTAGCTCATTGTTAAAAATCTATTCTATGAATTGCAAGTCATTAATAATTACTATTACAAAACCTATTATTTCTTTGATTGGGGGGAAAATGACTGAGGCTAGTATTACATTATTCAATTAGATTAAATTCCATTTGGTATGTGTTTTACTTTATTTCAGGTGCAACATGTAAAAAGATCATGGTAGCATCTGTCCAAAATGTCAATTAATTTGTGTATAGAGCAAATAGCACACATAATAATTTCATTATATATTGCAGCTCTGTTGACTGACAGTGGAAGTGCTGCTAGATTCACAATGGTTAATTAGATTTCCTTATGCAATGTACAGCAGTATAACAGACAATTATTTGTAAATGAGCTTATTAAAATTACTATATTCATATAGTGAAAGCTTGTTAACAAGTCTTGTTTCTTCAATGTTTATGTTCTTACCTTTGCATATTTTACCTCTTCAAGAAAACCTTAGGAGAAATATAATCCTAAAGCAAAGCAATCCAAGAGTTAGTGGATCAAGGTAAAAGATTTTCAGACATCTCAGAGGCCACAGTGATGTGACAGCTAGTAGAGGTTACTAACAACAGCCTTGTCTTCCTTCGGATTTTATCTTATGCTACCTAGCTTGAATTACAGACATTCCCAAGTTATAAATGTTAGTAATACCAATCTAAGCAGCATGGAAATTCAGTATTTATTTCCCGTTTTGTTGCAATTTCCAGTACGTTTTACCAATCTGTTCTCATTGCAATAATTCTCTTTATTTATTTCCCAGATTTCCTTTTCTGTTTCTTCTGCTTGCTGTACATGCATTAGGAATTCCTTGGCATTGTGATCTTCCCATTGCTTGGGTTTCTTTCTTCCCAAGGCAGGATTTGCCACTGTCAACAAAGCCACTTCATAATCCATCTTATTCAGGGTGCTGTTTGAGTACACCTTTAATCATGTGTCCCATTGATTTCAGTGGAATTTAAGCACATGATTATGTAATACTGCGAGGAGGTCTAAGCACAATCTCTCTTTTTTTCCTTTAAAGCCATCATTCTTTATCCTGATGTTGTGTGTGCTGCTCCCACATTCATTACAACTACCTTCCCTGGTTTACTGATGCACCTTTTGTTCTGGCACTTTATCTCAATTAGATTAATGATATAAATTCCTCTCTCATCTCTTCCCTTTATC
>JAUBNY010000452.1:1338154-1349895 GCA_032275445.1 Crypturellus soui | reverse complement strand
GGAAACTTGTTCCTGGTGGAGGGGAGCTGCCCAACTGCAGCTGGTCTTTGCATAGCTAACAGCGGGGCATTGGATAGTGGTAGTTTGGGGTTTTTCTTAGCAGATATTGCTGTGAAAAGGTTTCAGTTTTGATGCATGGCTGGAACAGCTCCTGGCTACTCGGTGCTTTATTGGTGTATATATAACAAGTCCTGCAGAAGAGGCCCAAATCAATAGCTATAAATTCAGATTTGATTTTCTGTGTACCTTATGGATCTGTTGTAAGCTCTGTAATCATCTGTCTCACCACCCACCCATCAACAGATGTTTTTTTCTTGGAAAATTGAATTTTTGACTAACTTATGAGGCATAAGGACAGGGACCTGACTGTAGGGTTTGTCACTGTGCTATCACTGGTGTAAAAACTGCTCCCAGAATGAATCGAAATAGTGTGATTTCTGCCTTTTCAGAAGGAAATGTAAAGGACCCATCTTTTATAGATCTTTTATGAAGCAGGTTTCCTTTGGAGGAACTGGAAAAAAGTCAGTGTCTTTGGATATTTAAAATCTGTAAGGTAGTAGTTAAACAATTATATTCATATATGGAAGAGTGCATTGATTGCAGCATTTTCGGTTTTTTTTTCTACTTTGGCAACATCATTGAAACAACATACTAGGAACGGTTACTGTTTCAGGGATCTGTAAAACACTCCTGAAACAAGATCTAGGAAAATCGTTTATGAGTAGCTTGGCAGTTACTCAGCTAATTTTCTGGGCCAGTATTTCTCAAGGTGGAAAGCTGTTAGAGATTTCCCTGAGAGCCGGCGCTGGGGAGCTGTGCAGACCCTCTGAGTGCATTCAGGTGGGTCTTGGGCATTGCAGGGAATTAGTGGATCAGGAGATGGCAGCTGCTGAGAAAGTTTGGTTTTATGGATCCTTTAAACAGATGGTTCCCACACAGGCCTCCTCTCTGTTGAAATTTTTCTGTAGTATATATATTATGCTTCTTTTAAAATTTCTTTCTGTTGTTGCTCTGGAATGGATTCTTACTCTTCTGCTTTGGATTGCTTTATAGATAATCAAAAATGGTAAATGAATTAATGGTTAAAGAACACAGCGTTTAAGCAGGATATTTTACTGGGAGGCGTTGTGTTCACTAGTGTATGGTGTTCTAACCTGGAGGCTTATTTTTTATTGTTATAGATGTTTCAGAAATTCCCTGCTCAGGGCTGGAGACATTTTATAAGAAAACTGTCTTAATGGTCATAATGTTCCATTAAATGTAGTCTCTTCTGTATATGTTTACAATTTAAAAAATCGTAAGTGCTCTGCTTCCTCTGTGGAGAGCTTGTTCTACCCAAATTAGAAAACTGGGGAAAATAAGAAGGGAGAAAGACTTTGCGGTGGAGAGAGAGGGAGAGGAAAGATTGAGAGAGCTGCAAAGACTTGCTTAGAAGAGCAAGTGAGCTTTAATATTTGTGTGTATGTATGTATATTTTATATTTATATGTATGTATACATACATTTTAAAAAGCTCTTGTGTCTTCCAATCTCATGAAACTAACAAGAGTTTAACTGAAGTTGTGCATTGCTCTGATACTGCTCTTAGCAATGGTAAGGGCATTTTTTCACTCTTCCCGTGCCCCCTTTGTGAGGGCGGCCGTGCAGTGACTCCTGTGCATCATATCGGGCAGTTCTACCTCGTCGCTGCTCTGGGCAGTAGCTGTCCTGGGTGGATAATAGCTTATCTTGATGAAGTTGGACAAAAATGAAACAAAGCAGGGAAAAATCAATAGCTCTTACTGTAATAGAGGGGATGTGTTTCTAACTTAGTTTATGGGAGGTGTATATGATGAATCATGTTATAGATGACCACATATTAGGTACGTTTCTTCTATCCTTATTCATAGGAGTAATTCCAGGCAGCTGAAGAGTTTGCGTGGAGGACGTAGCATAGTTTCCCTTACTGCCTGTGCCTTCCCAGAATTGTTATTGCTAAGCCTAGTTTCTCTCTGTTATTTAAGCATATTTAAGAATGCACATGAGCCCTAGAGAGATTTAACAAAGGGACTTCTTTAGGTTTATTAAGCTCTGGTGAAATTTTCTCTAAGGAAAAGATGACCAGACTTGTAGGATAAGCCTGGATGCACGATGTAGGGTCATCCTACTTTGACAAATGGATGAGTTGGAAGGGCTGCTGTAAGGAACCTAATGAAGTTTTCTTTCTGAGCAGTTTTTTGTTTGTGTTTTCCCTTGTTATGAAGAAATCATATCTGGGATCTTTAGCTCAAATAAAATTCTCTTTTCTTTTAGGCTATCTCATCCATGCTAAGACTAAGACAATCAAGAGCACAAATCAACAAGACCAGTGTGGTGAGTGTCCAGTGAGGTATTAAGGATAATGTGGCATTCGCCCCTCCTTTCCCCTCTGGGCCTTTTTCTTCTCTGGGGGTCCTTCTGCACCAATTGTAAGGACAGATGTTCCTTCCAGAAATTCACTGTAAACTGTCACCTCTAAGTTGCGCTCAAAGGCTTCTGATGTTGGCAGTATGTGCTATAGTGTCCTGTGCCCCTGCTTTCTGCTGGACTATAATAAGCCACTTAACACATGGGAGTCCCTCCAGGGAGCTGGTGGGCAGCCCGCTCCAGTTGATGGTGTTTGGGAGCTCAAGGTCCTGCCTGTAAAGGCAGAGATGATTCCTCTGTGCAGAAAGTAATTACCAGCCCTGGCCTGCGGCCAGGACAGGGAGGTTAGCAGCGCTGCTCTCCTCAAAGGTGCCCTAGTGATATTAATAACCAAAAGATTGCTGGAAATATAGTCAATGTGAGACGTGTATTCTAATAGGCAGTTCTGGTGAGATACTTGCTGTTCTCTGGTTTCGTTTGAATACGTATGAGTACATTTAACACCACACAGAGCAGGTCAAATAGTGGACTTGGATTTGGACGTACATAGAGTATAGAGACATACAGAATCCTTACCTAAGTATATCTTTAACAGGTAAGTTTGAGTGTTGTAGTATCTAATCTGTGATGTTATCCTCATTACTATCTGCATTATCTTTCAAATGGAGATGAAAATATTTTATTTAACCGTTCTCTTAGATGTAGTACAGCAATACTGATACTTATTGGTACCATGTCAGCTGGTTATGCTGTAAAGAAAAATCCTAGTGGCATTTAGATCAGTCCTTTCTCACAAGGACTGAGATAAAATGTCTGAATACTGAGTTTTTGAGACTACTTTGTGAATGTAAGACCTTGAATTGAATATGAGTTCATTAAAGAACACTGCTAATAAGATAATAGGACTATTATTCTCTTTTTTCAAAATTGTTCCAAACTATGACTCTATTCTCCTGTCCTGGTGCTTTCTGTGATTAAATGATTTATGACCAATTAGCTTCTGAACCCCTGTGTGTCGTCCTGTTATAAACGTCTCCTTGTTTGTGCTCTGCGGGGGTTTCAGCTCTGTTGCACTTAGCGGTGCTCAGGAGGTGTCTGCCAGCTTCCTGCTCACGGGGACCTCTGCGTCTTCAGCTTCACAACAGGCATTTGGTGTTCAGCGTTCTGGGCTTTCAAGTGCAGTGTAGTGGGAGACGCGGCTGCACGTGTGGAGTTCACAGCTGCTGATAAACAAGGGTTGCTGCATTTATCTGGCAGTTCTTTGAAAGCTCTCAGTTATCTTTCTGTTCTTTCTACTGAGAACTGACCTAAAGGTTAATGCGTTTTGATAATGGGCTTGATAAGATATCGAAGACTGTGTCTAGGGTCGCGGCCTTTCTGCATGGAGAGGAGCAGCCGCCTCTGCTGCAGTGTTTGCTAGGGAGTTTCCACAAGCTGTGCTGGCATAGCTGTGGAAGACTGAGGCAGGAGGAAAACGGTGGTAAACTCTCATGGAAGCTTAAATTCTTGTACTTCATATGCAGTAGCTGCAAAGGAATCCTCTTGTCTGGTTTTGTTAACAAAGCTCTCAAGTTTTTTTTTTAGGGTTTTTTTCTTTTGCATCAGCTGAATGAAATTAAAATGAAGAGGTCAAGCATTTAATTAGCCACGGGTGTTGGAAGGCGTTGGGTCAAGCTCTGAAGTCCTGCGTGCTTCCTCTGACACTGCAAATGTCACTGCCACAGCCTTTATTCACATTAATACATTTTAAATTGATGGTGTAAGGGTGGGAGGGAAGTGTCTTGCCCTCCATTGAACCACTGAATAAAAATAAGAACTGTAAAGATAAGTTTGTGGAAGAAGATGATAGTATTGGGGTAACAGAGGGGGCAGTTCGAGTACAGTGATGGGCAGCACATCATCTCCTGGGTGGGCATTCAGTCTTTCAGTGCGCAGCAGAGGGTACCATGTTTCTTGTGGAGGATTAAATGTATATTTTACACTTATTTCAGACTAGAAGATTCCCAGGTGCACGTGAAACATTTTATGGAACTAGCTTGTAATGCCTCCATGACTCTCAGGGTAACCAAACTGGTATGTGGAGGTCATCAAGCCACAGGGAGGATATCACGTCTAGCGACCCTGCCCATGGCACAGGCAGACCCAGCTATCCTGATCCCTTTGAGACTGTGAGCAGTGTTTTTGAGTAGAGATAAAGAATGGTGAAATCTTTGGAGAAGAAAGGGCAAGTGCTGGCTAAAGTAAACCTAAACCCTCAGCAGTCGTGCACTTCTGGTCACTGAGAAAAACCCTGCGGGGCCATAGCAGAAGTCATGTTATGAGCCACAGAGAGCAGGATGCTTACTCTGCAGCCAAAATCCTACCACTTTTCTTTTGTAACTGCTCTGCAAGAAACAAGCCCTAATGCTTTGGCTACTAAGCAGATGCTGCTTGTTATCAGAGCCACAGCCTTGAGCTCTTAGCACCCAGAGGTTTGTCTGTCTATCCGCAGTTATGGTCTGTTCTACTAGTAATCACTGGTGTGTGCTTGTGATAAAGCTCTTTGTAAGCAGACAAAAAGCATGTTCCGCTTTGATTCACAGGATATTAAATCTCTTTTGGAGTCAAAGAAACAATTTGCTGTGTGGCACAGAATGACCTGTCCAACTGTAGCTAATGACCTTTATCCAAATGAAAAACCTTCTTGCAAACATCTGCCTTAAATAAGGAAGACTTCTTGAAAACGAATGTTGAATGCTTAATCTTAGGACCTGTAATGCATTTCAATTGAATAAGAACACTTCCTTTGAAGTTTCAGGAACACTTCTACACCATAATATCAGCTAGAGTGAAAAATGGTAGCAGTTATCTGACTTTGGTCCCTGATTTCCTTCTGTTGCGCCCGCCCTGATGCAGCAAACACTTAAACACTAGTGCTTAAGCTTCCAAGGACTTACCTGGTTACTTACTAAAGGTAAACAGCAATTACTGCTATGCAGCAATTGGATTCTTGAGTGCCAGTAATCAGCTTGAGCAGCGTATAGAACAGCCTCCCCTATTAAGGCTGGATCTAAAGCTTATTGAAATCGGCAGGGGGTTTCTAATTGAGCTTTGACAGGCAGTGGTTCTAGCACTTACCAATTCAGAGTTGTGTTTCTGTTGTGTGGGGATTTGTTTGCGCTTGCTTTTTTTTAACATATAAACATATGTCTCACTAAAGGCACTGAACTATGCTTATGAGTTTCTATGACAAAAAAGTGCTGATTTATAAAACAGCTAATTGCCATAATGCACTTGCAGTGTTTCTTTAAGTTAATCTGAAGATAAGGACCACCTGAAGTGTCTGTGTGTGCATTTAGGAGTTTATTTTATCTGTAGTTGTTAGATAACTGGTCTTGGACTATAGCTACATGTGGACTGTTCATAGAATCATAGAATCCTCAAGGTTGGAAGGGACCCCTAAAGACCATGTAGTCCAACCGCCTGCACACGCAGGGTCACCTAGAGCACGTGGCACAGGGCTGCGTCCAAGCGGTTTGGAAGATCTCCAGAGAAGGAGACTCCACGAGCTCTCTGGGCAGCCTGTTCCAGGGCTCTCTCACCCTCACTGTTAAGAAATTTCTCCTTAAGTTCCCGTGGAACTTCTGGTGCTTCAGTTTGTGGCTGTTTCCTCTAGTCCTGTCAGTAGCCACCAGTGCAAAGAGGTTGGCCCCATCCTCCTTACTCACTCCCTGGAGGTATTTGTATACACTGCTCAGACCCCCTCCCAGCCTTCTAGAACAGGCCCAACTCAGCCTTTTGTGGCTCCACTGAACAGTTCAGCTTCCTCCTCCCTTCCTTCTCCCCGGTGCTCGTTCCTGCCTTTCACGATGCGCCCGGGTGCAGAACGGGCCCCACAGTGAACGGCTGGACGGGGCAGCTGCTGTCCCAGCCCTTGTGAGCAGCGTGGGCAGGGGATGTCTACCTGTGGGCTCATGGCCATGCAGCACCTTTTTGCAACATAATTATGAAATGAGTAATCTAATTCTCATCTTTTCTTTTTTTTCTTTTAAGTGATAGCTGCAAATGTACCAGGATGAAGTTGGAATGCTTCACGCTTTTTTTGTGTGTGTGCCTTTTTCCTTAGGCTTGTTTTTCTCCTTAAGAAAGACAAATTGTTGAATACATTTGCATGCTGTTGTGCTTGAAATTATGTGTTTGTGGACTTTTTTTTTCCTCTGTGCTCAACTGGTTGGGTGTAGATTCTCATTTTTAATAAGAAAGTGGCAAGATTCCAAGTCATTGTGTGGGTTTTTTTTTAAGTATCATTCTCCCCAAGGAATTACAAACTAAGATGAGGCATATTGAGGACACGATGTGGTAACAAACAGCCTCAGAATAATTTCATTTCAGTTGCTCAGTGATGACTTTGAAAACTTTGCAGGTAAAAGACAACTTTTCAAGTAAAACACAAACAATCATATCAACAATTCCCTGTATGTGTATGTTCATTTTGCTTCTTTTTCCTTGTTATTCTGTCTACTGCAGGGAAAATCTAAAGTGATTCTGATATTCTGTTCATGCAGAAAACTTTGAACTTCAATATATTCTGGTTCTGAAATCAAATTCTGTTTATTTTTGTAATTAAATCTGCACAAATCTTGTGCAGTGTTTTTTTTGCTTTGGGGAGGAGAAGGTGGCATTCAAATACTTGAATATTCCTCTCTGATCTCAGGGAATAAGAACATGGAAGGAATTCTAGAATGATAAGCAGCCTCTTGTGTTCATTCCCGTTACTCTCCCTGACTTTGAGAGACACTTGGCTGTGAGAAACTACTGTGGAAAGACACGGAGTCTTGGGGCTGCTCTGGCCTATCCCAGCTCTCCTTCCAGGCAGCAGCATTTGGGCATCCTCTGTAGAGGAGCCGACTTCAGTGTTGTCTTGTCACCTCTGCCCAGAGATAGTCAGCCGTCTTGTGACTCCGCTCAGGCACAGCTGCGTGTGGCTGTTAATAGCTCTGTTTTGTGGACCTCCGTGTTCTTGTTGTGCAGCAATAACAGGGTCTGTGACCTCTTTGTCCTAAAGATAGCGCAGTGCTTGGGATCTCATTTTATGCTGCAGACTTTGGAGTGTAACCTCTTGCTAAATGGACATGTATTTGGCCAAAGTCTCCTTGCAGATCTACGTAAATCTTAGCCATTTCTGCCAGTCCCAGCTGCTTCTCTTGCTGTTAATGGTCCATGCTACTTTAAGCCATGGATATATCATTATATTAGGAATTATATTATTACATGTATATCAGGAAATTGCTTGGTTAATGAGATTTCTTTTGCTAGTGTTAAAAGTTTCCAGTCCTAAAGAAGATATTTTTCCTTGCAGCACGTCACACTTCTTTTGCAGATGTGGTGGTAGAGTTAAAGCAGTATTCATAACTCATCCTTCACTGCTTTAAAGAAGCAGATATGATCATAGTCGAATCAGAAAATGAATGTAAAAACAGAGGCAAAAGAGTGAAATATATTACTCTGGTGACATTATGGCAGCATAATGAAGAAACTGAAAAGCACAAAATGAGGTCTTATATTTTCCTTAAGTTTAGTAAACCTATTCTTTCATACTTTATGGCTGTGAGGAACATCAATAAGATTGATTAAAAAAGGCTGTCAAATGTTAAAATTATACCAAGTTGCTTGCAGCTTCAGTATTATTCACACTTACAATGGGCCATTACCTATACACTGTTCTTTACAGGGAATAATAATAAATTAATTGCTTTCCTCTGTCTGTTCTTTACCTTGCCTAAAGCTTGTCAACTACTTGTTTTAAAGATAGCTGCAGTTACCTTTTTGCGTAGTCAAACGGGCTTCTGCAGCTTGGTAGTACTTTGCCATGAGCCTTGTTTCCTTGGAACATTTGGCTGCGCTTGCTCGCAGTGTGCAGCCTGCTGCTGCTTGATGGGAGCCACGGGAAAACGAATACAGAGTGGTAGGACCTGCCAGGGCAGGGATTTTTTTTCCCTCCGACCCCCCTGTATCCCTTTGACTTGTCGAGGTACTAGAGAAGTTGCTCATATTTACCTCAAGCGTTTCCTCATCTGAAAGAATAAGGGAAAGACTTTGAGATGTTGCAAGGTTGATTCTAAGAGCAGTGAAGCAGGGGGACAACAGCCAGGCCAGGCCATGTTTGTGTTCATCTAACGTAGTAATAGAGAGCCACTTTGGGGAGGGAAATCTTTGCATGAGGCAAATACAAGGAGATTAAAAACAGAATTTAAAAACCTTTCATCAATTCCTCTGTGGAGCCAAAAATGTTTGGGTAATTAAACTGTTTACCTACATTTTGTGAGCCTGCTGTTACAGTTGGATGTTGTCACCCTCATTTTTTCTACTCCATAATTAACTGCATTAGCAAGTTGCTGAAAACTCACCTGCTTGCAAATGCATTTACCTTTGGAATATAGAGAGATTTGTGTACTTGCTGTACAGTTGCTTTAGGGATCTGCTGTAGGAAGAATCATTTTAATTCATATAACATGTATATTTTTCAATTATTTGTTCCTAATTGTGACTGGAAAGGAAGGAGGATCCTTCCTTTTGTGGGTCTGTAAAGAAGCCAGCCAAGCCATTGCCTTCTTACCTGTTTTAAGGGTAGTTGCTCGTGCTACTCTGAATGCCTGGCTAGTATAGATAGATTATGTATGTTTTATAGATAGATGATGTATGTTTATAGCTTCCTAAGGCTAAACTGAGTAATATGTGCTCAGGATAGGAAGCTGTTTTCTGCTGCTTTTTCTTCTGCAGCCAGAGCACAGCTGGGGAGGCGCTAGCTGATATTTACTAACTCCTACTTGTACCCAAGGCAGGGAAAAAAAAACCCAAGCTGATGCTCAATGTTTGTAACTCTTTTTCTTTTCTCAACAGAAGCCTTTCAGGGCAAGAATACTTCATTACCTTGTGTGCCTAGAGCAGTGGTGTCTATTCATGTCTGACCCTCAAACATGACTCTAACAAGCTTGATTAACAATATTAGCTGTTTCTACCATTATCTTCATCTTAAATACGTGAAACACCCACAGTCTGACTTAAAATCAATAGAAGTATTAACCCATATTTTTCTGAAAGCTGAAATATTAATTTCAAAAGCTGCCCTTTTCAAAGGAGATATCTGCTTTGAGTTGCAGAAAGACCCATTTGAAAATATGAGCCTAAAAGGTGGGTCCTTTATTTCTCCTTTCCTCTTTGTGTGCTAGAAGCAAAGGCTCTCCCTTGGCATGTGGCTACTTAGGAAACTTTTGCCTTTTCTGTTTGTGTTTTAATGGCATTCAAAAAGATTATCCATAGAAGCTGGCACTAAAAGCCTTCATTACACAATTAACCACTTTGATGTGCTCCTTCTGCTCTATGGGAAAGGTTGCCAAAAGTTGCTGGTGAAATTAAATTTTCAGAAGTAGACATAAAGAACTGAGATTTCCCTGTAGCAATTAAACAGGCTTGTGAACGCCTGTGGCATCTTGGAGAGCAAGAGCATCCAGAAGAGTGATACAAATGATACAGGAGTGATCAAGGCAGAGTGATACAAAGCAGACAAATATATTTACTGATGCTGTACAGGACAATCAGCTGTGTTAATCTCCATTACTGTGTCTTAGGTGAAAGTATTTACTGTATTTAGGGCTTTTGAGTGATGGAGGGAGATGCAGCGGCGCTGGAGTGCAAAGCCCCTGCTCCAGGCTGAGAGGAGGGACTGGGACTGCAGGCCACACTTAGGCAGAACCTGAAGCCAAACCACAGTTCTCTTTTGCTTTGAAAACTTGCATTTATTTTTCATGCTGAGCCAGGCTCGATATCAGGGCTTGTTTACCAAACTGGAAGTATGTTTGTGTCTGTTCTTCTGTAACTGTTTGTGGTGTTCTACGTTATTCCCTGCATTAAATCTTATTGAAAACAGTTCAATTATTCATTTCAACACAAACTTCTATGGAGTAAGCAGAAAAAAAAATAAATATACTTTAAATTATTCTCAGCAAAACAAAAGCAGTATCTGCCAAACACATAAACAACCTCTGAAATTGAAGCTTGATTTCTGTCTAGCATTAAGCTAAAAACACGCTAAACTTCTAAAACTCATAGGGAGAAAACTTTCTTTTCAGCAACTGCTGTGATCTGAAATGGGTGATCTTGCTCTGATTTTATTCTTCTTATGGGAAGAATCAATGATACGTGCAGTTTTTAAAAAAACACCATGTGGTAGCAGTGTACAGGAGTTGCTAATTAAGGTGAGACGTTTGTGGTGGAGATCTTGCAGGCGTGTGGAAGAATAATTCTGGGGAAAGAGAAGTCTTTATGAATACTTATTTAGATTTAGTGTTGCTGGAAAACACAGTGGAACCTTAAAACCCCCCCTACCCATAAACTAAATGAGCACACGCAAGCTGTATTCAAAGGCACTTAAGGTTGCCGAAGGGCGACTCCTGCCCTCCTTTAAAAGAAGGAAAAAGAAAAGAATTTTGTGCTTCTTTCATACCTTGGTTGTGCCAACGTTGATTTGTTTCAGACTTTGGAGGGTTTTTATTCCTTCTCTGAGCTCTATCTCAAGTGTTTTTCAGAGCTTCCCCCCTTGTCTTCAGCTTGGGAACCCCTGACAGGCAGATGTGGCCCTCATTGCTGCAAGGGCCTTTTGCCTTTGTGCTGAGGATGTTGCTGCTTGGTGTTTTTTAGCAGCTTGATCTATGTTGAAGCTCAAAAGTTTAATTATTTCACTTCCCTTTGAAGAGGGATGGTGAAAGCAGCTGAGAGGGAACAGGGAGTTCCCCTGTGCAGGGAGTGCACAGGAGTGAGGATATGAAGTAGGTGAATCCTAGCAGCAGCATCTCCAAAACTTCCTTTTTCTTCTTGCTGCAGCCTCTTGAACGCAAGGCAGAACTGGCTTGGAAGCTGCTCATCTGGCGGCTCTGGGCAATGGGAAGCTCTGCCTGGGCCCTGAGAGGTGGCCCCAGGTGTGGAGTGCCCGGCCTGGGCCCTTCCATGGTCACCTCTGGCTGGAGTACCAGGGTGGAAGGCAGGAAGGAGAACCTCAGCGTTCAGGTCTGTCGCGGGCCCCATGTTCGGTGCCCATGTGCAGCTCACCTCTGTGAGCACTTCTTTTCGTTGTGAGGACGTGGGCTGCAAAGCGTTGGTCCTGCTTTGCAGAGGTTTGAGAACAGGCTGTGAGATGTGTTGGAGTTAGATAAATCCTGAGCTTGAGCAGCTCATTAGCTTTCCCCCTTTCCCTCTACTCATCGGCTTTAACGACCAAAGGGACCACTACAGTCATCGTATCTGACCTCCTGCCTAGCACAGGCCTTAGATTTCACGTAGTAATTCTTGGAACAAGCCTGTAGCTTCCAGTTGAACTGCAGC
>JAUBNY010000452.1:1321982-1333730 GCA_032275445.1 Crypturellus soui | reverse complement strand
GTAGAAAACTGTTGTTTTCTTCACAGTACTGCTGGCAGCTATTTTTAAATGACTCTGTGATTATTCCCATGTTCCTTCCAGCCACCTCCCATTAGCTCAATTACACTCATTAAATGCTTAGATTTACACTTTAGAATGTAAATTAGGTTCTTTCCATCAATAGTGTATTTAATTTGTTTCATGCTGTACTACAGTGCAGAGGGGGGCCTTTTCAGCAGCCTTTGCTCAGGCAGTGCCTGCTTTGGCATCAGTGTTGGGCCCTCAGTAAACTTCACATTGCCCTGTCCTCTTACACCTCAAATGAGCTTGTCTAAGCAGCACAAGTAATGAGCTCAAGTTTATATTCCTGAGAAGGAGGGGAAGATAATCAATAACTGCTAGAAACCTTAAAAAATTAACTGTTCCATACCTAATGATATTGCAGTTTTGAAATCGAATACCTTAAACCTTCTAGGAATAAAGTGCAATGCTGAGTGAATCTGCTGCAAAGCAAGGTAATCCTCCTTTTTCAGTGGCAGCTGCAAGGCTTGTCTGTCTTTTAGGATTTGTAAAATATCGGACATTAAACAGAGGGCTTTGAATCCTGCCTGTCCAAAATCTCAGTGGAATATAGGTAGGAAGAAGTAGGAGCACCGAACTCTGGGAGAAAAAAAACTGTGGAAGTTAGATTTTTTTTTTAAGTCACTTCTAAGAGAACAGTGATTTTTTTGCAGTTAGGATTGTTGCTATATTCTGAAGAAAAGTTTTCAGTCACACAGCACCGAAAGCAGAAGTGTCTTCGTGTAGCAGTTTGCACAGATCGCAGAGATGAGCAGCTGTGGTGCGAAGAGCGCAGAGCTGTAGGCCCTGCTGCCGGAGGGGTGGTGAGAGCCTGCGGTCCTATGGCTGTGAGGTACCCCGGGTGCTTTTGTAGGTGGATATCTGCTAGGAACAGTACATTTTACACTGCTGTTGAGTAAATTCCTAGCTCGGTTATTTTCAACAACAACAACAAATCCAGCTGTGCCATTAGTCTGAGCCAGGCAGCCTCTCGGAGGGCAGGACATGTGCCAGCAGCGTAAAACAAGTCGTCTACTTGGAGGAAAAAAAAGTGGGGAAAGGAAAGAGAAAAACACAGCAGACTCTAACATTGTTCAAATATGCAATGCAAAGCTTATTTTGTACATCTTCACTTTTAGACAGCAAGGGAAATTAATGCCCTAGCCTGAGGCCTCAGTGTTAATGACCCCTGGCTATGCAGTGATGAAAGGTTTTCCACATCAGCTTGTTCCCTGCTGCTGAAGTTCTTTGTGCAGCTACGTCCTTTTATGCTGGGTTCTTTAAAACTTAAAATTATAAATGTGTTGAACATGGGCATTCCCCTGTTTCATCGCCCTCTTTTTGCACTGAAATATGATCATATTAGAGTGGATGTTTACTGGGGAGACCATCTTCTTTTCAGAGTGATGTTTAGAGAGTCTTAATTGGTCTGCTCGTGTGCTCTGAAGATCAGGGTACTCCCCATAGATAGCGAATTATAAAGCTGAGTTAGAAGTAAGGATGATATCATAATTTTGTCAGATGCCTATAATTCACTAAATGTCTTCCTTCTCCATCCCCTCGTACATCACCACAGTCTGTTAGATAAGCTGGTGTGTGACGAGTCTTTCAGAGGCGCTGACTTCAGCAGAGGACCCTAAGCCCATTTGCCCTGATGTTAGCACGAGGGGCTGGCTGCTCTTTCTCTCCAGCTACTTTTACCCAGCTGAAAATTTCATGAGATAATCTTGGGAAGGGAGGGCCAGGCTGGAGAGCAGGGCTTGGGGAGAGCCCTTGTTGCAGAGCGGGCTCCTGAAGGCTCCCAAAGGCGCTGAGGAACCGCTGCTGGCTTGGGGATCTCTGACGCTATTTCTGTGTTTGAAGAGGAAAGTGAGTAGAGAATTACTATGCATCTTGGATCATTTCTGGCCTTTTGGGCTGTAAACTCAAATCTTGTTGACTTCTGCAAATAAAGATGCTTCAGACCTTATCCTGTGCACCATATCCATTTATCAGTGTTATCACTGGCACCATAAAACCTCTCTTACAAAGCGAACTTGAACGTGGGCCAGAGGAAACTGAATCCAGGCATGAGAAAATTTATAGATCGTAAGGCCAAGAAAGAGCCTTCAGACTGGCCAGTCTGGCTTCCCATAAATTCAATTATTCATGTTTATTTTGACCTTATCTTATTTCCCCGGTGAAAATGCCAGCTGCCTTTCTCCTTTACATCAGGTGGAGGATAGCTGTGAGGTGTCCTAGCTGCTTGTTATGTGCCAGTTGCTGGCCCGTTTTGATATAGTTTAGAGAACACGGAGGGCCTGTGTAACGCTGGGATGTGCCGGCATCTGCCATTCTAGCACGGAGCGATGCTCCAGCTAGAGAAAATACCTGGTGAGAGGGATTTCAGGGTATTTGCAATCAACTTGTACTAAATGAGATCACTTAAGTGAATCAGCGCACAAGTAGTACTGTAATTCTTATGGATGGGAAGCCTTTTTATATTTAACTTACAGTCTTAACTTGCAGATTTAATCCTGAACAGGATGATGATTGCTTTTAATGCCTTTTTAATTACAATTGTTCTTGTTGGAATGGGCAACGGTGATTTTGCCACATGCACAGTGCTGTGCTTGCTACGTACGAGCAGAGCTCAGCTGTGGGATGCTTCCTAAAGCGCTCTAGGAACATTAATTAATTTCTGGGTATCAAAGTTGTCCTTTTGAACACCGTTTCCTCTGTCTGATCTGCATCCAAGTCTGTTTGCTTTATTTATGGGGGAACATAATAGTAAGAGGGTGGCACTAGGGTGAATTGAATGGAGTTGTTGATCAGCTGCCTTGTTTATTACAATTCTAGTGAAGCAAAGAATATAAAACCTGGAGATAATATAGGACTTTTTGATATCTTTTATTGATAGTCTGCTTTAGCAGCTTATTTACACTCCGTTTGCTTGCACAGGAATTGCATGGCACTATGCACAGACCTCTTGATCCTAGGAAAATACAATGTATTGATTTACTGACTGAAGTTGGAGACTCAGAAACATCCTTTAATAAAGCCCATGTTTTGCATGTTAACAAAATGAACATGATAGGCAAAACAATCAGCAGCTAATCACTGTTAATACCCCTACCATTGAGATAGGTAGCTTTGATAGATTTATTGGGGTAGAGCTCACGTTGTCAAGAATGTCATAGTTGTTTAGAACTAATCATAGAATTAAAGCAAAATGTTACAGGACTAGAATTTGAGCGTGTTTGTACCCAAGCTATAATTCTGTATTTTGTGTAGAGGAAGCACAAGTGACTGGACTGATGGCTCTTCGGTGTAGTGTGTTTTGTAGCATGGTCAGTGGAATGAGAGAGAGGAGGGAAGAAAAAGTTGCACCTGAAGGATTGTCCAGATTATTGGGGTACAGGACTACAAATGTTATCCCGTTGGTGACAGGACACTGGTCTTTGCATGTTCAATTATAATTGATATAACCTCTTAATGGATACATCTCAGCTTGTCTCGGGCTGCTGGCAGACCTGAGCAGTGATGGGCTTTTGTTTGATGAGTTTCTGCAGATGCTGCTATGTGAAATTGGTATTAAATCATAATTTCTAGAGAGCAAAGAGCCGGCAGCATCAGCCTATTTCAGCTACCGACTTCCAGTTCTCGTGCAGCCCGGTCAGGCAGCTCAGCAGCGGCAGCGATGGTCAGTAACACCCTTGAGACACCTGTAACAAGTGTGGCTGTGCTCAGCGTGTGCCTGTGCCCTGCTTCGTGCTTCAGCTCGCAGGCACTGATGCTGTTGATTAAACTGACAACTATCTGCTTATTTAAAATTTAATCTCACCTGCATACGAGGATCTATGAAGAGATGTCTTTGACATTTTTCACACCTCAATGTTTAATTAAAACACCCTTAAAAACAAATAAAGAATGAGGGATGACATTTTACATGAGGGCTTACCTGAGCTCTGCGCAGGATTAGAAAGCAGACTTCATGAAGCAGGTATGTGAGGAGCGGTTGGAGTGTTAAACTATTTCATGGCTAAGACATCTGAAAAAGTAAGTCATCATAGAACTTAACAGAATAATCAATAGTATAAGCAAGAACTCTGGATGGTTCAATGCAAGTTTAAAAAGTGACAGGTATGGCTAAAACTATTTTCATTATTTCATTTTCAGAGCTAACCCTTGCACACCCCAGTGCTCTGTACAATCGATGCCATAAATGAATATGCAAAGTTGCCAGAACTGAGAGAGATGGATGTGCCGAGGCTGTAGGGCGACCGTGTCGCTGCAGCCGGGGCGAAGCGTGAGCTTTTCCGGCAGCCCCGCATGGAGAGCCCTTGAGGGGGGCTCCAGGTTGTCCCTGGCTGCTCCCGGGATAAGGACCAGGTCACTGGTAACACCAGCGAGTTCACTTAGGCCCCGTCTACATGCAGGTGATACTTGATGTGTTGTCCCTAGACGTCATAAAACGCAAAGCCACCAAGTGTAATTGGAAAAGAAATGAAGTTTTAAATAATTCTGTGTGGCATCTTCAATTATTTTTAATGGAAGATTTTTTTTACAGGCTAATTCGTTTGGGAATATAAATAGGGCTTAATTTTAAAAATCTTCTGATAGAGGTTTTGTGTATGTGCGTGTGAAGCGTTGAGGAGCTGTAAGAGGAGCACAGACCCTGACAGTTGCTCATTCCCCAGTGCAGGCCGAGGGCTGCTCTGCTTCTAAGTGGTCTGAAATGAGAGGCTGCCATGTGGTGATGCTGTTTTAACAGTCGTGTGTCTGGGCAGTGCTTGAATTCTGACACTTCTGAGACTAGAAAGGCAATTTTGGTGATCACACTTCCTTAGGGGTGACAAGATGCCTCTGTTAAATATGTTTTTGTTTTTGTTGGATAAACCTCCGTCCTGCAAATGATTGCCTGAAGCGAACTTGGCTGATGCTAATGTGCCTGTAATAAAATAAATAATCTTGACAGAATTACTGCAACATTGACATGTACCACAGCCCACATCATGTTCGATGGCTTTCTTTTATGGCCTTTTATGTTGATGAATTTATATGTTATGAGGGGAAATAACAGCCTTTTCAGTGAGTTCCTGCTCTACCGAAGCTTTCTAAGGGACACCTGCAGGCGAATCCCTGCCTGATTTTAAATGGGTGTTAAATGCACAATTGCTGAGAGCAGTGCAGTAAAGTCAGGCGCTTCCCATCCATGTCAAGACCGAGTTCTGTTGGCTGGCTGCAAACACTGATTTTGTCGGTGTGTCGGAAAAATCCCAGCTCTGGGCTGTGCTGCACGTGTGTGTGCCTGGTGTCTCCTTGCTGCGACAAGGGTGGGTTTAGTGCCCTCACCCTTCTGGCCACCAGAGATTTAGAAATGTGGTAGATGAGTCACTAAAGTGAGAGCTACAAATGTCATGGCAGCTCTGGTAGACCTGGCTTTACACAGAGGAATGTGGATTGGTTTGCTCTGCTTGACTGTATTTGCGTGTGTGCATATATGCAGTGAGGAAGTAGTGTTTAAAACGATCTTAAACCACATAAAAACCCATTCTAATATTATCCTCTGCCATCTGCAAAGGAGAGAGATTCCATCCACCTCTAGGCTGTATGCACTGGCGATTTCCAACTTATTTAAAGTCTTCCACCTGCAACGAATCTACTACCATCTTCCGTTGCATGTTCCAGTGGCTGAGGGACATTTTGTCAAATACGCTCAGAAACTTTCAGCGTATGACCTGAATTTATTAAAGTCTCTGAAAACATACCTAAAAATAAGCAGTAAAATGTACTCCTCACCTTTGAGTTTGCATTATGCAGCCTTGGAGATTTTGTTTGTTTCTGTTTAATGATAATTGGGGTGCCCATCATTTGTGGCTTGAAATCAGTGTTACGACTGTGATTATTATCTTCCAGCAAATATTATGTTTTAAATGGCATTACTTATAACTGTTTTTTTTAAGTTTCTGGTCTTTTCTTGACTATGCGTTTTATTTTGTTCTATCGCAGTATTCTAGATCTTGAAATGTATAGTATAATCAAGGGAACATATTAACATAGCCAGAGTGAGAGAGCCTGTTTACCCTGTAGCATTGTAATGTCTTCTGTAATTCAGAAAACATTATCTTAAACACAGCTGCACATCATATTTGTTCATACCAGTCTTTCAGGCTTGATTATACTTCAATTTATACTAATGTAAATTAATGATAGAACTATCAAATGCAATTGAGCAATACTGGAGTAAAAATGGCATAGGACGAGAATCAAGCTCCCTGTTGGTGCTTACAAATAATGGAAAACCTAAACTAAAATTCATACACTTAAAATCAGTGAGTTGAGGGAAATACCTATAGTTTAAATATCAGTAAAATATATATACACATATATATATACACACACACACTCGTGTGTATTTGCTCCATTCCAGTCCTCTGTAGAGCACAGCGCCGCTGCAGTGAGCTCGACGCTCAATGACATGGTGTGCCTGGCTAGATAGCAAGTGATGTACAGTTCCACCCAGTGCGGTTGATATCTTCTATATAGTTTGTGTTGAAAGTGTCAATTTTATGGAAAAGAATTTAATTTTTAGGCAATTGCTGTGTTTCAGGTGGCTGCAAAATGACTTCTTAAAAAGACAAAAGTTGCAGTTAAGTCCATATTACTGCCTTGGATTTTTACGTTCTCACAGTGGTTGTGCTGCAGAAAATGCTCTATTTCAGTCTTCGGGGGAGTGAGCCTTCTGCACTTACTGATGCTTAAAAATATAAATAGGATAACTTTTATACTATTTTGTAAAACATACCTGGGTGTTAAATCGCTTGCTCACTGAAACCCAGAATGGAAATGTTATGTAAGTAGGTTGCGCCGATGCCCTTTTTTTCATGAGGGTTAAAAACCTGCAATCCGCAATTGCATTGGAAAGCAACCCAGCTCGGTTGTCATGGAGACAGCTGGGATGTAGTGATCTGGTTTAGTATTTAAAAAGCCAAACTACTTCCTAGGGTGCTTCCTGCTCCTCTCCCGAGATCCCGCCAGGCTCAACGTGCTCTTGAATCCGAATTGCCTATTTTAATATTTCTTTTAGTTGAGGGAATTTTTAAGTCTTGACACACGTCATCCCTTAGTTCTTAATCCTACCTGCCGGTGGCCTCCAGAACTCGTCTTGGTGATCGCTGAGGGTCCTCTCTTTTTGAGAGTTTTAGATCTGCTAATCAGAGCAACATTTCTGTGATTATTTCCAGTTGAAATAAAGCAGCGATATGTGCTCCTTGGTAAACTGTATCAATGATATAGCTTGATTTCTTTTGCACAAATCCCTTTTTTGCATAGGATATATTAGGTTTTATGCTCCAGAAGTGGAGTTTGCCCTCACTGAGTGCTACTAGCTGAACAGAAGAACTTGGGAAGGCTTTACTTTGTGCAGTAAGGTTAAATGTTTAATGACATCTGTAATTAAGTTGTCATTAGCTCTTATTTGGTACCCTTAGGCAAACTTAATTTAGAGCTTGAATTACCAAGACTGTTTATGGTTGACAACAAACTGTAATCTTGTATAAAAGATAAATGAAATGCCAATCCCAAAGTATGACAGATGTTTTCCGTGCATAGTAGTGCATGAGGTGTTGACAAGTTTTTAAAAAGCTTAAAAACCAGAAAAAAACTATTTTTGTACCTCCTGTCCTTGAAAGTTACAGTGTAATTTTTCCTTATTTATTCATTCCACTTTACTTTGCCCTCTCTGCCACTCTCCTGGCTCCAATAAAGAAGGTGACCCCCAAGTATTCAAAACAAGTCTGGAGTAATATACTAATAAAAATTCATGTGGTGTTTTTAAAAAAAAATGCTAAAATCTTTGTTCAAGGTCCATTAAAATGTACAGATCATTCTACAGTCCTTTCATTAGCAGGCTCCTTGCTTGAAAAAGGCCTGCCTATTGTGTGATGAATCCCCCACAGTATTATTGACTGCCTTGTCCTCTCCAAACGTAGAAGATAAAAATAGGGTGGAAGTGGAGTTTCATATGCAGTTTAGCATATGATAAGCATTCGCTTTTTGGAAAACTCCTTTTGACCCCATATCTTTTGGCCATTTGGTATCATTGAAGAGGTCTGTAGCACCTGCTGGAAACAAATGAAAACGCTAGCAAAGGCCCAGATTAGTTCATAATATAATACCGTAACCCTAAATAGAACTCTTCTAAGGCTACTGTGAATAAGTAAGGGACAGCAAAAAATGCAGAAGTAAATGTGCACTTCAGGGCTGGAATTATTTATCATGTCTGATAACCCTAGTGCAAAACCCCAGTCATTTCAAAGGGAACACTTACATTCTAGCAGATCTTTTCTCAGCTTTAGGGACTAAAGGGACTAATGTTGCTTAGGAACAACCTGCATATTTAAATACTGTTTTAAATTAAATTATTGTAATTCAGTTAATGAATGCTAAGCTCTGGCACTTTTTTTTCTGGACGGTTACCTTGTCCAAAGGCTGTTCTTGTTTGCAGGCATATGAAAACAGGCAAGAGCAAGTTCTTGCCTATTCAGGAGGTTGTCCCCTGTTTTGTATGTCTTGGAATGAGAGGTTTGGTGGCATACCTGTGTGTTCTGTGCACACTTTGAAGGCTATGCAAGTAACTGAGTAAATTGAGCTGTCAGGGTTTGGTCTGTCTCTCCTCAACTTGGGAGTCTCTTCAGCTGTGCCAAGTAAATGTTCCTGCCTTTGAATCCAAAGATCCTGCGTTTTATTCTGCACATGACGCGAAGTAAGTGATGAAGAGTCACGCTGATTAATGACCTGCTGCGACCTGGAGTGTTGGAAGGCCAAGAATTTACTGCTCTGTCTGGATGGATGTGGGGCATGAAGATGCATTTACCATGGCCCTGCCTTTGGTGTAACAGCTTGAGACTCAGGCTGAGATCTTCTGAGTCCCGTAAAACCTGTACAGCAGCTACATTGCAAGGATTTTAATCAAGTCTGTGAGCATTTTATCAGCAGAGTGCTGGGGGCTGCTTCTGTCCAACGCTGATGTGATTTCTCTAGGTGGGCATGCTCGGAAAATAGCAAGAGGAAAAGTCCAGGTGAACTGACTACTTCACCCATAATATTTTCTTCCTTTTGTGTGCCTGTTGTGCCTGTAGCGCTCTCAAAATAAGGTTTCTTCTCAGGACTGTTAAGCCTGTGGCACATCCTTCGTGTGTATTCAGTTTTTGTACATCATAACTGGAAAGGATCCCTCCATCCCTGAGGAGGGTTTGGTTGCAGGTTAGAAAATGTTTGTAAAGGTTTGTCTGGATGCTCAGGTATTTACCAGCTCCTTTCTTTTCTGTGTTCTACTGAAGGCTTTCTAATTATTCAGTAAATGCATTTAAAAAAAAAAAAGAAAGAAGGAAAATCTGGAAGATAAAGGGCTTTGAATCAGCTTGCAGAGAAATAGTTGCTTGTGATAAATGCAAGGCAGTTTGTAATTCATTGCAATATTGAAGAATTCTACCTTCATTAGCTTTATGGTCTCCTTCCCAGCCTTAACCTAACTAGATCCATATGAGCCTTCAGTTGCTCTGCAGCTCTGTAGCAAAATATATGGAGACCGTATATTTTGCTGGGAAGTTACAGCTCTGCAGCCTTGCAAGGGCTGTAGATGCTTCTCCTTGAGTGACAGGTGGAAAACAGACTTTTTGGCTTTACCTTATGTAAAAGAAGTGCAGACTAGAATTTGATAAGCTCTGTGTCTTAAGGTGAAGACCAGAGAACGTAGCAGGAGATGGAGTTTTATTGCTGGCCAGGCTTCAGTAAGTCCATGAATATGAGATCAGCTTCAAGGGACACGATCCCCCTAAAATGAGAACAGAATTATTTTTTGGATCACTGTTTTGTGCGTGTTTTGCTTGCTTTTATGAAAGGAACAACTTCTCTCCTTGTGTTTTTGACTTTGTGGCTGCATTTGTGCTCCCTGCTTCCAGTGGGTGCTGGTTTCAGACATCACAATTAGAGCTCGCTGTTGTTATTCATCAACACCGTGGGCCACAATTCCGCCAGTTTTAATATAATTGAAGCAAATTAATTTTAATAACCAAAATGTGAACATTAGCATTAGTTGAAATGGGAATAAAATTGCTCCCATCTCACGTTTAAATTACCACTTCTTTTCATAAATTTTAAAACAGCTGACTCTGAATTCCTACCTGTATTTGGGGGGAGAAGGTCTTTATTAACACTATTTTTTAGCTGGGACTTATGCAGAATTCTATTAGGAGCTGTAGTTAGGCTAAAGATGAAGCGCAGCAGCAGGGCTGGCTGCTGCGGCGAGTGCACGCAGTAGAGACCGGAACTGGGGGACTTTCTCATACATAATTGCATGCCCGAAGGGTGGAACACGCACTTCCCTTTTCCATTTCTGCACTTCCAATTTTCCATGGAGCAGGAAAGAAAAACTGAAGCCATGAGTCATCGAGATAAGTAAATTTTATGTCAAATTTTGTTGAATTACTTAGTTTATTGTTCTTGAACAAAAACTTCAAACCACTGAAAGTGGAAGTGTTTCAGTGTTCCAACTTTCTTGACTGGAAATGTGCTCTGGTATTCTGGTTTTTCTCTAGAAGAGGGGACGTTCTCCTAATCTCTTTTATAACAACAATAACAAAACACTGTATTTCTCTCATTTTGATCCATGATTCTAAGGTTCAGACTATGTACAAAAATATGACAGGTCTTAGTTTACCTTCTAGTTCTATTCAAAACCAAAACTAAGTAAAACAGCTCGATGTCTGGCTGCTTCTGTTGACTTGGAAAGTTATGGAGGGGAACACATTAGTGGAGTGGTCCTGCTGGAGAAGATACTGGGTGGCTTGGCTCTGGCTCTTGCCCTGCAGTGACGCGTGTGACCAGGTAGGCAGCACTGCAGTCCTGCCTGAGCCCAGGAGCTCCGTGGTCCTCCCAGGATTGAGCGTTGATCGCATCCTGCGCTCAGGTGGTATTTGTCATCTGAGACCACGAGGGAACCTTCCTGCATTTCAGGAGGCTGGAGAGATGCTTTCCTGTTTCTGATACTCAGTAATTTTCTGTAAGTAACTTAATCTTTCTGCTTACAAAACTGTTTGCAGAACGCAAGCAATGTAAATCAATGGAGTTGATTTAGGCTGGCTCTTAATTTGAGTTAATGCTTGAATATAATGGTGTGCTTTTACCTCCCCCTCAGCTGAACCTGAACTGATTGTGGGTTTTTTTTTTTGTTTTTGCGCTTCCCTGCTCTCCTCAATTGGTCAAGTGTAAAAGCACATACAAGGTTTGCTGAATGCCCACAGGAGGGGATCATGCTGGAGAAGATGATTCTTGGAGTCGAGATTCTTGCGTATGAGAACTGCTAGCATTGCATTAACATTAAACTTTAATGGCTGGGGGTGGCGTGCATGAAGGGCACAGACCGACTTCTTAATGTGGGGTAGTGAATGTTCTTCGTGTTTATGAAAATTAAAGTTTAATTATGGAGCGTTTGTTCTGAAGTTAATTTTCTTCTCTTCGTTTTGCCTTTGTGCTCAGGTTGAGAGCTGGGGAGTGAGAGTCCATAAATTGTTTAATTTAATTAGTGGTCTCACGGTGAATGTTCTGCAGAGCACTAGTGACTGACCTGTGACCTGACATTATTGAACTATAAAATGAATACCCATGAGAGAGAAAATATGGTGAATTATCAGGTTTAATAGTAAAAGCTGGAAATTAAACTCTCCT
>JAUBNY010000452.1:1251963-1279479 GCA_032275445.1 Crypturellus soui | reverse complement strand
CTGCATTTTTCATCTGATGGCACCAACTGAATGAGTAGTGTGTTGCACCCTGACTCTTCAAAGCCTTCTGTAGGAGATCATCTGCCATAGATGCACTTCCATACTTTCAAAATTAATATATTTGAGGAGCGGGTGAGACTGCAGGCAGCATCATGTTGTTGGTGGGATAATGGAAGAGGATGATTCTGCCTTCATCCCAGCTCCTTACAGGCTGGGCTCATTCCTGAAGCCAGCAGAGGTCAAGGACTTTGGGGCAGGACCTGCCGCGCACCCTGCCTGGCTCTGCTGGTCTCCCCTCTGCGCTGGGTCCTGCAGGCCAGACCTGCTGCTCTGGGCTGATCTCAGGCACCCGGCAGAGCTCTCTCTCCCATGAAACTCCAGGCTCCTACAGTGCCTGCAGTAAGGAAACAGGTTCGCATTTTATATCTGTCAAAGCTCAGTGCCTTGACTGCAGAAAACTTAAAAGACGTAAGCAATAGGGGGAGGGAAAAAAATGTGTTGTTTCATTGTTGCATGTTTCCTATTTCCACTCAGATAAATGTCACACAATTAATAATCATCAGTAATTAATATAATGGTTCAATTTGACTCTACCGATTTTGTTTGGCAGTACTTGGTTTAACTTAAATCTGCTTTGCAGTATTGGATAAGAAAATGTGAGCTGCAGCACAAAAAGAATGGTACTGTGGAGCTCTGCTAAAAGATCAGAGGCTGGATTTGTTCTTTATTCACTGTCAGGGTAATTTTTCTTGATGTCTACAGCCACAAAAAATGTTTAATTTAATTGAATCTTTATTCATCTCTTTTTATTATTTATACTCTCTGCATGAGTATCCAATAACAGTTTGTTTAGAAGGCAATACCATGTCACCTATTTTGTCCAAGATGAGTTTTATTCATTCTGATATAGGTAGAAACATCTCTACCTGCACATGAAAAATTAATAGGCAGTTTTTTTCTCAGTGGTGTTTCCACTGCTATATTGCTGTGGTTTTTTTCATAGAAATCTATAATGTCAGTAAGCCAGATAAAAGTTTATAGAAAACATATTGATCTGAAAAAAAAATCCACCCAGCTGAAGTCTGCTTCAGTCAAAGAAGTTATAAAAGGAATATTTTTGGTGTTTTATACAGATGGCTGTTATCTGGGATACGTTTTACTGAAGTATGTGATATCTATGATATCAGATCATTACTACACATATTGCTAATACGCCGAATGAGATGGCACATTTAACAAGCAATCACATCTCACGGTGGTTACATTAACTGGTTTATGTGTCGGAGCCTGTGGTAACGCATCCGGGATTAAGCCGCAATGAAAATTATGGTCCTTTATCTTGCAGTGGGCTGTGGACGCGATAGCAGCTCAAAGGGCCTGGCTGATGGGGTAACTCATTAAGCCCTGGCAACTTGCTCATTTGAGCCTCAACTTTCCTCTCTTTTCCTTTGTTTCATTGACTAGATGAAAGCAGCTTTGAATCACTGTCAGCATCCCGCTGCATTTGAGCAGTGGCTCTTGAAGAAGACTTTCAGATCAGTTGAAGCAAAAAAAAAAAAAAAAAGAATTTTTAACTATAAGCAAATCTTTTGTGTGAATTAGTAATTAATTGCCTCATTCTTAATTCAATTAGAAATATGCTGATTCTTTGATAAGTTGTACAAATAAGCCACTAGAAAAACTTAATGTTAGGAACTCTGGGTGAAGTGTGAATTTCAGTAAAAATGCTCTTTGAGTTCTTGGACAGATAAAAGGTTATAGTCTGTAGCCTTCAAGCAAATACTTTAGTTCAGGACTTGCAAAAAATACTGAAGCACTGAAGTAATCGAGACCCAGTTCTAGTTGCTGTTTATATATTTCAGTCCCGTAGTTTTGTTGGCTTTCTTATTTTAAACTTTTTGAGGTATCAAATGAACCATAAAAATAAATAATTATATTTTAATTGTAAATATAGGAAGCAATGGACCTCCTGATATGCCAAGTCCTTACGCGCTACAAATCCTGCTCAAAACTCTTGACTCCTTTTATCCTCCTCTGCTTTAGCACCTTGGGCAGTCGATGGCAGGTTCTTGTACCTCCGTGAAGGCAGAGGCTTGAGCTAGGTGCAGGATCTGCTCGTGTGGGTCCCTGGGTCCCTGTCCCTACCACACGTGATTGTGTAGAGAAGTCCCAAAATCAAGGAGATCCACAGCTCTCAATGGGAGGAAGAGTTGCCATCAGCCCTAAGTAAAGCTTGACAACATTTACAATTTCAGGGTGTACCTGGGGCTTACAGGCAGCCTGAACATGCATTTTCATTACCCCTGAAAAGAGAGAATCATTTCAATGAATATGTAAAATGCAAACACCAAGACATCTGCAAGCAGAAGCTCTGCTATTTTCTCAAATTAGTTTAGACTTCACATACCCCCCCCACCTTCTGTTTAACAAATGTATGCCTAGATGATAGGCAAAAAAATAAAGTCTACGGGAAGAGAAAAAAAAACAAACCATGGGAATGAACTAATTCTCCTGTCACTCAAGTAGTTATAAAACAAGCCAAGCATATACTGAAGGTGAATGTTAATGACTAAGGAGGCAGACAGATGGTTCAACTTTTCTTTAGGAGGTTCATCATACTGTATTATTCACAGAAAATTGTCTTTGATAAATGGATACCATGTTAGAAGATTCTCTGCCAACATGCAGTCACCTCTTGATTATGGTCAAGCTGAGTATCTTTGATACCTGTCACTTATCTGTGTTTGCAAATGGAGGGTTTTTGCTTAATTAGAGTCTATCTATATATTAAGGTGAGTTTGTTTCTTGAGCTTGAACGAGGGTAGTTCAGCAGAAGCTGCGGTGGAGCTGAAGTTTCGCTGTTATTCTGTAGTAGCACTGATTTCTTTTTAACATGGTTGCTATTACTGCAAGACGATAATTCAGGAATTCTCACTTTGGGGAAGCTCAGTGTATTCTGGATCTTTCAGGAGGTGCTTCAGTATCTCCAAGTTCTGAAACATCAATATTTGTATTTTCTAGGGGAAGGGTTTTTGTTTTTTCCTTTGCTATGTTGAGTTATGATTAACCAAAAATGTATTTCTAACCAACTAATCAAGGGAAAGTGGCAGTGAGGCAACTAGGTACCAGCTGCTAACAGTGATACGGGACTGGACTTCCTTGCTCTCTATATACAAGTATTTAAGAAGAACTGAAGGCTCCATCCCAGTGATGTCTTTCCTTTACCACTTCCAAGGTTACCTGCCATGGATGTAAAACACGGCTGAGCTCCAGCTGCAGTTTGGAATGAGCCGTATCTAAATTAATGGCTGGAGAGTGACCCACCTGGCACAAGTTTCCTTCTGTACAACACAGCACGAGCCCTGTAATTACTGCAGTTACAGGGGGAAACTAAACTTGTAGCAGATCAGTACTTATTTTTGTAAGTACCAAAATCTAGAAACAACATTTTGCATGCAGAAGTTCTGTTTAGATGGCGGGGAGGCTGGTCAGCTTTTTAACAAATTTAGGCCATCGCATCCATAAGATCAATCTCTACTTGATTTAAAAACAAATAAAAAAATCCTGTGGACCCTGATTTTGTGCTGTCACACTTCTATGTGTCCTCAGCAGTTATTTTATTCCTTGTATGTTATTTACCAAAAATATTAAAATACTGTTGCTGCATAGTGCAAAACTTGTACTAGACTTGCCATTAATACCCAATATTGAAGCCAGCTTGCTGTGCCTTGAATTCTTCTATCAGTTCACCTGTGTAATTGACCAGCGTCTCCTGGGTACAGATATTGCATTTCAGAGAAGTTGAACTCCTGCAAGCTGGACAGTTAGATAGTTCTGGCCAATTTAATTATGCAAATGGAAATTCATTTTCTAGGGAATATATTATCAGCGTTACTTCAAAGACTTGTATAGAATTCTCTCCTATCATCTTTTTATGGGTTCTTTCTCTTTGTTGCATGAGCGAAAATGAAATATTACAATACTTGAGGAAAACTTGGGGAGAAAATAAATGAACTACTGCATCCTGCGCCAGTTGAGGGCAGTGGGCTGGCAGCAACGTAGCACTTCTGCTCTTTCTTCCTCTACTGGCTATGGCTTTGTGGAAAAAATGAAAACAACACTATCGATATTTTAAATCACATCAAGGAATTTAATTAAATATTTTACTAAATGCTGTAGCAGGTAATTGTAATAGGTAATTTTCTAATAAATTCTTTTGTAGCAGTATTTTTTCTGTTTTTACAGGTTCTTTACCAAGCTGCTGAATTTGCTTTCCATCTCTTATTCCTCCTTTCCGTGCACACCAACTACCCTTGGTGAAGCCAGACCGCAGAAAATACCTCAGAGGAGGCGAAAGACAAGAGGCTCCTGCAGGTGGGGAGCACGAGGCAGCCCGAAAACACAACGGCTCCCTGCAGAGGCGTGATGGTGTTAGCTCCAAAAATGTCTGACTGGGTGCATGCAGTGGTCACGGGTAGCACAAGCTACCTACGTTGGGAACATTAATTTAACGTGCTACTGTGCAGCACCCGCCTCCAGGTGCTCCTGCCCCGGCCGGGGCCGCTTCATTTATTCATTGCCGTGGTCGGCAGCGCCCCCCCCTCCCCGGGGAGCTCGAGCCGCGGCGCTGCCCGCGCGCGGTCCCGGCCGGCTGGAACCGGCTCCGACCGGCGCGCGGCCGCTGCGCCGCCCGGTCCCGGCTTATCCCTGCTGGGGGCCGGGAGGACGGGTGGTTGTGTTCGCTTTGCTTTGCTTTTTTATTATTATTATTTTTATTTATTTTAAAAAGGGATAGAGAAGAGGATAGGGACAGGGTAGACCTGCAGGTGTCATGGAATGGAGAGAGGCAGGCCTCAGAAAAGGTCCAGGTGCTCGTGGTAAGTGTTACCTGGAAGATGCACTAGGGAAACTACTGTAAAAAGAAAAGGCCGTGCTGTTAATTTGGGAGTACATGAGTGCTTAAAAGAAGTTATTCTTTTCAAGTTATTTTTCCCAAGAATTGATATCTTAAGTAATGTTTGCTTGCACGTGCAGTGTCTGCTTAGGGCATGTTCAGCAGCAGAGCAGAGGCCGTGGGGGTTGTTGCCACAGCGCTCCGGCCGAGGACAGATGAAACAGTCCATCTTCTGGTGACCACCTTGTGTAATAGATTCATACAGCAGCATGGCTCAAAGGGGAGAAGGTAGCCTGAAATTCAGTAATGACTACTGTGAAGATTATCTTTTGAGAACTTCTTTATTTCCATGCTCATTGCACCATCAGATTAATACTGAGATTTTCTATTAGAATTCATTTCAGTTCCTCAGTGCCGATGATACTCTTGTTATTTAACATAAATACCAGGACTAGAAAATTTCTCTTCCTTAGGAAAAGGGAATTCTTAAACAATATGCTTTGAGTGACCCATGTTGTAAATCAAAGACAGACCAGGGTGGAAATGATGGGGTCACTGTGAGAAAAAAAAAGACGAAAAGGGAAATTGCAGTGGTGGGCCAGATTGAATTGTTTTTACCAGCTGTGCTGATAGCACCAGGAACTGGCACAGACTTGAATGTGCTCCTGGGGTAGGTATCATGTATGGACATACACATCAAGAGGTGTTCCTACCCTGTCAAACCTACAGGTTCAGATACAACAGAGCGAGGGTCAGGGACAGTAAATTTACTTTAAGGGTAGGAACTGCAAGACACAGGGATTAAAAGATGAGCAGAGGTTAAATGACACGTCCTGCTCTGCCTGGATGGATTGGAGGGCATCTCCTGCCAGCTGCAGTGTGATCCTGGGTGTCCCTGGGGTTTGCTGAGCCAGGTAAAGCAGCAGAAAGAGCCCCCATCTGCATGTACTTAGAAATAAGGAAAACATTGGTGTTATGATTCAGAATTGAAGAGAAATTGTAGAAGATACTGTAATTGTACTGTTACAAGATTAATAGTAAGTCATCCAGTGAACCACGAAACAATTATTTTTATGGTTTTAGCATTTTATGGTAACTTCTACATATATTTCAGCAGCATCCGCTGTCTCAAGTGTTATCAGGGCACCACTCGAGGTAGATTTGGCATACAGGAGTAGTTAGTTGGCATCTACTCTGAAGATCGTAAATCACAGCTCTGTAGTGAGCAAAACATCATTTTTGCAAATATATTTGTCTCTTGTAAGTTTTTGCTAGATAGATTTCACCTGAGGATTTGCAGTTCAGCTATATATTTGTAAACAGTTTTATTCATGTGAGATTGTGATTTGAGCAGTTTTGTATCATACGATTCTGCTGAGTGTTCAGACAACTTTTTAAAGTGTAAAGGAAAGCCTGTATAATGAGTAATATAATTCAGTCAGACTTTAAGATGAATTGTTTATTATGTTAAAATGTATGAAAAGTTACAATTTGCTAACTTTACGCACAAAACTTTGTAGTGTTAAGTAATAAATGGCTTTGAATAAAAGCAGTAGGTGCAGCAATTAATAAAAAATATTATTGAATCAGTCTTTGTATCATGTAGCCAAACCATAGTCCGTAAGATGATTAAGGATTTCTAATATTTATTTTTCATTGAAGGAGAGGGATAAATTATGGAAAGGTTTTTAATGATGAAGAAAAATACGGCAATATATATTGTAGTGTTTTTTCAAGTGTTCAGTGTTATTGATTTAAGCAACCTGTAAAAGGAAAACTAAAAAAAACAGTGATACACCAGGTAGCAGTTGTATATTTACCCTGGATTGCTCATGTTTGCTTCTGAAAATTCATAACCCGAGGTAGAAATGAACACTGAAAGGGAAAAACCAAGCATGTAAAATCGATTGATGTGCTGGCTAGCTACCAGAACATCTTTATTTTCAATAGCCATGTTCAACCATGTTTTATATCTATTTATCACTGAACTCATTGGGCAGAACAAAAAAAGGTGCTAGTGTTAATACCTCATGAATATGCACAGGAAATGTTCCCTTTTCGTTAAATACCAACATTTACACCAAGCTTCTTGTTCTTTTGTGCTTAATAAGAATGACAGATAGTGGGTGCTGTGGGCTAGGATTGTTCATTAACATTGTTCTTTCGGATGTTCTTGACATTTAGTTTCAAGATGCACGTGAAATGAATGTAGATGCTATATATACTATTAGCATATCAAGAATTGCTAAGAAGACATAGTAAAAAGCAGGAAATGTCATCAAAATACCTTACACTTTTTGAAGGGCAGACCCTCGTTTTTAAAGTGAATTTGATGATCAAACTGAAATGTCACTGAGCTGGCACTTGGGCACCTGAGGAAGCCCCAGAGCTGCAGGTGTGTCCAAGTGGAGAAACGGATCTAGCCTTGGCCTGGTGACTGTTCTTTTACTGGTCGTTAATGCAGGCCGCCCTGCAAGGGTCAGGCTGCTTCGCTGACCAACCTTTTTGTGAAGCCAACGGTAAATTCATCTTGGCCTGAAAACCTCATGAACATGTGGAATGGATGTGGGTTTTCCTTCAGAGGTAGGAGAGAGAAGGGCGAGAACGACAATGTCAGATAGTTTCACATATTATAGCAACTTGTAGCAGTTCAGTGTTTGAGTGTCTTTTAAGCCAGGCATCCTGCTGGTATAAGCGTGTGTACACGTGGGTACCTGTGTGTCTGTAGGCCATGGCACAAATTCTTTCGGTCCATTTCAGTGCTCTATCTGCAGAACTTGCAGCTACAGCAGTTTGTTACCTTGTAGTTGACCCTGTTCTTATGTGGACAGAAACGTTACAAAAACACTGTTTCTGTATTTTCAATATATTTGTTATATTTTATGTATTTTAATCTTGCCTAACAATTATGTATTTCAGTCACATTTTCAAACAAATTGTGTGTTTGGCATAGAAATTTTGTTTGCTCTATATCTAAAACCTTACTGTTACGTGTTCTTCTAGCTAAGAAGATAACTAACATCAGAAGGTAGACTTCGTTAACGCAAACCTTATTTTTATGAGTAAATTTAGCAGGTGGCTCATGTAACTAGATATGCTCTCATCTGTAATGCCCTGCCTCTGTCCTAAACAGGGAGATTTTTTTTCTTCCTCTTCTAAAGTTCCACATTTCTAACATTACATTTATTTGGAGAGGATAAAAAAATGGGACAAGTTCACTGTTTTCCTTTAATTGTGCTTTAATTTGGAAGAATCATTTCTCTGCTTTTTTTTTTTTTTTTAATCTTGTGGTTAATGAAAAGAAAAGTTTTGATACTGACAGTGTCTTGATGTGTGGGCTTGTCTTGGTTGAATCCTCTTGTGTTCTTGCATCTGTTATACAGTCTGCTAGCTCATATAAAGGATTTTAAAATATAATCACAAATGACACTATGAGTTTTTATCCTTTTTGAAGAATCTAGATCTTGCTTGGCATAAACAGTAGAATTCTTTCTGATATCCTAGGGAAAATAAATCTTAGTGTTATATAAAGCACTTTACAGGCAGGTGAATCCAGTTTCCTTGGGTGAGACAAAAAAACAGGGTCAAATTTCAAAGACAGTCATTTGGAGATATTTGGGTTCCAGGTTTTACTGATTTATCGTCAAGCTTCTATATCTGTTTTCTGTTACAAAGCTCAGTGAATTCTGTAGTGAACGGTGGACATTACTACTCTCATCGTATACATGAGAAACTGAGGCATGAGTTGGTGGCAGTAGTGGCGCCACAAGAAAGTCGCGAGAAGGTGCCCAAACTACATAATTTGCAGTCTGATTTTTGAGGCTCGTACCTGAATGAAAAAATCAATGTTAAGTAAAGGAGTACTTCCTCCTGAAAACCGAATGAGTAAGGTAGTGTGGGTTGGAAAGAAGAGCATTTTCTCTTAGAGCTCCCCCAGATGGTCTCTTTGTGGACCAGCAGGCTGCTGGTATAGTTGTTAAGATACTGAAACCCAAACAGAGGCCATCTAGGTCTATTTAAGGCAAGTTTTGCAAATTAGTAATGATGAGGAGAGGTTAAGGGAGGTTATTTCCCCATGGAAAGTTGAAATAATTTACCTCCATATTCTCTCTTTGCTTTTATTTCCTCCTTTTTCAGCTTGCAGCAGCGATTTTATACATAAAGATTTGTTATGAAAACCCAAGGGGAAAGGAACAGTACTGTAACTTTTAAATTTATGGTAGAAGTCTACTTAAAAGATAGTAAAGTATCAGCATGGAAGGAAGGTACCACAAGTACATCATCCTGCAATGAAAAACAGTTTTTGCCTTGTCTGTGGTTGCAATGCTAAGTGGGTTTCCATCTAATGTGCAATCAAAGCACCCTGTGTGAAAAGAGAGGTTCACTGATGATCAGGCATTTAAAAAACAAGAGGGCTCAGCAAGTTTTAAAGGGAATCAGGTGAAATGTTCCTCCGGAAGATGCTAGTGCTTTTTTTGTATGCTGTATTGTAGTGATAGAATACAATGATAAATGATGTGTCATGTCAGTACGTGACACAGTGTATTTGTGATGAGTAATGTCCTGAACACAAATTTCATTGCACCACAGCAGAATTTTTCCTTACACTTCTCTTGGCCCATACATAGCCAGGCGCATCAGGCTCGATCTTGCACAGTGTGGAGGTGCAGTATTGATCGTGTATTAGTGAGATCAGTGCTCAGCCTCTTAATCACCTTTGGATGGAGGCTTAAAAAGTAGGCTGGGAAGTTCTTCACAGCCTAAAGATCAGGTTGTGTTGGGGCAAAAAGCTTGACTAAGGGAAAGGCCTGTTGGAGAGAAGAGCTGATTCTATTCTGTTGATTACAGAACTTACAAGTAGAGCACGAGACAAATTAGGTTCTGGAGTGTAAGAGAGGAGGGTCTTCTGGTGGCCACTTAGTCAGGGACCTGAGGGAAGTCAGTAAAGAGAGAGGTTAGTGAGAGGTTTTGTTCAGTTAAATTAATGAAGAGGGTTGATTGGGAAAGGAGGGGACACCTATAGCTATTTGTTTGTGTATTGTATTTACTATATTGAGTGTTCAGCGTTCTTCTGGCTCTATCAGGTGAGATTCATCTGTTGCACAAGCTAGAAAATGTCTTACTGGGGAAAGTGAGAAGGTATTTTTAAAGTCTAATTATGTTTCTTAAGAGGTTTTGGGGAATGGTTTCCAGGCTTCATGTAGCTGTTGCTAATCAAAAATAGGTGTTATGGTGCCCTGGTCTCTTGTCTGCTCTTAATGAGCATAGTACATTTACTTCAGTCCATATTTAGGACTTTACTAGCCTGCAACAGCACAGTATATATACAGTGAGAACCTGTGCCCTTTTTGTGGGCTACTAAGAGTGTGCCTAGTAACTTGTGAGAGGAAATAGAACTGTCTAGTCCTTGTGCTTTAGCTCTTTTTTGATCCACTTGCTAACTGGGGATTTCCTGGGGATTGCAGATTCAGGTAGATTTCTTTTTTTATTACTATTTTTTTTTCCCTTGAGGGAGTTGAAGGAAATTTTAAGTGGAGGAGAGAGGAGTCCACATTTCACTGTTCCCCCCCCCACCCCCACCCTTTCCCTTGTGCTAAGTGCTGCTCACAAGGCGGTGTCTTTTGCTCCTCGTTTCTTAAGGCTATGCCTAAAGGCAGCTTTTAGTATTACCCATTCACACTAAGACTGCTCACCTGAGACCAGCCACAAAAGTTGAAAAGATTTTACAAAGGAAAAATCCCAGTTTCCAGTATCTAGACTGCTTTATTTACAAAGGGAGTGTGCGTTATAATCCAGATTGGGAACAAACTATTGCTTTTTAGCTGGGGCTTTCAAAAACAATTTTAAGAGCTTGGCACCTTGCCAAGCTCTACTTTTCCCTGACTCCTCAACAGATAGGTTGCTTGTACATGCTGACATAGTGCTCTTTTTTCTTCTTCTTTTTTTTTTTTTTTTAAACTGTGACTACTTAATATACCTGCTAGTTTAGAGATAGCAAAATACTCAATAAATTGTGGAGGCTTCTTTAAAAGGCAGTACTTACATAGTAGCAGAGTGATTGTAAAAAGCTATTTGCTATAGAAAGGCTTCCTTTGAGGGAAGCAATTCCATCAGATCTTTAAAGGTGCTTTCACAGAATGTGGAGAATTTTCCTGTGTTTCTGATACTTTCTTGAATGTCTCCAGTTGGCACTTTGTGCTTGTGCTGTACATGGGAGACTGGGGAGTCTTTCTGAAGTCTGTGTGATAGTGTTATTTTCTTCTCTAAAACTACAAGAGACACTTCTCCCCAGTGACCATTTCCCTTTTAGAATAGCCTTTCCGTAGCCACATTACAAAACCCTCTGTCATGTTATAGTGACTGGGTCCCTGCTCTTCTGCTGTGTAAGAAAGGCCAAGGTGCGTAAACCTGCAGCTGCAGCAGAGTTCAGGGGCAAAATAAATGTTAGGAATACTGCAAGCAGCAGGTCAGCTTTGCAGTCCTGGCCTGACCTCAGAATTCTCAGGCAAGGTCTCTTTGGAGCTGCTCTGCTATTTAATACCTCTGCAGTGATGCAAAGCAAGCACTGCTTAGCTAGGAGTGCGGGGCAAGGGTTGGTCATGACACGAAATGCATCCCCAAATGCTAAGTTGAGAGTTCTTGGTCTGACTGCATTGGTACTGTGGCTTCTCCCAGTGTCCTCGTGACACCTTTTGCTTTATTATCATTTCCTCTGTGCTGTGGTGAGTGATCCCCAATCCCTAACAGTGCAGCGCTTGTTGCTTTTATGAGAAAGAAGGCTTTTATTTTTTTCCTTCTCTCTTTTAAATTATTCTGTTCGTGTCTAATCTTGGAATTCTGTGACCCCCTCAGCTCTGCTGCGGCCCCGTTGCCCTGCCAGCAGCTCAGCTCTCTAGCTGTGCAGACAATGAGAGGAAAGACAGAACAAATCCCTTTATGCACAGCAAATGTTTTCATGCGATACAGTAACTCAGGGCTGTTTTGGTAGCAGGAAGGTGATGGTAACAAAATGACATTCCTCAACCCAGAGCAAGTTTAATATCACCGCTATTACTAAACAATTGTAGTTCTCTCCTTTCAGGTGGTGCCCAAAGCTTTCAGTTCAGCCTTACTACAATTGTTCATAAGAATTTTTGTTGCTAGTGTCCCTGAAAACACAGTGAAATTAAAAAGAAAAATGGCTAAAGAAAACTGGACCCATTTGAAATCCATAATGGGCTTTAAAAGACTTTCAGCACTCTCTGAAGTGTTAGCTGAAATGTTAGTGAAAACAAAAAAAGGAAATAATACAGTCTCAGTTCAGATCTCTGACTTACAGCTCAGGCGACTGATTTCTCATTGTTCTCATAACAAGGTCTTTTATTGTGGCAAGAAAAGGATTGCTGCCTTCCACAGCTCTGAGATTCCTTCATTTTTGACTTAATTCTGTCCAGATGTGACTCTCGGAATAGGGCTGTGCATCTCCTGGCCTGCAGCTTAGTAAGGTTCTCCGTTCAAACAGGTCTCCTGTATGTAAGAAACAGAAGGAGTGAGATCTGGCTTATTTCCTGGGACCAACTATTTTCAGCTTAGTTGAGTTTGTTTTCAAATTGTGAGAAACATCCAATTGCAGCTGACTTTTCTGAAATCTGATGTCTATCAGCTGTGATAAGTGACTAGACGTAGACCCACCAAAATTAAAAATCAGCAGAGGAGGCTGATACAAAGAAATACATTTTAAAGAGGAATGTAAAGGTGCTTTGTGCTCTATGATGAAAAACAGGGAGAAAGCACAAAATGGCTGCTGTTGGAATAATTGTAGTATTGATGGTACATTGATGGTGATGAGCTGTGCAAGGGGTTGAGGGTGAAAATAGGCTAAAACTTGGCATGGAAAGGAAGAAAATAGTAAACTGAAACCCTCTGCATGCAGGCAGTGAATGGTGTGAAAGAACTCAGCAAGTAGTAAAATTATAAAGAATCTCTAACACCCACCTTGTTTCTGTACCTTCTCAGCAAACTGTTTGAAAACTTCTTGTAAACATCAGAATAAAGACAAGTTTTTGTAGGGGGAGAAAGTATATCAGTGAAATGCTGTGGTGGTTTTGGGGAGCTCATCACAAGCATGAGAAGTGGAGAGAGAGGGGGAGAAGGAGGAAAACACTTATTTGAAAATACACCAAAACACTTCACAATATGCAAAAAAAAGAGAGAGGCAGCTGGTGTATGGTTAGAGTTCCATAAAACAGAGATGGCATCACCTGGTGATCATGAGTGAAGTACTGGCAGTAATGTGAGGATCGCTGTGTCCAGTGCAGCTTGTTCCTGCTACAGGAATCTAGCAAGAGGAAACTGAAAGTTTCTCTTTGCCTGAAAGAGAAAGTCTGAAAGTAACTTGCCTAAAGAGCTGGATTTCAAGGTAACTGGACTGGAGGCAACCATAGCTGGGCAACAGGAATGCCACAGAATTAGCTACAGACTTGCGAGTCTGGTTGAGTGGGCCCGGCGATGCCCTTGTTGGGAAGGGCTGATGTAAGTTTGGTCACTGGGTTAGGTTTATAGCAATGTAACTCAGAGATGGCATGGGTTGCCCAGTGTGTTCTCTTTGCATGTTCTTGCAGGGTAGTGTGTGGACATACAGAAAATCCTGCAAACACTGTTCAAGTTCTGGACACAGGTCTGAGCCCAGTATTCCCACCTGGATTCAGATTCCAAAGTGCGTTACATGCTCAATTATTTGAGCAGGCTTTTGGGAGACACTGAAAAGTGTTCCTCCAGTTTTTGATGTCTCTCCGGGAAAAATGCTTTGAAAATCTCCATTCCTTGTTCTTTACAAAACCTGTCTTCTGGACTTCGTGGAGCACCCCAGACAAATTCATATTCCCAATCATCTGAGGACAGTCTGTGAACATGTTGAGTACAAATCTGTTTCCCAGCATTGTCCTACACTAGGCAGCCCGAAGGTGCCATTCTATCCTTACCACTTGGCTAAGAGACTGCGGTGCAGTAACCTGTCCAAGGCAGATCTTGAACCTGAGTGCAGCTCCCCCAAAAGCCAATATCTGTGCTGTGAAGCTGCCATAACTCCCTTGCTGTCTCGTTTGCAACCCCCTAATGAATCAAAGTTATATTTCCCCTCTTATTATTTCAGGATATTTTTCAGCATTTGATAACCAACAGTGCTCATAGACCTACTCCACAAGTGCTTTATGGATAATTTATTGGTCACTGAAATAGTCCTTTGTGGCTCTCTTATATAATTGAATTTTTTTCAATTTACCTTTGTTTAGGCTTGCAATATACTGGATACAGTTAATTGCACATGTAAGTATTCCTCCTAGGGCAGCAGTAATAGAAACCAGAGTATTATACCTCTTCTCTTGATCTACTTACCATACAGCACAGTGTTTATAGACTTGATGCTTTTTTTTAGGAAGCGCTAGGACTGTGTTCTGTAGGAATTGGAGATGTACTATATACACAGGCAATTTTTCTCTATTTAGATTAAAACTTCTCTTTTTGAATATTAAAGAACACTGTAGAAATCATTCAGTCAAGATGCAGTGGTGGAAGAAAACAGGCCAGCCAAATAAATGTTTTGTAATAGTGACATGTGGAGAAGACAAAATTGAAGCCGTATTGATGCATAGTTTTACTGAAATTATTTTTGATTCAAAAAGTTACTGTCAGAAAACACACTGCAATTAGGAGAATCAAGATTCAAGAAAGGAAAATTATATGTTTTTCTTGAAACATAATTGACAGAAATAATTGCTTTGCCTGGAAGGCATTTATTTCATTTCCTGCTTTTAATGTCTTAAATGCAAGTTATTTAAACACCAGAGCCAATTTTAAATAAACGTAGAGAAGAAAATTGTATGTAAGGATGCTGAGAGCAAGAAGCGAACAAAAAATTGTCGTATTGCTCGGCTCGATGGACTTAAGTGATCAGCAGCGTGTATTCCACTTCACAGGTTTAAATAAGACTTTCCAAAAAATAAATATTATTCAGCATGAAGCAGACTACCAGCATGGTTATGACTGGACAAAGTTATAGCTAATTGTAAATGAGATCTCAGTGTGGTTACCCTACGTTTCCAGCAATCAGTGTTCCAAACCTTCTCTGTAAATTAGTATTGAATGGAATCTGGTTCACCATCTGACAGGGCTTGAATTTTTTTTACTGGACTTTTAGCATGAGAACTTTATCCCCCTGCTGATGTAAGTGCAGCCTGGCCTTGGAAAGCAAAATAAGCATCCAGGTTATTTATCCAAAGGTAATCCCTCTGCAGCTTTCCTGCAAGTAACAGAGGTAATAAGACTATCGTTGCACCATAAAGATCTGTTGTTTCTGTATGATTTGTTTATGATTCATTGCTTTGCTGTGTTGTAACCCAGAAATTTCATCTGAGACTAAGACTTTGTGCACTGTACAAGCTATAAGTTGGCTACTGTCAAGAAAGGTAAGATAATAATGAGGAAGAGGAATCCCGCAGAAAATCCATGTGTGCTAATAGCTTTGGAGTTTTTAGACAACTTTCACCATAAAATGATAGAACTAGATTGATTTGGTAGAGGGTACTGTAGGAGGCTTGCAGGAATTCTTTGAAGGTAGATAATACAACATAGTGTGAGTTTTCATACTGCTGAATTTGATTCACATCTACCTTCAATTTTATCTAGCCTGTTCTCTGGTTTTGAAAAAATTCTTATATGTCCCCTACTACAAATCTAGTTGATAATTTCAGCTGTTTGTGAGAACAGATGTGATTCCCAGTTATTTTTTGTTGTTTTTGGCAGTTCTGAGGACTTGATTAAGATGCCTTAAATTAATGTTCAAAATATAATTAGCAATATGGAAACTAGACTAGCTCACCTGCTCTTGGAAGGATTAAGTAAAGCAAGCTTTGGATTTGAATCTGATAAATAAAGTTGTTTTTATTTATCTTTTTATTTAAGACTACATTATTTATATATTTATAACTATTATATTTGAAAAGTACTTGAAATAACAGGCCCACTAATAAGAAAAAAAAAATAGATGAGCTAAACTTCTTTGTGCTGTACCTTTCCCCATCAAGTAATTCCTGTGCAAAATTTGCTTTGCTTTATCCACAAGTCCAGGTATTAATGGAAAGTTGGCTGCTATTAATTGTTTGAAATTCCTTTGTATAATATAAGAATGAATGTGAGAGAAATAACTTTATATCCTTGTTCCAGCCTAACTTTTACTCATGCTGGTGTAATACCTGTAACTACAGAAGATCAATCCCTTCTTTGAACTTCTAGGTCTATTGATGGAGGGCAGACATTTTTATCTTGATGGAAAACAAGGTCAGCTCTTTTATAAAACTTGGCTCCTATGTAAATACAAATCTAAGTGGAGCAAAAGATGCCTTTTTTTTGATTTATGGTGTGACCTATGTCCTGTAGTGTCCTTCAGGTCTGATTTAATGCTGGCTCAGTCTCTGGCTTTGACTTCCCAGTTATTGGCCATTCATCAAGAAAATGGATGAATTTGTTGTTTTCTGAGGTGGGCCACTGCTTCTGCCATGTACTTCACAGAAATTCAGAGTGTGTCTAGTCAAAAAGAAGAGAGGGAAGGTTTTGGTGTTTATGTGTGTTTGTTTTGTTTTCCTTAGTTTTCAATGTGAAGGTTAAAAAATAATGTCTTCTAAGGTTGGATTTTCTCACTATGGACTAGGCATAAGATATGCTGAATTTATGTTATTTTGACATTTCCATACGTACCTAGATACACCTGCTGTGAAGGAACCAACAGGAAGTGGTGAAGCAAAGACAAATCACAAGAAGATGTGGAAGTTTCAGGAATGTGTTCCAGTGTCTTTCTGGGCAGAGACACGTGGCGTTTGAATAATGTGGAAGATGATGAATGACACTAGCTCATTTCTGAGATGAAAATGTCAGATTAGCATCAGTGATAGGAAACCATTTCCTACTCTTTTTCAGGTGAACAGTTAACATCCTGACAAATGTTCACAACAATGTCAAGGCTACTCAATTTGTCAGTTGGGTTGAGTTACCTGAGTAATTTCCTCTTTGCTCTATCTCTATTAAACTATAAACATTTAAACTTCTAAGTAAATTTAAATGATTTAGAAAATCATTTCACTAGAGGGTGAAAGATGTGGATGCTACCTATGTGCCTGCTACTAAAATGATGTTGCTTCTCCAGCTACTGGAATTGACTGCTTTGCTGCAGACATTATTCCTGACCTTGCTGTTGACAGAGAAATAGCAAATGCGAGGAAATTTCCCACACTAGATCGTGATTAAAACCAGCTACGGTTTTGGCTGCCCTCTTTTAGGAGGTAGGAGACTGACCTGGGAGAGACAGGGAAAGAGGACGAATGTGATTTATGCTCAAACCTCATCAAGTAGGAGTCTGTACATGCTACACAGAGGTCCTCCCTGGCCCTAACCAAGAAGCTTACAAAGCTTGATGATGACAGACTGCATCTGTTTAAGCTGCTAAATGTTTTCACCTCCCACTGGCTTCATATACTTAGGCACAGGGAATCTTGCAGTATAGAGCTCTGCATCAGCTGGTGCATTGGCACAGAGCAAATAGCCAAGTCACAGCTGAATTTTATTAACCTTCCCTGACCTGCACTCCTGGACCTGCTTGGCATTGCTGTAAATTGCAGGGTGGTCACTAACAGCTCTGTGGAGGTCGGTCTTGCTAGGGATGGTGGGGCAGGTAACTGCTCACAGAATTTCTGTTGCTTGTCATCTTCTCGAGATCGATGCCAGTTTCTGCCATTTGGTTTCTGAAGACCTCCTGATCTCTTGGTGGGGCAGACTGCTAAAATCAAACGGAGATACAGAATTCGTGTTTTGGTGAGGTAGGTTATCCGTGAAACATGAACTAGAGTTTGCCATTACTTCAGTTATTTTATAGGCCAATTGAGTTGATTTAAAACTTAGCTGCTCTTTGCATTAGCTCAAGGTACCTACTCCTGCTTCCAGGGGAAATGCAAGGCAATTCGGTGTTGCATGTATTAAAAAAAAAAAAAAAGCCATTAGTCTAGTGTTTTCTTGAATATCATGTGGTATATGCATAGGAAGAAAACTATTCAGTGTTTGTTAAAACAATAAACTAGATATTACCTTGTAAGTCAGAAGCTTACCTTTTTTATTTCTTTTTTTCTCCTCTGACAGATAGTCTAGCTTTTTTTTTTTTTTTTTTTTTTCCACATGTCATTTACATAACCAGAAGAGCAGATACTTAGTATGAGTGGTCACAAATGAAAGTGTGACACCACCTGAACTACACAGAAGCTAATTGAACTGTAATATAGAAGTGATGGGAATATATATATATATATATATATGACATATTTCAGGTTGTCGTTTGTATGCTTTGTGTGTTCCAGAGTTTTACACTCCCTGTGATACTTTGATCCTCATGACTTTGTCAGCTATTCTAATTCTAGAATAAGGGCAACCATTTCTGGCTTTCATCACTGTTTTGAGGCAGGAATAAAAACAATCTGTCTAGCATCATTCATGTCTAACAGGTAGCAGCTATTCCAGCTTTAGGGACACAAGATTAGAGGGAACATTGGTTCCATATAAATGCATGAAACTCGTGCAAAAGTCTGGAGGGATCCATGTCTATGCTTAAATTACTCGGTGAGATGGCTGTAAGCTGTGTGGCTTCTAAATCAGGCGAGTAAGTTCACTTACACATGCGACGGAAGAGTTCTTCACTTGCATAATTTCCAGAAATGAAATGCAATAAACTTTTTTATTCAGGATGTTAAATAGGTAATAAAAAGAAGATGGGCCTATACTTTTAAACCACCAATGAAAAATAATTATACTGAAAAGATGCATAGAAATCAGATTAATATATGGCAAGTTGAGAAACCTGAGGAAGCTTATGATAGGATCCGGGTTTTGTGGCATGCTGGTGCAATTCGGCTGTATATCCTGAAGGCAAAGTTAAGTAACTGAGGCTAAGATTATGTTCAAATCAACATGTGATGGGAGCTGGAGCTCTCCCCACAATATTCGAGACTTCAGAGGGGCCCAGCTTAAGAGTTGAATCTGCCAATTCAGCCGGATCTGTGACTTCAAGGAGTGGCCAAGGTGCCAACGCATCCGATGCTGATCCTTGTGAGAAGTGGGCCAAGAGCCCGTGTCTGCATCCCACGAGCCCTCAGGGAAAGGGACAGTCATTGCCTGAGCCAGTTTTAAGTTGGTTCTCTTTCTGCACAGGTTTGTCTTTTGCCCAGAAGCAGTGGATGTGTTGAACACTGATGTTGTCTTTTTTAACTACTTCGTATTTTCAGAAAGAATAAATATCGCTAGTGTGATACTGAAATTTCTGCTTTTTTTGTAACACTTGGCAGACATCTGTTCTTTTGTGCCACATAACCTTTATCCTGTGCCATGGAGAGTGTACACTGCAGAATTACAAATTCTGCCCTCTTGCCTTGAAATCTAATTCTGAGGCATCCAATGTGCTGGCATAATTCTTTTATTACTGAAACTTGGCACTAATTGCTCTTGTAGGGAGGGTGCCTAGCATTCAAGGTCAGCAGCTGCTGAAGTTTTATTTTCACCGTGGTTTCATAAGACTAACATTGCCCTCACATGACTTACCACTATGTTAGAACTTTTGTATTTACTGGCCTATTTCAACAACACTTGGATGCCTACAGGAACCAAAGTTTTGTCAAAATGAGTGACTGGGAAGGTGACAAAGATGTATTAGCAGTGGCATTAACAGTTCTGTGGGAGCACAACCCTTAAGACGTGAGAGAATCTTTGCCAGGTCACTTTTGGTTATGTTTACTGCAAGTGAAAACCACTCCAAGTTGCTTTCCCTAATTTTTCATTTATCTTGTTCTTACAGAAATATTAGTCAACTTGATTTAAAAATTAAATACGTGATTCAGCTGTATTTCTTGCATAAGAATTATTCAGTTTCTGAACGATTTTTATTGATGCCCATGTGAAATTGTTAGAGAAACCTATTTAGTAACAAGGGCAAGTGAATGAAGTTCTTGCCCATCTATTAGATTCAAATAGACCTTTGTCAGAAAATCAAACACACTGTCCTTCCGACACTGAGAACTTTCTGGCCCCAATACAACCTTGTTATTTTTTTTCCCCGGATTAGAGTCATGTGCATTTATTTTATGCTTTTTTCCATAATCTCATTTAATAACTGCTGAGTAAGGATTGAATATGGAATCAAGAGATTAGGAGTGAGTATAAGTCCTACCGATAGATTTTTTTTTTCTTTTTTTTTTCCAACAAAATTTTAGGTGTTTTTGCTATGAGTAACATAGCTGAAAATATTTTTTTATGTTTTTATGTTTTCAATGAGCTACAAAAATATTTCAGATTGAATTTTCAGTCGTGCTGTGATTGTCGTAATCATTGTGCTTTTCTGGATCACAGAATGGATGGCACACCCTGGAAAAAAGCTCAGCTGCTTTGGAAAAAAAAGTTGCCTCTTGAATGGAGATAAAATTGCTCAAATATGAGAAATGTTGACTCAGTTCCTTTCTAAGACTAGGACACTTTTATATATAGTTTTTTCAATACAGTTATCCTGATACTTTAGTCTTGAGTTCTTGTTCTTGGGCAGCTCTGGTTCATATAGACTGCATGCGAGTCAGTAACATTTAATCTTGAGAACTAATTCACTGGCATAGTTTGAGTTGGACATTTCTGTACCTCAGGTAAGTGCATACAGTGCCTGTAGGATCAGGTTCTTGCTCCCCAAGAGACAACAGATGTTTCAAGGTTACATATTTGTTCTCAGTGGAAGGGAGATAAACAAAAATACTGCAAAACCAAAATGTTGCATTTGAGGGTCATGACCAAATCGCTGTTTCAAGTGAGAGGAAAGTGGGAGAGAGTAGCTTGTGATTCCCCTGCTTAAACAGGCATTTTCCCGAGGCTGTCAGCAAACGTGACAGAGTACTTGTAGTTCACAGACCCTATGGCAAGAGCAGAATTTTCCCAAGCTGTGTGTTTTTGATTCATTGCTTTATTTTATGCAGTATATTAAATTGGTATCTCAATTTATGGCTGTTTGTACTGCTTTCCAAAATCCGCTCTAGCATATTCTGCCCTTTCAAAGTAAAATGATCATGATTATCTATATTTCTTGTTACATTAATTTTTCTCCAGTTACTTCAAATGCTAGAGGAATATATGGACAGTATAATTACATTAGTTAATAACTTCCCAGATATACTGTAAATAGACTGTAAAATAAGTCAGCGCAATTGCTGAAACTGGAATCTTCCACATCACTGCAAAATATTTTTGAAATAATAATAATAATGTTCTCAATCTGTTACTTTGACATTATTTACCTCACTAAAATTGTACGGGTCTGCTCAACTCAGAGTGGGATTTATAGTTACATCCCTGTTTAAAACAATCGTGCTGTGCAGCGTGTGTGCAGGATGAACCCCAGCAGCAAAACTCAGATACAAGATGCAGCACTTTGTAAAGTGCTTCTGGAAGCCTGACACCAAAAGATACAGGTGAATTCAGACAGGCGTGGAATAAATCAGGAGCAAAACAGAGCAGCTTAATGAAGTATGAGAGAATGAATCAGTGTTTATCAACTTAATCATCGGATAATGAACATTCTGATTCAGAGTCACAAGGAGATGAAACATCGTTATGGAAAAATGTCAAGTGAAGAGCAGTAGGAATATAAAGGCAGCAAATGGTGAAGGGAGATGCTCGGTGTTGAGCACAGCAACTAACATGAATCCCAGACTGTTAGGAAGCCAGGGTTTCTACTTCTAATCATGTTAACAGTTCTAAACTGTATGTTTTAATGAATACTTTCTGGTGTTTTGTAGGCTGTACCTGGAAAAATGGAGGAAAGTGCACCACATTTCCCCTTTCTGTGACATCCTGGGCTGAAAGGGGGCCTTGTGGCAATACAAGTGTTAATACCAGCTTCTAGCTTGAACGCTTAAAAATCACAAGAAGTTTAAATGGGATCATGTTGCCAAAGTTTGCCTGGAATTTCAGGAGGTTTGTCCTGTCTTGATAGATGACATATGTCAGACTTTCCTTATGCATTCAGCTGGAGCCTTGGCTAGGATTATAACCTCTTAGTGCTGTTTGACTATTCATTATTTTAAAATAGTTTTTAAAGTATATCTTCAGCTTTATCTCCTCTATAAAGCTTAAAGCTTTTCTTTCTTTCTTTTTTTTTTTTTCTTTCTTTTCCCCCTCTCTGAGTTGTGAATGTTTCTATAACTTTAATGGTCCTGATGACTAGAAAAAAAGCTCCAAGTAATATGGTAATGTGAGTTGAAAGAAACAAAATTGCCAGACAGCTAGCTCATTAGGAGCTTTCTGCACCCTGTTAGGGAATGGACTGTGGGAAGGATGGTTTATACAACAGCTTGCTTTTGACTCAGAAGACAGTGGTGTTGTTTTGTATTGATTAAGAATAGAGATTATGGCCTTGTGTTAATATTGAGTATAAAGACAGTGAGCTTGTTTGTCTGGAACGTATATAACATGAATAAATACTGGGATTGGTACCAGGTATCTTGATAAGACACCTGCAAGACAAAAACTGTAAAAGTAGCGTAACCATGGTAATATCATTGATGTAATGTTAGATGAATAAACTCCGAACCAATAGATTAATACCCCTGCGGTCTACTGGAGGTCCCACAATCTTATATAGGTTATGAAAATGTGTATATCGGACATTAAAGTCTAGAAGAGCAGCTTCTCGAAGGGGGTATGTTTCCCTCTCACTTTCCCAGCTTTGGAGCTGCTATTCCTGGTGTGTCGTCGTGACTGAGACCACCAGGGGCATCCTGGGCTGCCTGAAGAAGGGTGTTAGCAGGTTGAGGGGCACGACCTTCCCCGGTAGCCAGCAGTACCAGGACCACATCTGGAGTGTTGTGCCCAGTTCTGGCTCCCCAGTGCGACAAAGTGTATTGGAGAGAGGCCGCCAAGGGCTGTCAAGCTGCTTAAGGCACTGGAGCTTCTGAGGTGTGAGGAAGGCCTGAGAACTGGAGCTGCCTAGCCTGGAAGAGCAGGCTCAGGGGAATTCCATCCGTACATATGGCCGTAGTGAGTTCCCTTCACCTCTGAATTCCTATCTCTGTGGGACACTGAAAATCTTTTCTGTAGTCATGGATAACTTGTTTATACAAAAAGAGTAAGCTGTAGCAATTAAGTACAACAACACTGGCTATGAAAAGCAAACTCTTAATCTAATTTATATTAAACTCTATAATTTATTTTTCTAATAAACCTACTCTGCATTAATATCATATTTGACATTTTATAGTCCTACCTACCTTTAAAAACACAGCTTAATTAATCAAGACCTCATATTTCTTATTTCTTGCTGCATTATTTGTTACCTCTTTGGCTCAAGCTACATCACTACAATTATTTACTTCTTTAATTAGCTCTGCATCATTAATCTATGCTGCTTTTCCTCTTTTACATGGAGTAACTGCTTGCACTTCAGGGAGACCAAAATGGTTACAGCTGCTGGAGTTTTCTTAAAATCTTTTGGCCAGTATCTTCTAATGTCTTGTTCAGGGGCTGTGCAGGAATTTTGTTTAAGATTTTTTTGCTTGGTAGCCTTTGTCCTCATCTGGTTTCTTGGTGACAGCAAAATAGGGAGGAATGAAAGGGATCAGTTTTTCTATTTTAATTTCTTTTCATTGAACAGAATAGTTTTTATTTAGGGATCCTAGATATCTACTTAAGCTCCTATCTGTTATTTGGCATATACTAACAGTGTTACAGTAATTAGAGAAATGATAATTGTTTCTTCCTTTAGAGATTGTGACAGTCCTCCTGTCCTCGTGAAGCCAGGTGTGCACTGATAGGAAAGGGCTTGGTCATGCTTACCAGTGACAGGTGGTGAGTACCAGTCCTCACTTGGTGTAAAAAAGCACCTGAAAACACTAGTTTGGGTCAAGAAAAAAAAATGTAGAGCATTACTAGTAACAACTTCTCATAATTTTAGTCTTTTAAGTTTATCCATATTTTGTGGATGGAGCTTTTTGGTTTCATTGATTTGTTCTGAGATTCTCAAAGTGGTCTCAAGAGAATTTAAAATGCACAGTTCCCATTAAATTGAAATTGAAATTACAAACAGTGGAATAACTTAAATGGTTTGTCTTAATTCTCCCCTCCCCCCCATATGTATATAGAATTATTCAGTGCAATTATCCTGCAGAGCAGGAAACCCTGAGTGCATTCGTTGGGTGGAATGGCAATGATTTGTGTTGGTGGCAGCTTGCTTTATTTTGATATTTCTGGCTTGGTTCAGGTTCTTAGCGCTTCCTCATGGCTCATGATGTGAGGCAGTGCACGGAGTGGCAAGACTGCCCAGGAAGGTCTGTTAAGCTGGCAGGTTAGAAGTGCTGCTGTCACAGCCAGAACAATGTTTATTTAGAGCAAGGTGAGCAGGCAGGACAAGTGAACGGTGCTCCAGAGTTGAGAATCAACATGTACTTTTAAAGAAACTGGTTATCTAACATAACTGTTCCTCTTTATATCAGTATGTCAAAAGCAATCAGTTGCTGCTGTGCCATCAGTGCTAGACTGATGCTACAGACTGTGCCATCCATCTGTCCAGCTGATAGGTTAGTTCTACTGCTCAGAAAACCCACTTGGGCTTATTTCTTGTCATGTGCATTCTTGGTTAGCTTCATTCTTCCCATTGCCTGTTAGTCCTGCTATTTGAGAATAAAGCTGTGGAGGTACTGAAGCTAAACCTATAGGCTGATGTATGAGGGCAGGACAGAGAGTCAGGAAGTAGCTGGGGACTTGGAAGACCTTGATTTGGTTGCAGGTTTTCTGCATAACCTCTGGTAAGTCATGTGCTCTGTTTCTTGGATCCCTCACACAAGCCATGAAGGTTCCACATACACCTGAAAGGGGGAATTAAGCTGGTAGGCAAAGCTCTGATTGTGGAACTGGAGTCAATGCCTTTATATTCAAACCTGTGGGAGTAGAGTATTAGCAGTTAAAATGAACATTATCATTACAATACTTAATTGTGCCAGTAGCTAAATTAAATATACCTTTTCCATTTCAAATGTAAGTCTGAATTTCAAGCATTTTTAAATGGCAAATTCATAATAATGACTCTATTAGAACTAGTTTCTGATGTTAATTCAGTGTTTCACATACTAGGTGACTTGAAAAACAGGAGCCAGAGGTAGAATCAGAGGATAATGTTCTAGCAGAAGTGCTTTTCTTTATCATTTCTGTAAACCAGTTTGTCTTACCCAACTGAGTAAATTATGAAAGGGAAAAACATCATTGTGAAGCCCTCACTAGGCATTAGTTAAAAAATTATCTTGTGAGATTAGAAATATTACAAAATAGAGGTCTGCATGAGTGGTACTCCACGTAAACCCATGTTGGCATGCTCTTGAGCTACAAATTACCGGCGGAAACGAATGGCGTCAAGCTGGTCTAACTAGATGATCCAAGTATGTTATTTGCACAAAAAGGTAGGTATAGACTAGAATCAAATTCTTTACTATGGGCATGAGAGCACTACTCTAGGAAATAAGTACATTAGGGTATGCAGCTTTCTCAGCATCAGCTATTATACCCTTTTAAGCCATATTTCTAAAAGTACATTTGCTTCTTGAAAATTGGGAGTTTGTTCTATTTTTAGTAGGAGTGAGTGTATTGCAAATTGGCATGCTCTGCTGTGTACACACAGGGATGGTGGGGCCGTTATCAGAGGCCTTCATTGAAGGACTTGAGTAATTTACCAAATATTACTTGTTTTTTTTGGATAAAGCAAATGGTTTAATATTGAAGGACATGTAAGTACACTGACTTTTTGCTTAGTATATTTAACTTTTTTTCCCCTTCAAAAATACTCCTCTTTCCACCGAGTTGTCCATTTCCGTGTGCGTGAGCCTGTTGGAGCTGTGTGATTGCCAGCCTTCAATGCCTGTAAGGCTGATCGTATGGGAGCATATCCCAGGGATGTTGCTACGCGTGGGTGCTTGTTTCAAGGTGCTCAGTTTTAAGAGACTCCTTTAAATGCACAGGTTAAAAAATGAAGTTGTGTATGTGAAGAAACAGAATGTTTTTTAGACAAATAGCTGTGGTACTCTCATTAAAAAAAAAAATAAAAACAAAACAAAAAGGCGTTACAAGTGGTGTCACAAAAGCTTGGCTTGTACTAATAGTATCTTACTCTGTGTGTTAGCCTGCTGGAGGAGTCAGGAAAGGCAGTTCCCCCTTGAGATCTTCACGGGAAGATTAGGATGTACCTGTTCTTCTGCCTCTTTTTCTCGTGCTTCCAGTAGAAATGTGAGAGAGACTGTGTGTCACAAGCCTTTTGACTTTATCCTTTTTGCTCACTTCTGAGTTCATTTTTAAATCTGTTCAGTGACCTGTTCTGATGAGATAGAGCGACATATATAACATGCTACGTGTGTTAAAGTTTTCAATGCGTACAAGCATCTGAACAGAATGAGCTAAAAGCCTGGCTATTTCTTCAGTCATCTCTTACTGACTCCTGTGCTCAGAGCACTGTCAAATGCGGGTGGTGGGTCAGAATACACTGCTAAGCTTTTGGGCTGGTGAAAAATAATTAAGGAGAACTTAAGTATTCCCTCCTCCTCTTCGAGTGGGCTCTCTCCCTAACCAGCTGCTGATTTCCATGAAGCTGTGAAGAATGTAACATCTGAGACCTGTGCTGCTTTGTCACACGTAATTGTGGATGGCCGCCTTCAAAAGCCATTACAGGAGGACTGACTGGCATTATAATCCCATCAGCCTTGGTTCCTTAAGGAACCCAAGCTAAAATTACTTTCCCTTATTACATGGTATTGTGTCACATTACTTAATGTGTGTCTTCAGGAGATGATAAATGCTACACGGCTTTCATTACCTGCAGCACTAAGAGCACTCAGCGCCCTTGTTTCTGTGAGTGATAGTGCTGCGAATTCCTAACATTTTATGCTTATTGGGAAGAACTATATACCTTCCTGTGCTGGGCGGCTCGGCTTTGTCAGAAGCTCTCTGCTTTTGCTTTTAAGTTCACTTTCCTCTTCTGTTTCCTCTTGCCAGGGACCATTAATTCTGTAATAACCATGTACTTAATATTTGTCACTGCCTCCTAGCCAGTTTTCAGAGAAAATATGGTCTCTGTCTGCTGAGGGAAGCAGCATAGGGGAGGAAGGGGGAGGAAACTGTGTGATGGCTTTTTGCAGTCCCCTTCCTCTTCCCTTTCGCCTCTGTTCTGACGATTCTCCGTGCTGACTTCTTTCCACTGGCTGCTTCATCACCTTCGGCAGCCAGCCTTATACCTTATCTCGGCCCATGTCAATCGGTGATCCCAATTCTCCTGGCTTTATATCTTCCCTTACTTTAAGCTTTTCACTGCTTTCAGCACCTTCTGTCTCTGCTGACAGCGCTTTTGAGCAGATGCCACACTGCACCCTGTCCTATCTGTTCAGAAATATTTAACTGGACAACTTTGCATGCAAGAAAGAAATGGACATCCTCAGTTAGCTTTCTAAGCATATATTTATTTAATAATGTACTTAAAATACTTTTTAGGTTGAAACTAATGAGTTTCATGGTACTCATGAGACTTTTAATGCTTTATTATGCTG
>JAUBNY010000452.1:1207217-1219925 GCA_032275445.1 Crypturellus soui | reverse complement strand
TGGCTCTGTTGGCTCCGCGCTGGAGCACACGAGCATGCCCAGGGGCAAGCTGGCAAGGGGGCTCCTGAGCAGGGAGCAGTTGTCTGGCCATGCCAAGGCTTTTCTTTCAGCTGTGGCCGTCAAACTGTTCAATCGGGTTTACGGCTAACAACTGCAACATGTTAGGATCATCCACGCTTAGGTTTTTATGTATGCAATGGCACTTAAACTTTTCATTCCAAGTCATGGACTCTATTAAGGAAAATTAGGCAGCAGAACATTGAACTCAAGTCCTGTCATGTTCATTAACAGAGGCAGATTTAAAGTGTTTATTTAGGCTTGGTGAAGAGTAAGTGTTGTTGAGCCTGCCTGTATTCTCAAACACTGATACGGCTGGAAAGCTGCTGGAGCAGATTTCATATATTGCGGGTGTTTGGCCGCAGCGTTGATGTAGCCAGAGTACTCTGTTTTTGCACTGTGTTTCTTTTCAAGTTACACCATAACAACCTCCTGTTGAGATAATAAAATGCTTGGGCTCACAATATTTTGAAGGAACGTCCTGAATTGTAGCATCATGCCTGAAATTAAACTGGAAGGGAGGTGAGTGCTGTTGTGCATGGTAGTTGCTCTCGAAGAGCTACCACACGCTTCGCTTTGCAGATGCCTGGGGAGGGACTGCAGCATTACAGGAAGGCAGCAGCGCTGCGTGAGGACTTGGGGAAGTGCCTTGATCCTGCAGGTCCTTGCCAGGGAAGGCATCATTAGTGCCCTGTCATGAGACTCCTCTGCCTGCCTCTGCGATGAGGGCTATCGCGAAGCTCTCGCTTTTTAGTTAAGGAGGGTTCAGTGAGCAGTGTCCCTCAGTGGGCTTCAGCCTGCACAAAGTGGGATAAACGCTGGATGAGTAGCTCGTTTGCAATTAAACTGCACATTTTGATCAGCACTTCCTAGCATATAGTTGTATTGCGTGGATTTTGCAGTGGATGCAAAAGACATATCAGCTGCTGGAGCGGCAGACTACAATTACCTTAAATATGCCTGCTAACAAGCATTAACATTCTGTCTTCTGGCTATATAGCTATCCAGGCTGTATGAAAGCCAATATATCTCAGTGTTATAGCTCTGTATTATGGTTTTCAAACTGTGTTACATGAGAGAGTTCTGTTCCCTGTCAAGCCCCCTGAAATGAAGGGAGGGGAGTAATGAGGGCTAGACAATGTTTTAGAGCCATGAAAATACACAGACTGGGACTTTTCTTGGATTTGGTTTTGATTTTGTTCTTCTTTTGATTATTATTTTTTTAAATTTAGATTGTATTTCTGATTTAAAAAATGTTTAGTCTGCATGTAGTCTGCTGTTCAAAATCTTACACTTATGGTGTGCAGCTCACGCTCAACAGCATAATATTCTTACTGCTTCCTGGCTGAACGAGCATTACACCTGTAACCAATTACAGGAGCCAAAGATTGTGGGAAAATATATTTTAAAATACACTTGCAGCAAGTCTCAGAACGTCTAAACTTTATGTATTTTCTGGAACATTGGTAGTAGAAAAAAAATGAAAATAAAAAGTGATCACACACCATGGTGGAAAGGTTGGAGGCAAGCAATCATGAGCAACATAAATTTGTTTAAAGACCTGAAAGATTTCTAATGAAAAATGCTCAGCAGTTGTTGCCTGACCGTACAAAATGTACAGGGGAGGGGTTATTCAGGGTGTTCTGGCAAAATGTGATAAAGGACTTGGATTATTTTTCTGTTTCAATATGAGAAAAATCATAATACAACTCTAGAAAGCATTTTACGAATACTAAATTAGAAATTATCAAAATACTCCTTTCAAGAAGGAAACTTTTACTGCCTCAAGAAATTGCCAGGTTAAATAACTTATCCAAAGTCAATGAAAACAGTTAGGGTCAAAGCAGGTTTATTGCTGCAAAACGAAGCCCTAGACAGTGTTGGAGTTGGCAGAGATGTGCCTGGCCCCGTTGCTGGCTGGTCTGGCTTTGGGCTCGATGGCAGCTGAGTCCCCAGGCCGCCGTCCTTCCAACAAGAGCCCAAAGCCAGTGCCATCGGGGGACGGCAGGGCCATGCGGGGCAGTACTGGCCTCTTCAAGCGCAGCGGCTCGTGCCGGGGCGAGACCACCAGTCTGAAGGGAAGTCCTGCAGGAGAACAGCCCTGCCGTGGACTTGCCCGCACCGCAGGTAGGAGCCCGTTGCTGCAGCTGTGCTGCAGGTTGTAGAACGGTGTCTTCTCCAGGGTTCCATGTGAGATCTGGTGTCTGTTACTCATAGAGATTTGACTTTTCTGGCAGCAGAAATAGGGGGAGGTTCTCCTGTCTTTTTGGAAAGCTCTGCCATAGAGGGGGGTATAAATTAATGGGTTATAAGAATCTGTAACAACGCTGTGTTGTGTTACTCCCTCTGGATGTATCTATTACTATTTTTGCTGCTACAGGCTCATGTAGGAGCTGTATGTATGTGCTCAACTGCACGTTAACAGGATTCTCCAGGCTTTTCCTTGATCTTCAGCAGTGGCAGCGACTGGCTAATAGAAATAGAAAAGGGCTTATTTGCCCTTTGGGCCAGGAACAGTCAGTGGTGACAGCAACAGAAGGTTGCAGTCATCCTGTTAGCAGCAGTCAGATTTGGATACCTGAGCAGGTCTGCACTGGTGGGATAAATTAACGAAGGATTTGACTGGTTTATGCAGGTGCTTCTTCGTATGAACCCCCCCTAAATTGGTGTGAACCCCACTAAATTGCTGTTGGCCCAGTTTGTTGGTACTGGGGCTGCTTCCCAGCAGCTCAAGGGACTGCCGATTGCTGCGGAAGCAAAAGAACCCCCAGGTCAGAACGTTCATGTGATGTTGCACCCTCGTAGCCGCATTAATCTGGCCCAAGATTTTCCATGGTAGGAAGTGACAGTGCACTAAGATTTGTTAAAGTTTCCGTCATTAACACCTGCAGGGAATTGTGCCTCTGAGCTGGGAGTTGTATCTCAGAACTGGAATGTCTGTGCTGTCCCTAAATGCTGCCTGCTTAATGGCTTGGTTATTCTGAGGTCCTTGATTCCCTGAACCACTTATTCCTGCTGTTGATGCTGCAGTGACGATTCTGTCCCAGGTTCTTGTGGAGCCTGTGGGCAGCCCTCGCTATGACTCCTGCCAGCAACGCCGGGAAGTGGAACCGTCACTGCAGCCGATGAGCAGACGCTGGCAGTCACCTCTAGGCTGGGGACACTCAGATGGCTCAATTCATCCGCTGCCCCTTTTGCCAGTGCCATCCATCAAACAACTGGAGCTGGAGGTCAGGATTGCAGCGTGGAAATAACCTTCTGGATGAATGATGAGTAGTATTTGTTAGACGGAAGGTTGGATGTTTTTACTACTTTCTCTAATTTGTGCTGTCAGGTAATTGTAGCTGTTCTGATGTGCAGCTTCTGGACTCCTTCCCTTTAAAGACAAATACTCAGGTATTGTTGGTATGAACAGTGATCTGTTTGACTTCACATTCCATTGAAAAACTATGTTAGAAGACAACTTTAAATGACATAATTTTACGTTTATTTGCAAACTAGCTGTATTTGTGCAATGTTAAGCTGAATGATCTTCACCTGAAATTGTCATCTTAATGCTGGGTCATCAAGCAACAGTGATTAAACAGGTTTTCTTGTTCTCAGCTGGCAATTCTGAATTGATTCTTGGATTTTGAGATGTCCTTCAGGATCCAAAGGATTTAGTGATGCTGGTTTTGGAACATTCTTCATCTAGAAATGTCTGTTCTTTAATTAGAAGGAGCATTAATTTCAAACGTCTAAGCTAACATTTCTCTCATGTTTGCAGCACACCACAGTTTAAAAGAAGTTCATTTCAGCTTGCAGTAAATAGAGAGCAGGGGGTGGGAAGAAGCGAAATTTAAACTCAAAGAAGGCATTATTCACCCAGGCTTATCGACAGCTCCATTCAAGCTCCAAGTGAAGTCAAAATCCGAGACAGATGATGACAGGAAGCTGCGGGGCCACCAGAAGGAAGTTAGTCTCTGGGGAAATGTTTGAAAGAAGATGCCAGCAGCTCTGCACACACATGATGAAAATCCTCATCCTCTGTCAGCTGGTAAAGCTCCTCTCATTCCCCAGAATCTGCCCAGATAGGTGCTTTTCTTTCATATTCCTCCTGCGAGCCTGTGGCAGGTAGCAGGCCATCAGCAAAGAGAAATGGTGTCATCAGCCTCCCTTTCTCTTCCTCCTGAAGGCACCCAAACAATTAGAGCCAACTTTGAGTCCCTAAAAGCCACAGTCATTTTGGATGCTGAAGGATCCCAGGCATACAGGGCAAGTGGGGCTTGTTCCATTTGTCAGTACAAGGTAGGTGTGGGCAGGTCTTTTCAGACAGGTGTTTTTTTAATGCTGGACTCTTTTGGCTCCAAATGACTTCTTAAGACAGTTGTAGTGCACTTAGTATAATTTCTAGGTAGCAGGTGGGGGCTGGATTTTGCTATGTTCTTCGAAAAACAGACCCTTTGGAATCCAGGGCAGGGACTCGTTGTACATTACTCCTGTTTTACAACCAGATCTCCTCCCTCTGCCTGAGGAATAAACCTACCCTCTTCTGGAGAGCGGCTCGAGCTTCCCTTGACCTCAACAGTCTGTCTGGTGGTTTCTGGCTTAACTTTTGTACATTTGGCTGGTTTTAATAAGGCTTTTGGTACTGATCCCAGATGTCAACTATTCCTCCCCTCTCCCTTGACACTATACCTGAATGAAATGCGGATCTCTGCTAGCCAGAAGGTCTAAAGTGGGAGAAAATGCAGATGTTGTGCTTATTTCCAGTAGTTTTTAATACCTGTTTAGAGAGTGCGAGAAAGCACGTCAGTGTGCAAAATGTGCCTAAAGCTACAGTTCTTTCATTTCCCAGCACAGTGCCCATAAGAAGAATTATTAAAATGATTTTCACAAGGCAGGCATTTGTTTTTTAAATCAGGATTGGAAGATACGCTGGGATTTAGGTGATTTATATGCTATTGCCTCTTTTATAATTGTTTCTGTAAATGGATTTGAGAGAGAATCACTTAGCATCATCAGTTTTCTTGGGAAAAAGCAACAAATTTTAAACTGAGCTTATTTCCTTAGCTAGGCAAGTGATCTGTTATTCTTGAGAACACCTTGGTGTTGGCGTTTATTACTGCGTAAAAAAAGAATATTCAGAAGGTGGCTCATGCTGTCAAAACTCTAGGATGTCTCAATGTCTCTAAAAATCTGTGTTTTCATTTACTTGTTCTAAATAAGACCTCTATTCACAAAGGTTTTTCAACTCCTCAACATTTTAATTTTGGTAGCTCAGTTGATTTTACTAGTGCCAATTTAACTTGCACTAGCCATGAAAATTGGAATCACGAATGTTTATACCTTACAGGAGAGCTTTTTGCTGAAGTATTTTATAATTAAATGGGTGAAAAAGCCAATAAAATGGTTGAGCTGAGAGATTCAGGTTTACATTAGCATGTGTATGAGGATATATAAATTATAAAAAACATATATATAGATTATGCATAATTTTTACATAAATTACTGGAAGAGAGAGAATTCATGAAAAGCAATGCTACAATCACCAAGTAAAGCAATGCCATTTTACGTCACTTAGATACTTATTTAGAAATGGGCTTGTGCATGCAAACCATGTTCAGATGGAGTTTTCATTACTTGGTCATTCTGGTCATTTTGGCCTAACCAGAATCATTTAGATATGCCCTCTTTTTTTTTTTTTTTTTTTTCTTTTGTCCTCGAACATGTAATAAGAAAGCAGCTGTTTAATATTGCCATGTTCTTGCCTGGCATAGCCCTTTCGGCAGCTTGCTCTGAAGCATTGTAGACTCAATGCAGTGAAATTAGAACAGCTATTTTGCCATTTTTCATCACTGACAACGTAGCTAAACCTCCCGTGAAGAGGGAGAGCAGGTGTCTGACAGAACCGACTCCCACCTGAAATGAGCAGAACTGCTTTCTCAGAGCTGTGGACTTTTATTAGGACAAAGATTCAATTTTCAGATACTTACCCAAGGATACTTCATAGCCCTTTGGCTGCTCAGTGGCCATAAAGAAGCCTGCAGTATGTGCCTAAAAGCACTGCTTATGACTGAGAGCTCTCCAGGAACCTGTCTTTTTCTTCAGCGTGCACAGTGCTGGGCACGACTGTACGTACAGCTGCCTAAGAATCGTTCCTTCAAAATGAAGGTCTTAGGTGGCCATGAAGTGGAAGAAATTCTTTTCTGTCTATAGCAGCCCATGTATGTTTTATGAGCCAAGGGGGATGAACAGGAGAAGGGTGTCTGAGTTGTTCTGCTCTCTGCATTCAGAAGAGTTTCACCTTCTTTTAAGAAACCCAAGTGCAGGTTGGGTCTGAGAGTAGAGTCGCACTCAAATGAGAAGCTGTAGCTTTAAATAGCCAATATATCCACTAGCCATGTTTACAGAAGGAGTCGTGTTCAACAGAACTGTGACAGCTGGAAATACTTTTTTTTTTTTTTTTTTTCCTCTTCTGAAAACACATGGGTTAAAACCAGATCTTTCTTGAGTTCTACTGGATTTAGAGTAGTCCCTTTACCCCTACATTGCTCACCTTCCTTGAGCTTGTGACCTTGATGTGTGGCAGAGGAAGGACAGGAGGAAGCTCCGTGCGCTGGCGTGGAGCTTGTGGGAGAGGCGCCGGTGTCGTCATGCCTGAACCGAGGCTCCTGTCCCCTTAGCAGCACCTACGTTCGGTGCCTTTCGAGACAGACCCTTTTAGTGTCGTCAGGATTTAGAGATCCTGTCGAAGTGAATTACAGAAGTAACTACACTTTACGGTCCTGTGAGATGCCAAGTGTCTGTCTTAGACTGCTGAAGGCACTCGGTTCCTATTGACCTCTGTCTGAACTAAATAAAAGCTGATGTTAAAGAGAGCGAAAAGCACTCCAAACATCTCTTTTTGTTTGGGAAAGTTTTGAGCAATAAAAAAAGGTACCAGGTCTACTCTGGATTTTAAGTCTTTTCTTTTTCTCAAGGTAGTTCTTTTAGATCCTACTAGAAAGGCACAAACTTTGCCGAGAAAGATAATGACTTCATTAGCATTCCAGGAAAAGTAACAACATGTTAAAATGGGTTCTGGTGTTGGGAACCTGTAGTTGATGCAGCATTGAATGAACCTGCAGGTCGGCCAGTGTACCCTGTGCAGATCCTCTCAGTGGAGAGATTTGCAGGTATTGTGGTATTTAGAGTTTTATAGGATTTTCTTAGAAGTTACTGGGATGTAGAGGGAAAACCTTGTGTTTCACTTAAAGGGAAGGGTATAATAGTGGTGTCATGACTGATGCCAAGTGGGTGCCACCTCCAGGCTCCATCACAGTCTTGAGTCCATCCTACATCAAGGCTGTGCAGCACAGCACAGTCCTAAAAGTCAAATGATATGTGCAGTACAATATGACATTGTACCTATAATGTGTTTATATATACATAATATGAAAAAATATGAGAGCAAGAATGAGCATCAGAAAAGTGAATACATGTAGAAGAATCCAGGCTGACAAAAAGCAGCTATTTTCACAGGGAAATTACTCATTGCAAATTACATGCTCAACATTGAAAAATTTTAAATTGCCTGCTGCATTCTTTGGGTGTTTTTCTTTTCTTTTTACAAAAAGATAATTGATTTTTCCTTATGAGTCATAGACCTCTAATCTGGCACTGTTTGCAAATTTCTTAGCACAGCAGGATTTCTATACACAGTAGCCCTATTTGCGTGCTTGTGATTTTGCTTCTGCGACTGTTAACTCGGAGGACTCCCCAGGAAGCACCCGGACGGTCTCCGAGTGCTGCTGGCCGCGGGGCCGTCGTTGCACGCGGGGTCTCCGCTGCTGTTTCCCCTGCGGCCGGGGCCACTGCCCGCGCTGGCTGCAGGCAGCAGCCGGGGTGACGCTGAAGTGTTCCTGCGCCATCCAGTGCTGGGCCAAGTAAAACAGGTGCCGTTTTCTTTGCTAAACCAGCTGATCTCTCTGCAGGTAGTGAGAAGTGCAGGCTTGTCGGGGTCTCGTCGACCGCAGTACTGAAATTGGGACAATGTTGGGGTAAGTTGGGATACACACATCGGGGAGAGCTTGTGCACAGTGGAGTCTGTTCTTGAGCAGTCCAGTCAGATATGTCTCCAATATTATTGTGGCTAACCTTTGGGTGATGGATTGGTGTTCTTTTACTCATTGATAGGTTGTGAAGCAGTAATTAAATGCAGAATTAATTAACACTCTAATGAACATGATATCTTATGTTACCAAGGCTTCATTCTATGCATCTCCTACCTAACCAGTGTCCTTACAACAGTTGAGCAGTTACTGTATAAGCAATGGACAGGCCCTGGTGATTAAATCTAAGCAGTCTGCAAAGGCATGGAGCTGTCTTTAAAACTGCACCATCTTTGATACTTGAATTGATGGAATGGTAGAAGAATTAAAGCAGGCGTGGGTATGGACAGCACGTAAACCAGGGAGTATCTCTAATCCTCTGAGCTCTGGCTTGCTCGGTGTAAAGGATGAAAAAAAGACAATATGGAATTACATGAAAAGACAGCAGATGTTGTATTGTAGGTCATGTAAAAGAAATATTAAGAAGATAATGTGGCTTTATGTTGGCACTTCCCAGTGCTTCGAGGGGAGGAGGGAGAACTTTTAACTTTCTGAGAAGGAAAATATTCAGTATTTTCAGTTAGTGAAACAATGCTAAAATTGGTTACAAAATGGTGCTTGAAAAGAGAATTGACTACTTGGCTGGAAATAGGTTCTTGAAGTCCAGGAAGCCTTAGAAGAAAAGAAAACAGGTAAGAAAGAGAGAAAAAAAAAGTACTCTTAATTGGTAAATGAAAGTGAATTCCCGTACCTAAAAACTATTCAGCACCTTCTACCGTGACTCCACCCAGTAAATGTACTTGAGTTTTAGATGCTTCACAGTTTCACTAGGTAAGTTTTTTATCAGCAAAAATGACTCAAAGAAGTATATTTAAAATTGTGCTTTATTCATTGATATCTCATATATTTGCAATGGAAGTATTTGATAAAATGGTTCATTTGATAAAAGTGCTCCACTTAGTGTGTACAGAAATTGATTAATTTAGTAAATTCAGGAAAAAAAAATCCATTCTGGTGTAATTTGCCATTTCTGAAATGTCATTTTTGCAGAATAGCCTACCATTTTGTCTTAAACTTATATAGGAATTTGAGGAGATCTTCTCTACCTAGTGCATTTTCAGTTAGGAAGTGGATGCAGTGGATGCTCTTATTTCTAACAGGTTTTGAAATCAACTTTTTTTTGTGATTAAATAAAATGAACGTATGATACCTACATGTGTAGTGCAGTAACCTTTTATGCAAAATTATCAGTTGTGTTATGTGTATGTCGGTTATGCGGAGTTATGTGTTTCTGAAGAGTAGTGTTTCGGATGCTTGAGTTGCCTGTCTAGGATACTGTGGTCTGCTGTAGTTGCAGAGGATTTTGTCCCTATCAGCCAGAGAGGAGCAAAAAAAAAGAAAATTCCTTGAGATTAAATGCTAAATTTTTCTCTTTGAAGGCAGTGAAGAAAATGTTACGTCTCACGTCTCCTGTGTCCCTTTCCATTGTGCAGTGCTCCCCTAAGGTATGGCACAACTGCTGCTCACGAGCCTTTTTAACTACAGTTCATTTGCAGTGATTCCCTGTGACTGTGTAGAAACCAAACACCAAAAGATAGTGTCATTTCAAACACAATTATCAATTAGGAAAGACCTATTTTCTGTAGTCAGGAGACTTTCCTCTGTCACTTTGTGCAAGTGATCTTTGCAGCAGTAGAGTGATAGTTCTTCCAAAATCACTTTTCAACTCCAACCATGCAAAATCAATACATTTCAGTCAAAATCTAAAGCTTTACTTGATAGCATATGTTCTTCTGTAATATACTGAGGTTGCCATCTTCCAAATTTGATAGAGCCAAGACTTTGGGATGAGTTAAATATTAATTCAAACAGAGCGTGGCAGTCTGCGCCGAGCACCAGCAGAGTAAACAGTTGACTCTGCTTTGACATGCAGCAGTCCCAGCTCTGAGCTTGGCCGTAGTTCCTGCAATTTGTTTTCATTTATGTTGAACTACTGAAGTCTTTTTGTGCTGCCATTAGCACTTTGGAAGCATTAAGAAGGAAAGTGAGATGGATTCAAATCCATATAGGTGCAAAATCAAACTAATCTTCTTTGTAGCTGAAAGTGAAATTCTGAGAAGCTCAAAATTCTTCAAAGTCACTTCTCCAAATTCATTGTAGAAATCATCAAAGCAGTGTTTTTCTGCTTTATCTTAGTCTGAAAAGAAGTTACTTCTCCTGACAAGACAGTGCATTTTATATTCCAAAAACAGTCCAGGACTTGCTTAGATTGAACTCTCATCTATTCCTCAGAGCTGCGTATGGGAGAAGACAGTATTGTCTACAAAATAACTACATAAAACAGCATCTGTGGGAGAATATGATATAGCTAATAAAGGCATCATTTGAGATTTACCGTAACAATATAATTAATAGTGTTTCTTCAAAAATAAGCAGGTTTCCTTGGGGTCAACAGGAGAGCCCACTAAACTCTCTGTTCTCTTTTGCTTTCTGTGCATGTTGTCAAGCTTGGTAAATTTTTTAGCAGCTGTCAGAGTAAATTTATTACAGAAGAGGTCTAAGTTCCTGTGTAATCCAGAAGGGAAAAGCCCTGCTGACTGTTTTTACTTCATCTTTTGTCTTTACAACACTTTAAAAGCCTCGTGTATTTAAGATTCAGGAACAGCATTAGCTGAACAAAATTTTCCATCTGTTAAAGATGCATGAGTGTGTGTGTGTATGAAGAATATGTGTATTTGTATAAAAAATAATTACCTGAGAGCTCAGGTTTTGACAGGTCTTGTTTAAACATGTTGCTTGTAAGTACCTGTTCATTAAAGCCATGCAGTGGAACTTGAAGGCTGAAATGAGCACACAGGGAGCTGTTCTGAAGCGATGGAGTGACGTGGAGCAGAGGGGAACGGCACGGAGCACCGTGGAGCACAGTGCAGGGGAGCAGCGTGGGGTGATGTTATTAGCATGGAGTGGTGTAAAGTAGCGTGGAAAAGAGTAAAGTGGAGTGGAAGAAAGATGCTGTGGAGCCAGGTGGCTTCCTGGCTTTCTTGCAGCCAGTGACAAAGCATCCTGCGCCTTCCAAGGCCCCATCGTGTCACCTTCTGTCTGCTCTCCTGACAACCTCTTGCAGTCATCATCATCGCCATCATCATCATAACCGTTCCCGTACTGCCACTGGCATCAGTTCACTGACCTTCCCCAGGGAACAGTGCTTTGTCAATTTGTGGTGTTATTTAATGTCATAAAGGAAGCCTCGTTCAAACTGCTATTTCTTCATCTTCACTGTTCTCTATCTCAAAAAATATTACTATCTGCTACATCTTTCAGCACACTTAACTTCTTTATCCTTTTAAGTCTGTGATCACATGGAGAGTAGACTGCCTTGTTGAGAGCATTTTTCTTCAGTGCCCTATTTTTTTTCTGAGCGTGCAGCTACGTGCCATCAGGAAAAACTTCTGATGCCCATTGAGGAGAAATTTTCCATCTTATCTGCACCTCCTTTTAGTTAATATTATACTATTCAACATTGAGGGTTTATTGTTTACATTCTTGCTTCTTTCTGTACGTAAGAAAGAAAGTATTTTCCCTTGTGCACCAAGGATTGGATGGGGATTTTAATGGCACAGGACCTGTATTCTTTCCAGACAGTCTAACAGGCTTATTTTTAACATGCCCAGAAAATTAATGTCAAAAGTTGGAAGAAGACGGGAGTAATGCATAGACAGAGATCAAGAAGGCAGTAAAGTCTCAGGGTTTTTCTCTTAAGAAATGCAGGGAGGGCCAGCAAATTGCAGAATTAGAGTGTGGAGACTGCCAGTGAGTATTTTTCTCTCTGTCTATACCAATACTTGCAGTTACAAACTTACGTAGTTATAACTGAGATCTACGGAGTTAAACTTGGAGTTATAAGGTAGCACATGCTGGTGCTACTTTTTGTACTTGGAGGACATGATTCTCGTGCATTGCTAAACCACTGCTGTAAAAACACTTTAAGATGATCTCTATTACTTAGCAACTATAAATTCACACAAGAGTCCCGAGCACTAACGTGGACCGAGGAAGTGGTGGTTCTTTAACTGCAGAGGAGTGAACCCTTGATCCTAGGTGATATACGTTAACAGAAGATGGTGCATCCTGATGTTGAAAATCTTAGTACTAGACCTGAAATTGTGGCTTTCAGTCATGCAAAGTGCTTAATGATACAGTAATGCCAACAGTGTTACAGCTGTAGTCGCAAAGAATCATCTTGGTAGCTCTTAAGTAGTGCAAGGTCTAACCTATCAAATTACTTTGTCACATTCATCATATAATACCCTAAATACTGGCTTGCTTCTGCCAGGATTAATCTCCTCTTCATTATGCTGCTGAAGAACTATCAGGAGTTCAGGAAATTGTTGTAGGCAGAACTGTGTATTTAATAAAACTTTTTAATGGTTAATTTCCCTCCCATCCAACTTACCCTGAAATCAAACTGGAAATAACTCACTTCTGTGTGTTTACTGGGAAGATGGTTATTTGGCTGTTTTTTTATTTATACATTACTTTTAGATCAGCTATTTATTGCTAATGGATTGTCAGTATACAC
>JAUBNY010000452.1:1188464-1203963 GCA_032275445.1 Crypturellus soui | reverse complement strand
TTTTTTATAGACTTCTCAGTGGGATGTGTTTCCCCCAGCTGATCCTGAAAGTATTCACAGATGCAAGATGTAACTATTATATCTAAACCTCCTACTAATGGATCTTAAATTTTTCTATGACACCTCTCACTGTTACATGGAAGCTCTGAATCCAGACTTAAGAAGAGCATATTGAATTTGATGGTTGCTAAGCTCCTGACAGGAGACATTTAATGGGCTTTTCTACCATACTAGTTTACTACATAAGAGTCTTTAATTGTATAGAAATATTGCTTTTGGTTCATCTGATCTTAATGTCTCACATCTGTGGAAGCAGATGATACTGGGAAGATAAAGCTGGTGCACAAAGGGGCTGATGTGCTGCAGCAGGGAAGAAGCTTTTCATTTCTGATTGCAGCACAGGGATCAGGTCATTTGTATTTTTAGAGGCTTTGGGTATTTTTCCAAACTGGAGATGTTTCATAGAGCCAAGCATTAGTATTGCAGTGATGCCAAGCTCCCTACTTGTTCTTTAGCAGAGAAGTTGTATGTGGAATCAAGGTCACTGCAAGGACTGAAGCTCTTGCTACTCATCTCAAATCTGGCTTATTTTGTAGGAATGAATGTGACGACAGCTCCCCTCCCTCACCATATCACTACTCTGTCTTCAGACCTATCTGACTTATGGGTCTTGCTAAGTTTTCTCAAATTCTTGGTAAAGAGGCATGATCACACCAGAAGGGTGCTAAGATATTAACTTACTCTGCAAGATGCCCACTGGGTTGCATCTGACCTTCACTATGGTCTGAGGTGAGCAGTAGGACAACGAAACAAGTATCATTCTCTTAGCTTAGACTTTGACTCTAAAGTGCCCTGCAGGTTTTGAAGGATCTTCCTTTTCTTCACATTTAAAACTATTTTGAGCCCAGAAAAGGTATTAGATTGAGAACTTGAAAAGCTGAAGGGGCTGTACATCCTACTGGAGTATCTACCTATCTGTATGTGCCTATGTATATCCAAATATGTGTGCAGCAGCTATATTGTTATTTGATCTGGTGCCCAAGAACTGCGGATAACAGCCAGTCAGTGGCTGGGAGAGCGCGATTGATGCTACTAGTGTTTGCGGAACTCTTGTGTCTTGCAGAGGTTTATAAGCTGTTGTCACTACGCTTTGAGTTACTCAAGGTTAGAATGAGGCCTGTGGTTTCAGCCTCACATTCCCAAAGGAATCAGTCCCTCTTAATGGGAACAGAAATGAACTAGCTGAACCCCAGTGATTTTTGGAGAAGGCGGGTGTCTTAACTTGCATTTTTAGTCCTAGGTGCTTCTGCTAAAGAGATGTAGGCATTAAAGTTCTGGTTTCTGAAGGCTTTCAGGTCCCTCAGATGTACATAAGTGCCTAGCAGTATTTTCAAAAGCATCCGAGGACGTAACTGACTGAAATCCCTGGAGGCTCCTAGGCACCCAGCCACAGTAAATCCCAGTAATTGCATGCCTATATCCCAGACCTTGGTACCTTAAAAATATAGACTTTATGAGCTTGAATCCTACTCGCACTCAATGGGATATGGGGTTTAAGCCCCCAAGGTGCTTCTGATTGTTTTACCTTTGCCTGTACACTTTGCACTTTTAATGTGGGCAGGTTCTCCTGCTGTGGAGCCCCAGGGGAGTTTTAGTACCGAATTCAATAAGATCATGAATTTGGCTCAAAGTGAAACATAAATATGCAGAATTCTTGTGTCTAACTCGTTGATAGAGCTGGCCTCCTGGCTCGTCGTTTTCAGAAAGCTGCAGTTTGTAAGCAGCACATCCCAAAGCTGCTTTACCTTCCTGTGTTTGTGTCTGCGTTATAGTGAGTGACAGTAGCTGAGTATCTAAACAAAGGTGGAGGGTGTATTTGCAGAGAGCTACTCATCTGCAATCAATATTCCTTTAATCAATTATGTAAGAATTATTGCTCTCTGGCTGTACCTTCTCTTATTTTTAAGCTATTTTGCCTGTGTAATGTTTTAGTATGTTAGGAAACTTGAGAGTCAAAAATAGTTAAAAAAAAATAGAAAATCCTTCAGTCAGTTACTCTCATTTTTGTGCTTGGTATATTCTTGCCTTTTGTTACTTGATTGGCCACCTGGCTGTCATGCTCCTCTTGACTTCAGGGCCTGTCACTGCTGTGGGTTGACTAAATAATCCATGAAGATCACCAGCCAACAGGCAGCTGCCGCTGCTGCTGTTCAGCTGTTTGTGAATATGCCTTGCAAGACTAGTTTACAAGCAGTATTTACAGTTTATATTGTTTCTGGTGGCTGTTGTCTTTCTAAAAAAGACAGCGTTTTGCATGGAAATGCAAAAAAAGACAAATGCTTCTTCTAATGGAGTTTGAGGTTTTTGTGTTATCTTTCTTTTTTTTAACCACCTCTTAGTTTGTGGTCGTGTAGCCCAGTGTTGAGATACTTGAATCCCTGCCGCTTGTGTGAGCAAGCGGAGAGTTCTCGTTTGGTAGAGTTTGCACAAAGAAAACGACTGACCTAGCAGCAGTGCAAATGAAAGTAAATGTCCGAACTTCTGCTCTCATCTGAAGAGATTTTGTAATTGTTTTTGTCTAATTTTGAAACTTTGAAGGAAGCCACCAATTTTAAAAGATAAAACATTTTCTGGCATTCAGGTTTTTATTACTTTGTATGATAAAACACATTCAGCTTTTTCACCTTGCGAATGAACCTTGCTTTAAATAGCTTAGAAGGAAGCTTTTGCACCTGGGAAGCTCCCATAGCTTTGCACACTGTCTAAGTGGGAAAATGGACATGTTGCTTTTGTGATACTGCTAGCAAGGGAAAAATCCCTATGAAGAAATATGCAGTGTTATAAAGAAGGCACTTTAGGCTTTGTGGAATCAAAATATTTTCCTGTAAACATAAAACAAAGCTTGACTGAAGAATTCTGTCAAGTATTATCCATGTTTATCATCAAGCTTTACATATGGCTATCAATCAGAACCAGATTCTGTACTTGCCATGAGTAGTGAACATGATTTATCCTTTTCTGTGTTGCCATTGAAGAAGCCCAGAGATTTTCACTTGCTATGATAAAAAATATAGTGGGGAATATGGGGGTCCTTGAAAAGTCTACATCTCCTGCTACCCCTTGTAAGAGCTGTTCATGTCATGTCAGTATTTCTGAAGAGAAGCACAGATGCACTTGGAGTTTTCCCAGAATGGCTGGACAAATGTCATCATTCTAAAATGTCTGAGACATTAATAAAGTTTCACAGCAAGTCCACATTCGAACTGTAAAATAGCATAACTCATTTGTTAACTCCTTAGAGCTCGACGAAGCTGTTGGAAGGGGATGTGCTGATTCCTCCCTCCCTCCTGTTCTAAGTGATGGAGTATTCTTTGTGAATACTGCAGGATAAAAGGAAGAATATTTTTCTTTCTCTTTTCCTTTTTCTTTTTCTTTCCATAACAGCAATTCTTTGACTTAAGTGAAGCTCCAACTTATTTTATGCATTGCTTTTGTCATCTCTGTAGCACCAGTCATTTAAAATGTGCTAGAGTTGCGTCTCATGTAAATACATAAAAAGAGGGACAGTAAATCCAAAGCTCAGGATAGGAATTCCATTTCTTATATTTCAAACCATATAATTTTTCAAAATGGCTAGATATAAAGTAACCGTGACACTGTTACTGTAGTAATTTACCAAATTATTCTTTTCCCACTCTCCCTGTTGCAGTACCCGTCTTGCTGATGGTCAGGATGCGATTAGGATTAGTGCAGATCTCTCTTCCAGCTAGGGAAAGGTCAGTAGAGACGGTTCCAAACTTAGAAATTGTTCAAAATGCGTTGAGAAAGGGAAATGCACTATTTAAAATGTATTTGGTTAAGGCCTGATCCAAGACCCAGTTTAGAAATAATCAATAGAATCTGTTCCCCGGGAGCCTGTATTCTCTTTGACACCAGTAAGAGATGGTGGCTTGAGTAGCCCTTGGATCGGGCCCTCAGTCCTACAGCAAAGGAAATGTGATTTGACTGCTCATATGAGACGGATAATTCTGTCTTCTCATTAACATGATTTTATTCAGGAAAAAATGCTGCAGCTCCTGGCTGCTTTGCAGCACTTCTGTAGGCACAAAGCAGCGGTAACCTGGGCACGGCTGGTGGTTGGCTGGTGGATCTGGTGTTAGTGGGGATGCAGCAGTAATCTAGTATACACAGGTTTATTCTTGTCATCGACACAGCTAACTAACTGTTCAGAGGAAATGTGCAAAAATGGTAAAATTCAGGACAAGCTTCAAACCTTACGTAGTGATGATTGGATTTGTGTCAGTTGCGGCAAGATTATACCTTGAATTGGTGCATGTGGTAGTTTTGGAAATAAAAAAAAGTGACATTCTGTCTTTGGGTTAAGTATTAGCACTCCAACTCTCTTTGTTACTGATAGTCCTTCAAATAGTCACTTTTCTGCCTAAGGTTTTCCAGGTGATAGACAGGTTTTCCATAGGTAAGGGACTTGCATTTGTTCTGCTTTTGTCCAGCTTTAGATAACTTGGAAAAGCCAGCACGCCTTCTGCTCTGAGGTCTCCTCATCTTTCAGTGCTAGAGTACTAATTCTGGCTGGCTTCATAATGGGTTATGGACGTGTTTATTCATTCTACTGGGAGTTAAACCAAGATTGTATGAAAGTTCTTCAAAGCTTTATGCAGACAGCCTTGTTTGTAACTCAAGAGTGGAGATACATCAGCAAGCAGTTCACATGTGTGTGTAGATTTGTTTATTTTATCAGTTTAAAATAATCTCTGCTTGGTTTTTATCCTCTTGTTTTGGTCACTTTTTCTGTGTGTGATCAAGGCAGCATTAATTGTTGAAGCAGCAGACTTTGCTCTAGATGAAATAGTTTGGTTGTCCATGAAATCAGAGGGATATTGTTTTGTTCTTATATCTCCCACTTAAGTCTCAAATGCGCAGAAAACTGTGCTCATTCTGACGAGCCTGGAGTCCTGGTGCAGTGCTTCGTTCTCTACAAATCCAAATAAAAGCTTACTTGAAGGAAGAGCGCGGTCTTGCTGAGAGAGAAATCAGTTCTTGATTTTGGCCTAATACATCGGAGCTGGTAGGAAGGTGAGAGATGTGGGATAACAGCATGAAGTAGGAAAGCAATGCTATTCATATATGATGTATTGCAGACATCCAGGCTTTGGAAGATTTCCTTTTCACTTTTAAAACTTATGTCTGTATATTTTGGCCTGCTCTAAAGCTAGTAAGAATAATGACTAACACGGTGGGTTTACTCCAAGGGACATCAGGTAGTTTAATTTTCTTGTGCCTGTAGGTAAGAGTTACAAGCAGATTTTTTGGGCCCCCTGATAAGTCACTTTGTAAATGTGATACTGAAGGAATATAAGATCAGCAGGTATTCATGCAACTTCTTTGATAAAGGAGTAGAGCAGAGAAAGATGCCTCAGAGCCTATAGGCTAGGGCCTATAGAGAGCTGAAACCAGAAAAGTCAACATGGAAAACATGGGCTGGAAAGCATCCCTAAGGATAATACGACAGGAATTAAGGGGGGGTGGATTGAGGTCGGAGAGCAAGTTCACCTACCAGAATATTTGATGTGATTTGGAATAGCAGTAACTTTGGTGCCTTAATTGTTGAGGGTCCCATCTTCCATATCATATGACATACAGCATGTTGACACCACAGCACTGTGTACTAAAACATACTAATAGTCACAAAAGTTTATTACTGGCTTGGGAAGAAGAAAAGGAGTTTTGACCAGATGCAGTTCCTGTAAATGCCTCTGTCCCAAGTTTTCTCCTGGAAATATCTGAACAGCTAGGAAACATCATCCAATACGCAAAATAGATGCCAACACTGTGCCTCAAGTTCTGCATTTTGTTCAATTTTTTTTTTTGCCTTTCATCTTGAGGTTACATGCTCTTTTGGAGAAAAAGAAGCAAACATCTTCCTTTTTGTGCAGATCTTCCTTTTTATATCAGATTTTGATGATACATTGGAAACTTTAGACCTGCAGTACAGCAGCCATCTTGCGAAGGAGAGAAACCATCCAAGAGAAAGAGACGGTTTGGGTTTAGGTAAAATATGTTGTGTTAAAAGTAATTCTATCATGAAGTGCTCAATCTGTTTTATTGTAAGTTTCATTTCATTACTGTTTAAATGCTAGTGTGTAGGTTTATATATATTTTCTTTCCCAATTTTCACAGAAACAGATGGTTTATGTCTGACAATCGATCTGTCCTGAAGTGGCAGACTAAAACTTTTATTATAGCAAAAATTATTTAGAAAACTCATGAACTCACCCTTTTGTGTACAAAAATGACTTTTGGTGTAAAGCAAGTTTTATCGTTGCTTAAACTAGTATTGATCAAACCATCAAAGATTGTGTTATAGTTTGGGCAGTTGTTCTGGAAGTACCTGCAAGAAATAAGTTTTCTACCTGAATTTTGAAATCGATCCTGTTGAATCCTGCTGAATATCAGCTTTTAAATTAATTGTAAACTTGGTTACTTTTACGATATGGTTTAAGACAAAAGGCAGTTTGAAAGTGTTGTCTTTGTTTTCTTTTCCTCCACCAAAAATAATTATTCAAATGTTAGATTTTTTTCAGCACCTCTCCAGACCAGTTTTAGATTTTAGATTAAAATTATGTCTGTTAATGAAATGTATAACAGTAAGTTAAAATTTTCTGAATTTAGACCTTTTAGGGAAATGTTCTGTTATAATGAAAACCCTTAAGGCTCACAATCTAGCATGAAGAAAGTGAGGAAAATAACATATAGATCTTTATCCTGAATGCAAGACCTTGGAGCAGCTGACATATTTTCTAGCATAATGGAAATGATTATATCATCACATGTGAGAAACTATTGCTCTGCCTTTTTTGAGGGTGGAGGAACTTAAATCTCACTGTGGAGAAATATATGAGGTTTTAGCAGAGCTTTGGAGAGCTTTTAGGCTTGAATCTCTGAGGAAAGCTCAAGCAAGGCTGATTTCCAATAGAAAAGTGGGTCAGGGCACAGAGAGGTATTAATTACAGTTAAAATCTCTAGAGAAGTATTTTCCAAAGGTACAGACACCAAAGTAAGAAAAAGAAGTGAACTGAAAATGCCTTGATTTACATTTCCTCAAATTATGAGGCTGCTTTTTCTTTTTCCATTTTTTTTTTAATGTCATCAATAGCTTTAACGCTTGATTTCTGGAAAGAGCAAAGTTACTGAGTAATCTTCACAGACCCTGCAACAGAAGATGGAATATACATTATCCAAATGAAATGAACAGCAGAAGGCACAGAAGGGAATTCTGTAGAAGCAGTGGGAACGTGTGCCGCCTGCATGGGAATTGCCTTGTGTCGCTCAGAGCGGGCGCCGGGGCCGGTGCCTCTCGTGCAGGGCTAAGTAGGGAGCTCTGCCAAGCAGTGCCAGATGGAGACCTGCCCCAGAATTGTAGTTCAAGCAACAAATAATTGAACTAAGAAAACATGCTCAGTGCTAAGAGGAAATGTCTGTGGTTAATGTACCACATACAGCATTCACCCTTATGTAAAACTTGATCCAAGAGTAGTGACAAAGGAACCCCGAGTAGGTTGCTACACATGTCATTATCCACAGAGGGCTTTTTTTCCAGTAAATTTGCATCTAAATGACCTGAAAATCAACCATCTTTTGCCCACATATGTCTTTTCCAAGACAGATCCTGCAAACTCCAGATTTAGTAAGGAAAACATGCAAATGTTTGGGGGAAACAAATGTGCTCTTTGACCGTTTTCCGTACTCAGGGGAGTTTGCTGGAGATTTAACAGAGCAAAGCAGCAGCTGCTAGTCTAATACTGCGTTAATAGTGGTTGTGCTGAGTGGTGGCCCTGCTTAATGACTAGGTTGCTGCTGGCTGTGCCTTGTAATTGAGATGCAGTAATCCTGCCCTGTGCTGCGTGGGGGAGCGCGGTGTTTTGGTCACCGGGGCCGAGTTTCATATGGGTTCAATAAGCTCTGAGCTAAAGGGTGCGACCCGCACACGGGAGAAGGTGCTTGGTCTGGTAACACACTTGCTGCAAAGTGAACCCTGAGAGTGGTATTAACCTCTCTGCTTTGAGGGGACGCGTTTATACTTACCAATTGCTCTTAAATTGCCTGCAATAATATCAACATGGTGTGGTGGTGTCCTAGCACAGGGACTTTTCTAGTTTCTTACGCTAAACAGATGGTCCAAGATAGAAAGAAGATGATACGATGAGACTGCTAAGTCACAGCTATTCTGGCGTTAAACAGTGTGAAACTTTGACACCCAGTGCATTTAAAATGTCGTGTTGATGATCATTTCTGTACTTAAATTAAACATATTCTTCAGTGCACAGTTCTAGGGAAATTTTTCAAGATCAAAACTTTCATATATGAAATTGAAGTGTTGATCATCAACATTTAGAAGAAGAATAATGGAGGAGGAGGGAATAATGTTCCAGCTAAAGATTTTGCCATTAACAGCCATATATCAGTCTTCAGAAATGTTTTTTAACAAAATCCAAGTAAAATAAATAAACTATCAAAATGGAAGTCACACTATATTTAGCCAGCTTCTCTCTCTTTATCTCAGGTTACCAGAAAAGAGGTAAAGTTCCATGTACTCATTTATTTCTACTCCACTGGGAAAGCCTGGAGGAAATAAACTCTTGCATCTTGGCACCCAGCCCTCACAGCAGCGTTGCCTGCGCGCTGCTGGGGTCCTGCTTCAGGGCTGGGTGACTCCCCAACCGTGCTAGAGGGGTGCGGGAAGCCTAGGGATTCACGTAGAGTACAGAGTGAGTTCAAAGTGCTCAAGAGGAACTAGAGTAAATTTCCATTTTTAAATACTATTGAGTTAATGTAGATGATGCAGCAATAAAGAATGGCTTCTGAAGGCTGATGGAAATGACTAAACCTGAAGTTCTGAAATGGCAGTTTACAGCAAGAAGTCAGTGTCCTGCAGTCCTTGAAAACACACAGGCAATATGGATTTTATTCCTGGGTGCATGTTCCAATCCACTCTCCGTAGAAATGAAATTCTGGTTCTGCCTCAGAGATGTTGTACGTTGTAATCCACATCCAGAGAAAAGGGTTCATAGCACTCGTTAAAGGAGAAGTGAGAGTACTCCCAGGAGGCAGGTTTAGCCGGCTTGTCAGGAGCAATAAGCCATGGAAATTCGGAGGGCCCAAACACCGTTGTTGAACGCGCAGGGCGCTGATGGGTGCGGGAAGGAGGTTAAACCCAGCGGCACCAGGAAGGCAGTTGCTCAACGGCAGCCGCTATCGCGGCAGGTCAGCACCAGGAACGGGGAGCGGAGGGAGGAGGAGGAACCATCCACACTATTTATTTACAGATAATGGGCATAATTTATTTTCTTTAGAGTCTGTTTAAATTTTCATTAAACTTGAGTCCTTTTTTCTCAGGTGTGGATTACTATGTACTTACAGGCAGCTCTGCCACAAGGAAGAGAATCTCATTTCTATGGAAATTAAAACTAGAGTTTCTGTCTAGGGTTAAAGCAGAAATGCATCTTTGTTTCAAAGACTGATACAGGAAATGGTCCTTATTTAAAGCTGTATTTCCAACCTTTTATGTTAATTATATTTTTGGGTGGTGACACCAGGAATATTAATTTTACTTTGAAAAAATATTGCTCTGATATGTTTGATTTACTATCAGAATTCACTCTCTGGTAATAAAACTAAATCTCTCCCTTTCTCTTCCCCACTCCGATAGCCATTTTACATTTTTGTCAATATATCTGAGTTGTTTATTATATCCCCTCTGCTAACTAATTTAAAAACAATGCAAGTCTAATTCTGCACATTATGAAATCACTTTGTGACGAGTTAATTTTGAGTCAAGCATGAAGCTGGGAGAGGGGTGAGCCAAGGTTTTTGCTCTGTGGTAGTGAGAGAGGAAAGCAAGCAGTGGTGTGTCAAATTATATTGATCAGGTGCAGTTATTTAGAATGATAGTGTAAGGGAGGAAAGATAAAACCTTCAGATAAAAAAGGACCAAACAAGTGAATGAAATATATAGGAGGTGATTTAAATTTCCTCTTGACAAGTGCAGTACAGTGCAGATTGAAAGGAAGAAGTCCAAGTTCTTGAATTCATCTGTGACCTCCTGGTTAACATTCCAGAGTTGCTTAAAAAAAGTTAACTGTAGAAGCATTAACAGCCTCTATCCAATGTGTGAGACCAGTGATGGAAACAAGTGAAATATTGAAGTAAATAATGATGTGAAAAATAATACTGAACAGATTCTGCCTGAAGCAGCTAGGACAGCAATTGCAGTTGTCTTGGGGAGACTCTGGCTAGATCTTGGCAGAGGAGGAGAGCAGTGCACTCTGCTCATAGCTCAGGAGCCTCCTGGTGAGCAGCGGGTCAGTGAAGGCCCGGTCAGAGCAGCAGGGTGGTGGTGGCTGCTTCTCTGGCCCAGCGGCCCTCGCGGGCGGCCGTGCGGCACAGCGCGCGGTCCCTCCTCGCTGCGCAGCACCGTTCTGCCCAGCTGCCCCATGCTGCGTGCTGGGAAATGGGCAGTGATGCTCAGAGAGGTTTCTCTTGTGACGAGCTTTAGATAAAAAGGTAGTTTCTCCATGATCAGCTATTCATTACTCCTTTTCAGGTATAAATTTCTATCAAGCTTTAGTGCTGCTGCCTCAAATGGAAGTAGTTGTTCCGATACAAAAACCCTTTCCCATCTTCAGGGGGCGGCAGAAGATCCAGTAAATAATTCAGCAGGATACGCGCGTGTTTAGTGGGAGCGAGTTCGTACAGCAGTTTGAATGTAAGTTTTGCATTTCTCTAACTTCGGGAATATGTTTACAACAGTTTCCTTGAGCTAAGCTATTTTTACACATTGATGTTGTTGTCACTGAAAAGAGCTTACCGTTTGGATTGAATGTTCTTGGCCAAGTGGCTATGAGAGGGGAGAAAAAAGTGAGAGACACGGGGATTGTTAAAAAATAAATAATTTCAGTTTTATGCTCAGTTTTTATGGGGTTTTCACTTAAGAATTTTCTCAGTAAAATGTAAGATTTTATTTTAAATATTTTTGCTATGGAGAAAGGGTTGATCAGAATAATTCCTGATCTGTTCTATTATCGAGTACAGCTCCTTTTCTTTCATGGCTCTCTGTTAAGCAGCTTGTGTGTCCTGTTTGGCAGGTCTTCTTTGAATCAATTGAAAAGAAATTATGAAATTTAAAAAGTTAATGATTGCGTGAAAAAATGGAAAAAGAGTAAATGAGTTAATGGTTTGTTAAGGAAAACATAAGCTGAGTAAATAATAACGTGAATCAAAGCTTCATGTCAGCTATCTTCAGCTCCAAATCACAGGAATATTTCAGTTTGAAGCCCTTGTAATTCCTCATTGAATCCGACAGCTGGGATGTCTCCATTAATTCTAGCAGAATACGATGGGATGTCTCCGTTGACTCAGAAATTTGGATCAGTACTAGCATGAAAGTAGACAGCCTCCTATTTCTCTGTCTGTACTTAGCTGATTTTTTTTCCTTCTCATCACTACTGTTGTCAAAAAGATAATTGTATTATACATAAGTATCTTGTCTTTCTCCAGCCTGACACCTAAAATGTATGCTGTGTGACAATATAATTTGATTTGTTATCAGTAGTAGCAACAGTTCTTAATTTCTAAGAGACTGTCTTAGGCGTTGTGTTTGCCTTTGAACTTGTACTCTGTCTGAGATGTTTCCTTGCAGGGTTACTGAGCAGGACACACTGCTGGTTTAAGTAGTAATTCCTTAATAGCTGGTAACAGAGAGCATTGAAAAATATTTTAGCTGCTTGTTTATTCAACCTGAGAGAAACTCTATCACAGAAAATTAGGATTTGCCCTGAGCCAGTAATTTCCCTGGTTTCTCTCTTAGGGGCTCCAGGAAGCTTTTGCTTTATCTCAGTGATGATTTTGGCTCATCTGGAGCTTTGAAATGTCATTCAGCAGCCTCTTCTGTACAGGTTTGGGTGCTAGCTGTTCCTGCTAGTAGGGAAACTTCCCTACAGAAGCACTCATCCTGTCAGGGCTGTAGATGGAAAGAGAAGCCCAACCTTGGGTCTCCTAAACATGCTTAAGATTCAACTCCCTCAGGCTTGGCTACAAATTCTGCATTATCTGGTCTGTGAGAAGAGAGAGTTTCCTGAACTTGTCAATTTTTATCGTGTTTCACCTTGCCCCTGAACACTTAATAGTAAACAAGGAAAAGATTTAACAAGACCAGAGGTCAAGGTTTGGTTGGCAAGGGTGGAAACAAGGGATCACAAATAAACCAGACATAAAGCACAATCCTGGGTTATTCTTGGAGTATTTCTTCACCTGCTCTTACATCTCTCATCTAGAATTCTCTGCTGCAGCCTTCGGGAGGCTCCCAAGTTCACTAGATCTATTTACTTTCTGGACACCTGAATGCCTGTTCCCCTCAACTAGCCACGTTTGCGTTTCCCTGGCTGCAGGGACGTGAATACGAGTGTAAATACCCTAGATGGGCTTGGGAAGTCAAAATTTTTGGGTGCTCCAAGGTAATATTCCCCCAGACCTTGATTTTGTCTCTCATTGTCATACCAGTGTGATCTACATAAATGTGACAGGTTTTGCTCTTAAGCCTTCAGTTTCTGGAGCCCTCGTTCCTAGACAGCTTTGTGCTTTCTGCAACTTTGACGCAGTACAACATTGTGAACAGCAGCAAGAAATTAAGGGGTGTTGATACCACGACATGGCTGCGCATGAGGTATTTCTGTCTCTCTTTGCATCTTAACTCAGGGCTGCTGGAGGCTAAACCTCTGCCAAGAAAAAAAAAAGCTTAATTATTACCATTTCTCTCTGCTTGTGCCCCCCTAAATCATATAGCTCCGGATACTGGAATAGTCTAGCCAGTGGAACAGGCTAATTTGCCCCGCTTATGGGTCCTGTGACCTCCCCACACACTTACCCGTTTACTTTTCAAATGACCAATTTAATCAGGTACACGTACGATACAAAAATGGGTGTGTGAATATCTATATGTATGAGAGGGAACTTCAGGTGTTTTATCTTTCATTAGTTAATAACAGCAGTAATGACCTCAGCAGCACAGGATGTCTTTTGCAAAATTAATAACCACACGAGGGTTAATGGCCCAAGGCGATGAACTCTCTCAGACGATCATTAATCTACCTTGATGATTATTGCTTCATTACTGAACACTGAAACCTCCTTGGTGTACCAGTGAACGCCTAATTTCAGCCCTCCCTCCTGATGTTCATAATGTGCCCTTTTATCTGTCTTCTGGGTATGCTGGAAGAAGGGAATAGAGCTCCCAGATGCAAATGAAGGTAACCAGCATGAGAGGTATGAAATTCATTTGAATGTAGGGTTGGAGGACACGTCTCCCAAATGATGATCTATTTAATATGTAGATGTTAAAAAAAAAAAAAAAAAAAAAAAAGCTTTAAGGGCTTTTTATGTTGGTTCATTTATTTATTTATTTTCAGTATGTGTAATCTGGGAAGCCAATACCATGGATCGTGATGCACAGCCTGGAATGTTGTGGGTATAGACCATTTGATTGGTTGGTCCATGGATTTAGATAATGCCCGTTAGCACAGAATCCCTGTTTCCCTTGCCAGGAATGGAATCCTGCAGCTCACACATGTGAACACTTCCCTTTCACTGCTGCCATTGATCTGAAATTAGACATGTAAGATCAATGTGCAAAAATGGAAGCTTGAGGCACTCAAAAGAAAACAGTGCATTAAGATACTTAACACAAACAGGTCCTCCCAGAAATAGGAATTTTTATGGAAACTTAGTCCTATAGATGAGATAGTTTTTTGGAGCAATGCCACTGTCTCAAGAAAAAACAAGCTCTGAAAGCACATCATTTTACTGGCTTTGCTGTGTAGAAACTTGTGCCATCCCACATCTACCCTTTTTTTCCTCCATGTCAGCCCATGACAGCTGTGTACATTAACCTTCAGAACCCGTTTTTTGCTGCTTTATCATCTCTGCTGCCAGCATTAGTTTTAGCTGGACAGTGATTAATACAGAGAGGGTGCTGCATAACCCACTCAAATTTGGATAGTTAATTAGAGCCTCTAGCTTCTAGCTCCAAGTTTGAAACAGCTGCAGTTAATTTAGATTTCCTAGCAGCACAGCCCCATTGCAGAGTGGGCAAACCTGGAATACATTTCTGAAATTATTCTGCCTTTGTGACCTAGAAAATGCAAACTGTTTACCCTTCTCTTGATTTGTTTTTTTTTTTTTGTTTTCCTCTGTGTAATGTGTGTAGCCTAGTTAAGGCTTATTGACTTAAAGAAATTGTAATTATCAACAATTATGATTGAAGATGGTTTGTTAGAGATGGGAGAGCTCTGTAGAATTCCTCAGGAGCAGTCTGGTACCACACCAGTGCAGCCTGCCAAAATAATGGGAACTTGAAGGAAAAAAAAAAAAGGCAAAAACCCATGGAAGTGCCTGCCTCTCAGTCATATACTGGGGACTGGGAAATTGCAGCCGTGAACATCCATAACCTTGGTCCGCAGGATGTTTCCTTTCTACTCCTTGACAGATAGAGGCAATAGAAACTTCTTTACCAGTTCTCCATCCACACAGCTTGTCCAAGCTTTAAGAGTGATTTCCTAATAATATGCAGAAAAAGCAAGAGTGCACCAGGAACAGCAGTAATCACAGTAATAACAATGATTTCATTCTGTACACGGCTTCTAGTTTGAATAGTTCTTGTAGCCCTTGTTTTTCAGGGAGTGGGATATGTACTGGCATCAACTGATTCTGTCTTCTCTATTTCCTTGATCATAAGCCTAATAGATGGTCAAGAGAAAATCTGATGGGAGTTTCTTTACCCCAATTCTAGTTACTGCCACCACACATCTAGTGGTGATGAAAGCTCATTCCATTACTCTACTAATTTACAAGGAGTGAAATTATCAACAGAGTGATGACCGAATGCAATTTATGCTCCATGTAATTACATAGTTGTCAAAGCAATGGATGCAATTGAATAGTCTTGTTTTTTCACTTTTTCTTTTTTTTTTTTTAACAGACTAGGTGTGTCCTTTTCCCTTGGTCTGTTGAGTTTGTTAATTGTCTACAACTGAAAAGAGAACTTCTCCCACTGCAAGATCAGCTGCCTTCAGCCTGAGAGTTTAGCTGTAGCCAGTTATATCCGACTGCAGAGCCAAAGGGAAGGGGTTTGCAACCCCTTCAGGCAGTAAGAAATGGTGGGTTTTTTTTTTTTGCCTACTGGTCAATAAAGAAGAGAATTTCAGTACTCTGAAAAATAGCTAGGATGCTATAGCAGTAAATAAAAAAAAATTACTTGTCATAACTATTGCTTTTATAAAAGATAGTTTGTCCACAGGTTGGTACAAAATATGGCTATACATAATGCAAAGAGTAAATCAGAATGAAAATACTGAACATCTGCTTTTGATAGGATTATTGATAGCATATGCATAACTTTATGATGGATTAGGTAAGGAACTGTAGAGAC